>JAUJYZ010000750.1:0-82500 GCA_033675265.1 Actinostola sp. cb2023 | reverse complement strand
TGGAGTCCTCATCACTGTGATATGCTCGTATCTGCATCTTATGATGGCACAGCTCAGGTATAGCACTAACAGACTCATTTCTCCACGTATAATTGCCTAAAGTATGCTAGTGAATAATAAACCTTCTGTCTCATCGTATTGGTTGGTGGGAGGTACAGATTTTATCTCCTATGAAACAACTGATTGTAAAATTAAAGTTTTACCTTGCCCTACCTCTATCTAGCGGTGTCCTACAAACTGTTATATTTATTGTGCGTTAGGTGTGGGATGTTGAAACCAATCAAACTCTAGCCAACTTTCGCGGTCATGTAGGACGCTTACTGTCCGTCCAGTGGAGTTACCTTGATGCACATGTAGTTTATAGTGGTGGTGAAGATGGCTCTGTTAGACCGTGGAGTATAAGTGGACAGAAATACACACAGCCACCAGCTACAGGTATGGAAGTATCGTAACGCATTGACTCGTGGTATGTCCTACTCGACTGTGATATAGTTTGCGTAATCAAATCAAATCAAATCAAATCAAAAGACTTTATTTAATGAGGGTGACACTAAACACTCTCAGTAATCAGTGTTCATCATCATCATCATCATCATTATTATTATTATTAATAATTAATTAGTATTATTATCATCATCATCATTATTAATTTTTTATTATTATTATCATCATCATTATTAATTAATTAATAATAATAATAATAATAATAATTTATTATTTATATAGCGCATTATACATAAGTCCTATTCATCATCATCATTATTATTAGACAAGTGTGTAGAATGAAACTTTTTAAACACCGTGTAAAGAGCACTAAATTTGACTGACGTATTTTTATACTTGATACCTATTTTTTTGGCGGCAAACATTCAGTAGGAAGCAAGACCTCAAAACCCAAAAAGAAATCAAAGTCTAAGACCAAGGAAACTCCAGAAGCGAAAACTAGTCAAAACGATGAAGAAACTACTCTAGATATCGTAGTACAGCAGACGGGGACTCGTAGTGAAGGTATTCCTGATGATATCTCTAGAAACACTGAAGTATCCACAGACGCTGAAAACAAAGTCGAATCCTGGAGACAACCAGACAGTAAACTGTCATGGAGAAGTCCTGAGACCACCATGATTGCAGGCTCACCTTCACCCATTAATGCGCATGCTCAGAATAGTGACGAACCACAAGAGAATGATACAGTTGCCATAGTTACTGGTGATGATGAGGATACACATTCAATCAGTTCTCTATCCACCCAGGAGCCTGGACCGACTATCATAGTATCGAAATCTAAAGGTAAAGGAAACGTTTGAATCATCTAGATAATTATCATTATTATCATCATCATCATCAACATCATTATCATCATCATCATCATCAACTTGAGAATGATGATGATGATGATGATCATCATCATCATTTAGATATCTCTGGCAAGTAGAACTTGACTGAGAGGAACTCTTCCTCCCGTTTCTGCCTGGATATCATGGTGGTAGAATCGCAGCCAATGTATCCTTGGGGGAAACCCCTGCTTCATAGCCGTAATTTGTTTCCACTGTTTAGAATAAAAAGAAGAATCCTTAGACTGAGTCGTTTTTGTATGAGTGTATGGGAAGTAGTTACGGTACGGTTTGTGCCGTGCGGTGATCGTGCCGTGTCCAAGCATTCTGATTGGTTGAGCAATGATTTCGAGTGCTGTCATTGGTTGAATTCGATTCCGTACCGTGACCGTAACCCCGTGCCGTAGGTTTCCTTCTCATACGAAAAAGGCTCTATAACCCCTGATATTGTTTTACAGGTGAAGCTACGAAAAAGAAAAGGAAATTCAAGTCCATGTTCCCGTTGTCTGCTGTTGCTGATAACAATACCAGAGTTAACGTACAACAAGACTGTATTGAACTTGCCCAGTACCTCGCGGCCAGTCATCCAGGTAATATACCATCGTTATTGCACAGACAGACCTGTTGATAAACATGTAAGTCCCGGGGAGGGGAGATGGGAGTGGTGGAGATACTCGTGGAAATTTTGGAAATAATCCCTAAAAGGTACGGCGAACATCCCCACCCTTTTTGGATGTAACTAGTCATTATACATAACGATGTTCTGTGTGTTTGCTCCATGGATGGATGACTAACAGCTAAGTGTCCTTTCATAGCGTTACATGAAGCTTTATTGTGTCTTTGTGTCTACTCTGTCTGACTGATTTCTAGTTTCATGGTGTGGTTTAGAATTAAGGTTTGATGAGAACATGCATACTTTCAGGTAATGCCTCAGCAATTCATGCCGAGTCGAGTATCCCTGGAGAATCATCGAGCGTCAATCTAGGGTTCTTTGCTGATCGTAGCAGTGCATATAAGATGTTTGAAGCAGAAGGTATTGTTATATATTATTATATTGTCTTTATCTTGAATTTGTAAATTCCACAACAATTTGGAGCTATCAGTTTATGTTCATAATAATAATAATAATAATAATAATAATAATAATAATAATAATAATAATAATAATAATAATAATAATAATAATAATAATAATAATAATAATAATAATAATAATAATAATAATAATAATAATAATAATAATAATAATAATAATAATAATAATAATAATAATAATAATAATAATAATAATAATAATAATAATAATAATAATAATAATAATAATAATAATAATAATAATAATAATAATAATAATAATAATAATAATAATAATAATAATAATAATAATTTTTTTTATATAGCGCACATATCCCTAAAGTCCAAAGCGCTTCACAATATAAATTCATCTAGATCTTTCAACCGGCCAAGGTTCTCTTCAGGATGGATTTGCTTGATTTGGGTAGAAGTTGCATAATATATATAGTGTGTCCTCTAGACAATAGACCCTGTTGAAATTAAGGCTCTCCTGTTGAAATTAAGTTATCTATCAGTTTAGTTACTAAACAGGGCTCTCATAGCAGCCATCTTATATCAGGAACGATGAAATGTTATTTTTTAATGAGAAAAGACTTCATTTCCAAGAGGAGAAATTTTATCTTTGACCCACAAAGATGGTCGCTATAACAACCCTCCTCTTGGTCCGTTTAGGTCGTCACCATTCCTCTGCGAATAACCTCGACTATCAGCTGCAACTAGAGGTCTGGAAAGGAAATCTTGGCGGTGCATTACAAATGGCGATAGAAGCAAAGCAGCTTAGTGATTGGCTAGTAGCTACAAGTGCCTTAGGTATGATCTTCTCTTCTCGTTCCTCGCGTCCTCATCCCTTCCCCCATCTTTCTTTCTTTCTTTTCGTTGTTTCAATTGATCCTTTGTCCTTCTCTCTCCTACTTCTTTTTCCAGTTCTTCCTCTCATCTCTTTCTCCTTTTCCTTCTTTCAATCTTTTCTTTTCAACCTCTTTTCTTCTCTCGCTCTCCCACTTCGTCCTCCATGCCACTCCCACCTCTCGGTTTTCTCCCTCTCTCTCCCACTTCGTCCTCAGTTCTCTTTTTCTCTTCATCTCTTTCCCATCTATTCTTCTCATTCATAGCTAATAGTCGACTAATTTTCTTGAACAGCGGGTCATGACGTGTGGCTGCATACAGCAGAGTCGTATGCCGATCAACTGAAATCAGAAGGCGCTCACCAGCGAGCTGTGCTGTACTACCTAGTCTGTCATAAAGTGTACCTTGCTATTGATGTCTTTAAGAAACAATCCATGTTTAGGTAAGACTCCCGTAGCTATTCACTTAAGCGTACAAGTATACTCCCCTCACAACAACTCCTATTGCTGGTTTGCAATCAATCCCTGGAGATTTAAAGTGCATGTAATAAGACGCAGCGGCCATGTTGGTAGTACAAACAAGAGCAGCCAATGAGAAACACTTTGTTATCGGGCAAGCACCAACATGGCCGCCATGACGTCACGTGCAAGGCAGCAATTCGATACTAAATCCCAGATATTTATCTATACGTGATGCGAACGACTTTAAACTAACTCGCGCAACAACGAGTCAACATAAGTGTTATCATGCATGAGCGCTGGACGGTTTTTAGCGCAATCTTCGTTGCGGCAAAACGTTGCCAGTAAAGCCTGGTTTCCATATGATCGCTGCGATCACCCAAAACCATGTTCAGATCCTACTATGGCAGGATTGCTGCGATTCGCTGAACATGGTGTTGGGCGATCGCAGCGATCATATGGAAACCAGGCTTAACATAGCGCGAAAGATCGTCGTTACTCATCACCCCATGTGGCCATGCATGGAGACCATAAACTACTGACTGACTCGCACGAAAGGATCACTCAAATAAAAGTAGATAAAGAAATAGAAGAGATGGGAAATACTAGGTAGAAGATTAGCGACGGATAGACATCAATGTAAGGCTTGGTCTCAGCATTATGTGCCACCTAGGCGTGAACTGAACAAAACGAATGTTAACAATATCATTCTGTTTGAAAGGGAGGCCATTGCTCTCGCGAAAGTGAGGCTCTCTCCTTCCGACCCAGTCCTTCACGACCTGTACTGTTCGTGGGCGAGAAAACTGGAAATAGAGCATTATGAATCCGCAGCAAAATGGTGAGTAATACCGCTGACTGGTACATACAAGTGAGTTGCATTTTTATTTTTTTCGGCTTTTGAAATGAATAGTTATCTCGCTGCTGGATTACCGGCCGATGCTGTGCGTGTTTTGAGTGTTCGGGGTGATCAGGCATCTTTGACTACAGCTTTAAAGGTATGTAAGCAAACCACATCATATCGTACAGTTTTCATTGAATAAAAATCATTTACTGACTCATAGTTATTTCATTCCGATTTCGTTTTAGGTGTCGGTAGTTTCCGGTATGCACCAGCTCTCCTCCTCTCTTGCTGTCCGTGTCATGCATATCTGCATGGGAACTGGCAACTGGTATGCAGCTGATGAAGCTTTGGCACTGTGTACTGGAGTCGAGGTTTGTTTACGTGAACTTTGAATTATCGTAAATTGTGAACTTAATTCCCGCAAGCGAAGACCGCAGAACGTCGGTGTTTGTCTGCTGTTCTTAATTTGACGAAATTCAATTCTTCCTACTTCACCAGGGTCATGTTAGTGCATTGTACGCTCATGAGATCTTTGTAAGCGAACTTTTGCAAGAAGGCTTGATGTCAAATGACGAATTTAAGGAACAATGTCACTCCAAAATATTTACTTCGTTGAAAAAAGGAGAAAAACAATCGATTATTGGTAAGTCACCATAGCAACTAATCCGTTAGCCAACTCCAACCGTCGCTATAGCAACTAATCCGTTAGCCAACTCCAACCGTCGCTATAGCAACTAATCCGGCAACTAAGTACACAGCCTCCACCATAGCAAATAATCCGGCCTTTAACTAACCACACCAGTCACCATAGCAACTAATCCGGTTGCCAAGGTCAACCGTCTCCATAGCAACGGTAACTACGTACATCAGTCACCATAACAACAAATGGTCATTATGCTGATATGCCTGTATTTATGTACTTTGTTCTCTGAGAAAACTCATTAACAGAAGAACATTTCTTACAGATTTCACGTGATTATTTTGAATTTCAGAAAGTTGTCTGGAAACCGCTTCGCTACAGGAGTCACCATGGCTCATGGATGCTCCACCAAGTGACTGGGTTATTAGTCACATCTTGAAGGCCTGGGATCGAGCTGGTATTCTTAACGGTTCATTGCTGCAGTCTACCTTACAACAGTTGTCATCTTACTCGCATTCTAACTTGAATGAGAATCTGTCTATCAAACAGGTAACTGTACTGTCATGCAATTCCTATCAAACAGGTAACTGTACTGTCATGCAATTCCTATCAAACAGGTAACTGTACTGTCATGCAATTCCTATCAAACAGGTAACTGTACTGTCATGCAATTCCTATTTTCCCATTGGTAGTAATGGTGATGGTATACGATGATCACTGAGTGATCACATATTAATGATACAATGCCCATATCTCCTCTAGATCCTTACTAGAATATTTATATATAATCGGGTAATTTTGGTTCGATTCGGCGAAATATCAGGGCGAGTTAGGTCGAGCCATGGTTCGTATTTTGGCGAGACGTCGAGCCAAAATACCCATGGCAAGACCTAACGAGTCCTGATATTTCGCGGAATCGAACCAAAATTGACCGATTATTTATTTATCATCCCACTCATCCCACTTTATCATCACCCCGCCGAAATGAAAGAATTTCACTAAAAACATCGAGGACGATCTTTTCAAAATACAAACTTATTAGCATATTGTCGGCACGCGTTCGTGAGTTTGAGAAGTGGCGGGAAAAGTTCAATCGTTCGCAGTTTTGTTCAAAACGTTTATTTATCTTTTGAATGAAACATATTTTCCCTTAAAATGACCAGAAGTAATATAAAAATACAATGGTTTCTTATTTAGAACCACATTTTAACCAACTGTCCGTGATATATGATATCAGGACAGTAGAGTGTCCTGATACCGTAGAATATCAGGACAGTAGAGTGTCTTGATACGGGAGAATTCTCGATTGTGATTGGTTGAAACAAATATTGGGGATGATAACATATGATATTGCCCTGGTAATCACATATTAATAATGATACAATGCCCATATCTCCTCTAGATCCTTACTAGAATATCATATGATATTTCCCTGGGACTGCTATGTGGCGTTCGACAAGACCTCTATTCGTGCTCGTTGCCGTGGTTACAGACACTGGAATCTTGCATCAAAAGCGGTTATTTCGTTCTTGCCCAGATTCTTTGTGTCCGCCTTCTACCGAGAGGTGCCCAGTCCCTGGATGATATTTCGGTCCTCCGAAGAGCGTTGAACGATTCAACCGAGCCACGAGTTACCAAGGAACATGAAGTATCTAATGACAAACTGTTTAGTTACTTTAATGGGTTTTATAATCTGTTAATGTTGTATAACATTTGGTGGCGAGATCCCATGATTTTACCTCGATTTCGTGCTAATAATGAGTGTAAAGACATTACGACTATCACTGAGAATATCTCACGTGAGAACTCTGCTGTACAACACGTAGCGCTTAATGTGGCCGAGAGGATTGCGCAGGAAATTGCTACCATTGATAATTGTACGCTAGTAGAGTCGGCACAAGGCCAGGAAGTTCCCGCAGACGTCACTTCAACCGCTGAAGATGAAACTTCAAATGAACAAAAAGAACCTCTGTCTGCTAACTCGTACTCGACAGAAGTAATTGCAGTGAACCCCAGTAACACTCCTTTGGATATGTACACCGTCCTTCGCTCGATACAAGAAAGCTTGCTGAGTGAAAACGTCGGTATTTGTGCCGCGCTGAAGAAACAGCTCTTGGAAGTCAAAAAGGAAGTAATTCTTTTGCGTTCAAGGCGAATCCTTGATTCTGTCGCGGCTGCTTCTTCCGCCAAACAAAAACGAACTTCTAAGAAGAAATCCAAGGTAAACCAGGCCTCCAAAGGGGTTGCTGAGGGACTGGAGTCGAATAAGATAACATCACCCTTGGTTGAATCAAGTGAAAGCAGTGACGTTTGTGAGGTGTCAGAAAATGTCGGAGATCATGCGGAAGCTGCATGTTGCGATACAAGTGAGTTTACTCGACATGTTGTTTGCCGCTTGTGACCATGTTGACTGTAGATGTATCATCTTCTGCTTTCAGCTCAAGTAAACGTATCAACTGAGACCTCGTTACTCCCGTCAATAGAACCGCTCGACGTGAGGTACAAGTTAGGAGTGTGGACGCTTGAACTCATGCAGGAAGAAGAGCAACGTTTACAAGAGGAACTCTCCAAACAACCCTTAAAGGTACATTTTTCTTACTCTGAGGACACAGACCTCATTTCTATTCTGTTTGAGTAACTGACAATACTTCCTCTCTATCTCCCCCACAGGATTTTCCTTTCCCAGTCCCTACAGAATCAGCCATGGTGATTGGCTACGTGTGCTCCAAAGCGAACACGTATCCTTGTCATGAGCCCGCAGTACTGTATAAACTTGGACTGGAAGGAGTGACGTCAGCATTGGAGCATGCTCAGTGGGATTTGGAGCGAAAAATTCTTAAACAAATTGAAAAGCGGCTTTTAGAAGTGAACACTTCGTGACTCGTGTCCTTATTATTGAAAAGCGGCTTTTAGAACTGAACACTTCGTGACTCGTGTCCTTATTATTGAAAAGCGGCTTTTAGAAGTGAACACTTCGTGACTCGTGTCCTTATTATTGAAAATGCTTTTGTGCTTTTATTGAACCGGATATTTCGATTTTTTCCTGTAAAAACATGATAGTGTTCTAACGAAAGTAAAAGTACTTAATCAGTATCTTTATAGATATATGTGTGATGTAATGCGCGCTCTGAATGGTCTGGCTGCCGTGTTTATCTCAGAGGAAAGAGATACGCTTTCGCAAAAGCAACGAAAAATATTTCAATGTAAAACAGTCGCGCGGGCTTCAGCAATGAGCAATGAACCTTCGGTTTCCTCAGCAGCACAGCGCATGCGCCTTGCTACCCAGTTGGCGATTTGTGGCCATAAGAAAAAGAAAGCCCATTTTTCAACTCGGCGTGCCACAGGCAGCCCGCCGACTAAAAAGGTGATATTTAGAAATACGTTGACATGGCATTGACCCCATTACCGTAACAGTGACTACAATACAAAGTGAGCAGAATTGTACTAATCTATACCGGTTTATGATTGGCGGTTACTAATTAGGCCTAACGCCGTATTTTCCAAGAGTCGTTCTTAATTACTTCAAAAGAAGCCCCCTCATTATCTATTGTTTGAAATGAGAACGGCTCATGATTAGCACGACGCTGAACTAGGCCAAGATGTGCCAGATGAATTACTAAAGCAGCTGAACTGACTTCCTATGTCTTACTTGTTCCTATGTCTTACTACTTACTATACGTGTTCTTAGAACGTCCCTGATCGATATCATTTATCTCAGTTCAAGTCACATCAAGGAAAACTGGAGAAAAGTTGAATAATCGAGCAAGTATCGAGGTAAGGAAATGCCTGCGTGTAGAAAGAAACGAACACAATTTCAAAACACCACTTCATACCACCATACCGTATCCCGTCGTTCTTTCACTGTTAAAACGCAGCAGTATTGAAACAACAACAACTCAGTCTTTTTTTTTTAAATAATTATTATAATTATTATATTTATTTATTATTATTATAAATGTTTTTTTGTTTTTTGTTTTTTGCTTTACATACAAATAGGGTTACAAACATTTTTACAACTTGGACTAATAATGATAAAGACATAAATTACACGATGAGAATACAAAAAAGAAAAAATTACACATTGGGTCACAAAAGCTAATTATTTACAAAGATTTCCACAACTCAGTTTTTATTTGTACCCTAAATGGTACGCATCGAGTGAGTAAAATATCGTCTACCACTGGAAATTATAATCCATATCTTCGCGCCGCCGTGTAATTTTCATTTTATTTTATAGACCAAAAAATAAATAAATTCAAAGTTAAAATATTTTTTTATTTATCAAAAAGTTATCGATATTTGATATTACATTGAAGAATAGAGAATGAATATTTTGCTGCGGTTCGAAGAATAGCAGCTAAATACTGTTCACAATAGTTGGTTGTGGAGCCATTCTATTGGCTACTACACAATATGTATTGTGCTAATGAATTGGTAATGAGCATTGCATATAAAGGGTCGTTAGAGGTTCGTTAGTCACTCTAGCCAAAGCTGTTACACCTAGCTAAATTTAAACTTTAATTCATAATGTTCTATTAAATCATGTGTTTAATTAGAAGTATAGTGCAGTCCTTCTCCTCCAGGACATTACCTGCGGGAGGTCCAGGTTTTCCTCTGAAGCCAGAGGTTTTTCTCGACTAACACCAGGTATTATGCGCTATTTCATAATAATATTATTATAATACTTCAAAATCTCATGCATAATTAATGAGCAATTCGTCCAATCAGAAGGACGAAATCCATCACGTGCATGTACCTTTATACCCGGTAATGCATGCTTATTAGTATTCTTTATATAAAGAATACTACCGTAATAAGGGAAGGTCTCATATTGGTGTTGTATCATTGACCTCTGTGCCCTGTAAGGGATGAAATATATGTTGTCAGGAAAGATCGCTCCTTGGTCACACTTTCGGACAGTCGTTCAAATGTGGGATCTTTTTGAGAGTATTAGTAGTTTCAGTGCGCATGTGTGAGGCGTTAGAAGCAACACGATACTGCTATGTTTGTGTTTTCCTTGCTGTTTTTTACTGAAATCATCCGAAAATGTATTATTTTGGAATATCGTTTTTGAAGCTGTCCAATAAACTCGCAGATCGTGTTTTATCGCCTCGTTGTTTTAAACCCGATAAAACACTCCTGCTCGTTGATTAAACAGTACATAATTAATACATAGTATTGTAGTTGAAAGTGATAGGAGTCGGGGTTGTAAAAAATTTTTCATCCAATTATTACTGAAAACTTCTTAACCTTTTAAAATTGTATATCAAACCTTTTAACCTTTCGATACTGGAGACTCCAAACATAAACAACATAAACAGTGTGGAAGGAGCCTAATAAGTAATTCTAATACGAATTTTAAATATTTTAAAACTTGACATCATGCACGTGTTATGTCATGCTCGAGGATCCAGCGGTTTTTGTCCGCGCTCCGAAGTCACCGGCCGAAACAACCCGCTGGATAAATTACCTACTTAAGTACGAGTTCTGGGGCGTGATACCCTCTCAAACGGATTTAGTATAGCTCGCATTTCAGACCCTAAAGAAATGTCAAAAATGAAGTGATAACTGAAGTCCAGATTGTTCATAATGATATATACGCTGAAAACTCTGTATTCCGTACTCGTGGTGCGTATTCTTTCAGTTGGCGGTACTTGTAGCTTCAAATCGTTTCTGGCCTCCCAATTCAAACAACACATTTACCAGCGCTAAGGATCGGATATCACTAGCAAAAATATCAAGCTTTTGCCATATCCTGTCGGTAGCTGTGCAAATTAATACATATCATCCTTTTTTTTTTAATCCTCTCGACCATGAAGGTCCATGAACTGTTCTGGCTTTAGGAAATCGATCCCGGAGAAAAACTAGAGTACGTGATCGATCGCATCACGCAAATGCATTTCTTTCTTTGAAAATTATGGTCGAGTTTTGATTGGCCCTCTTTTTTACCCTCAAAAAGAGGGCCAATCAAAATCAAGATTCGTATCACACCACAGAACTCGTAATAGCAGGTAATTTATCCAGCGGGTTGTTTCGGCCGGTGACTTCGGAGCGCGGACAAAAACCGCTGGATCCTCGAGCATGGTGTTATGTTTGATTGTCTTTCTTTGAGCATTGATAATTGACATACATTTATTGTGTAATCACACATCCGGTGTTGCGTTACTGGTTGTCTAAGGTCATTCAAATGCAACCAAGTACGCAGACCAGTGGTTTGCTTTGATATGGTTAGCTCAGTTGTCATGTACAAGTTTAATACAGCTAATAGGAAGCCCATCCACATCACATTGAGTTACTTTATATTTTGTGGCTATTTTGCCTCCGCGGCACTAGTTTGTAATGTTTATCACCCGTTTCCAACGCTGAATCTATTCTTAGCGTTCGTTTGCAGTACAAACTGTTCAGAACAATCATATTCCCTTCCCTACCCCTGCTCAGTGAATCTGCTGTCAAGCCAGCAGCAAATTCTGAAATCTGTGACGTCAAAATGACGTTAATCACAATCTGCTGCTTCCAATCGGCTGCTGGTCGAATCTGCTGCTGGCGAATCTGCTGCCAGAATCAATCTGGTCTTTGTATGCAGGATTAAAGGATTGGTGAACGCCTAGCGTGCATCTGTCGAGTTTTAGATGCACGCGGGAGGTTGCTAAGCACGAAAGAAGCGAAAGAGTCGCACGAGGCGAAGCCGATCACCAATCCTTTTTTATAACATATCTAACATATAACGCGCGCTCTGATTGGCTAATAGAGCGTGCACCAATTCTCCATGGATGCACGCTAATGACGTCATGGAAAATCAATTGCCAGCTTTGTTGTTCAAATAGTTTCATGAACTGAAAGACGCTTCAAAGAGCGAAATGAACCTAAAAAAAGACAGGAAAACAATGCATTTAAAGGAATTACGCTTTATGTACGACTGAAAATATCAAGAAAAGATAGCCGTATTTATACTCACAAAAGAGTAAAAACAGAGCGATTCTTGTAGCTACACGGCGGGCTACACGGCGGGTTCGCCTGAACATTCATATCTCTAGTAAAATATGTCAAAGAGAACAAATATCTTGAAATGTCTCAGAAACGTCCATCGTTTATACATTCTTGTCGAGAAAAGCGATGAAAAGATTCAAAAATACGATAAAAACTCTAGATATTTGGCTACCTGACTTCGTGCTCCATTCATCAAGATGTCAAATATTTCAGAAAGTTTGACTGCCGGGTTTAAAAAAAATCTCTCAACATCCCAAGTGTTGATATAAGAGCACAAAACATGGAAAACCATTTTATAAAGCTTTTATAAAATAACTGCAAGGATTTCTTTCGTATAAATACTTTATTTACGCGAGATTTTACTGATCAAATTGTCAATTCTCCTGAAAAGCGTCAGAAATCGCCCATCATCCAATCAAATCTCACGAAAGAAAGTTTGACGACTCTTCGTCATTGATCGTGATTCGGCTCAGCTTTTCTCACTTTTCTTCGTGTTTCGTGTTCACAGAATACAAAAACAAAGTGTAACAAGCATTCTTCTGTAATTTTCTGTAATTTTCTGACAGAAAATAGCATTCTTCAAAACGTTTTTCGTGTCAAAACACCAAACGGGGAAACGGCACACTGATGAAAGTTGTCGAGTCGCTTTGCCATTTTGAATACACCCTTTAACTTGTCGAGCAGAGGGGTGGGATGTAGGTGCCTTCACTACAGCAGAATTCCCGGCAATAAGCAACAAGCCAATAAGGAGGTAACCATGGCAACCTAGCCACAGGTCACCCCCTTCATGGGCACCTTGTCACACTGATTTCTCAGTGGAAAACTTGTTATACTTACCACTCCTTCTTCTATCAATGGCGGCTGGGTGGGTGGGGCAACAGCAAAAACCCACAAGCTAACCAGCAATGGCAGAGCAAAGCAACGAGCAATGGCGGAGCAAGCGGCATGCGAGCAACGTGGCGAGCAACTGAGCCAGGCGCATGCGCAGTACCAATGATACCGCTGACCTGGCATCTCTCCTAGTTAACTTTGCTTACTAGTAACCACATTTAACTTGTCGAGCAGAGGGGTGGGATGTAGGTGCCTTCACTACAGCAGAATTCCCGGCAATAAGCAACAAGCCAATAAGGAGGTAACCATGGCAACCTAGCCACAGGTCACCCCCCAAGATATCCAATTCCAAGCAACTGAAGTGCTTGGAGAAGGTGGACCGTGGCGAGGCCATGGTTATGTCCACCATCCCCAAAACAGAACTCCAAGCACACCATCCCTCAATCGCGCTATTATCATCATAAGACCCAGAAGTAGACAAACTTACCCAATCATGCCAGTTTTTTAGAAGAATTTATAATCACATCACAAGGGGTCTGAATGTACTGTTTATATGCGTCACTTCTCCAACGGCCCATAACTTGGATGAGATGATCTGGGATGCCCACTTTTGCTGCCATGGTTGCAGCACCAATCCGGAAACTATGACTGGAATAGTTTCCTTTACAGCCCGAAGCTTGCAAAATGAATCTCAATCGTTCTGTAACCAATTGACGAGATAACGGCTGTCCGTTCGCCATTAGAAACAGGGGGCCAGAATTGTTACCCCGGCGTGTCAAATAGTCTAGAACTGCATGGACTGCGCAGATAGATGAGGACCCTTGGCCAATATAAATGAAACTTCCTTGGCGAAAAGGATCAGTTTTAGAAGCTTTTATGTTTAAACGCAAGCATGTAGGTAATGTAGCAGAGTCCACAGTCACATCCTCGGCCGATAAGTGAAACTTGGAGTCGAATGCAGAAAGACTTGGTACTGTAAATTCGGCAGATCTTAGAAACCCGAAATAAGCCATGGTACATGCTGCCCAGAACATGCAGTCATTGTAGGCAGTTACATCCAGACTTGACCGTATCAATCTCAAGACTTCACAAGTCACTGGCAATCTCATATTTGTTCTAGCTACTCCTTGCATACGTTTGATACCTCTAACCACCCGCTGCAGTCGTAAACAATTTTGCAATGGATCTGCAAAACCTTGGTCAATATGTAAAGAGCGAACAGCAGACAAATATACTTTAATTGAAGAGTGTCGCAATGATTCTGCCAACATTGTTGCAAATAAACAAAGTGTCCATTCATCAGCTGGGCATGGAGAGCCAGATGATGAGAGGTGACCACTTGTATAACAGAAATCAATAAACTTTTTCTGTGCACTAGAATAGCTCCTATGTGTAGACTGGGCTAAACCCTGATGCATGAATGTTAAACAGCGACCTTCTAAGGAGTTTGAGACAAAAGCGCCAACAGCTGCTGCGGAACTGGTGTCGGAGATTTCTTTGCCAAAGGGGCCAATTGGCGGAAAACCTGCCAATTGAAACGAGATAAAGCATCAGCTATGCCATTATGAACTCCTGGTACGTGAACAGCAGAAAACGTAAAACCCCACTGTGCTGCAGGAAGCAGCAAATTTCTCATCAGATGCATTATATTGGGCTCTTTCGATGTTCTAGCATTCAAAATATACACTACTGACTCATTGTCCACCCTAAAAAGTACTCGCTGGCGGCACCATCGATCCCCCCAAACATGAGCTGCAACCACCACTGGGAACAGTTCCTTGTATGCGATGGAAAGACCAAACTGGTCAGGAGACCACTGCCCATTAAACCATTCAGACTCCACGAAAGCTCAAAAGCCAATGGTACCTGAAGAGTCTGAGCCAACACACACGTTGGGCGGATTCTCCAAGCCGGGAAACAAAAAGAAACTTATTCCATTCCACTGGCCAAAGAAATCGAGCCACCATTTCAAGTCTTTTTTGAACTCTGAATTCAGACGAATTGGATGGTTGTCGTTACGGAAGCAACATATCAGGTCAATCATACGGCGAAGGAAAGCGCGACCAGGCCATACGACCTTGCATGCGTGGTGGAGCAGACCTATCAACGATTGCAATTCTTTCTTGCGACACCATTTATACCCTGACCAAGCTAATAGCAAATCATATATAGCAGAAAATTTTTCATCAGGAAGACGCGCTGTCTCAGCTACTGTATCCAATTCGATACCAAGAACCACCATGCATGATGCTGGGCCCACACATTTTTGAGGGTGCAACGGGAGGCCTAGATCCTTAATCACCGAGGTAGCAATTGACAGATGATTAGCGCATATGGGTGAATTTGCAGGACCAGCAATAACAAAGTCATCTAAGTAATGCAGGATATCCTCGATTGAATAATTGGATTTCAAAATCCATTCTGCTGCCTCTGCCACAGAATTAAAGATGCTAGGGGCAGATCGCAAGCCAAAGGGTAGCACAAGATCAATATAGAACTTTGACCGCCATCTCATTCCGAGCAAATGGCGATCAGCAGGGTGTACTGGAATATTCCTATAAGCAGTTTCAATGTCAAATTTTGCCAAAAGAGCTCCCTTCCCAAATTTTGTAAGCATGCTGATAATATCATCAATTTTAATGTATTGAAGAGACCACGCCTCCGCATCAATTCCATCATTTACGCTGTGGCCTGAAGGAGACGATAAATCAATAATCAGGCGCCACTTCCCAGGTTGGCCCTTTTTCGGAATCACGCCAAAACTGCTAATCTGGAGAGGATGAATTGGGCTAGAATCAAAGGGGCCAGCTACCCGTCCTAGCTTAACCTCATTACCAAGGTACGCATCAATAACTGCAGCATGCTGATAGGCAGATGGTTTGTTCTTTTTTGCTGCTTTTAAGGAAACAGAGGCATCAAAACCTAGATTGAATCCTTCTTTAATACCTTGCAAAACTTGTGCAACCATTGCTCTATCTGGGTGATTTTGTAATTCATGCGAAAACTTTGCATAGTTCAATGGTGAAATGTTTGCTACTGCCGGAAGGGCTGCACACGATCCTAAAAGAGAACCAATATATTACAAATTGCCTATAGCGTTAACTAGTTTAACTACACATCGCAAATGAGAACTGTAACAATGAACAATAGGAAGGTTAATTTTTATATAAGTCTAGTTTGTGCTTTTGTTTTCTTTATCTCTTCCTTCGCTTCACATCTGAATGCTCCTCATGACGGCTATGCTCTGATTTGGACGATCTTGAGTAGCAAGAGACACTGCGGTGCTCACCAGAACAGGTGCTACAGGCGTGACGGAAGCGGCACTGCGTAGAGGGGGCAATGCAACGCCCTGCATTCCACGAATGGCAGATGACTTTGGAGAATTTAGAGCCCTCTGCCTCTTGACCCGATGTAACCGTACTTGAGGCAGACACCCTCGGGCGTACCTGGGCCCCAGCTGTATGGAAGTTATAGAGCTGAACACTCATCGTAGACCAGTTGATTTGCCTCTCAGCCGCTGCTTGCTCCCTGAACTCTTTGTCATAGTTTAGCCATGCACTGCCGCTAAACTGGCGATAAGTACGTAAAATGAGCAGCTTATACTTTATCAAGTCCACCCAGCGGTTTGGGAAATAAGACCCCAAGATAAGTGAGAAGATTGTAAAGGCCTCCAACCATGTGACAATATCGTTTATCTGGCGTTTGTTCTTTTTAGGGGTAGGAGAGAACACCAAACGTCCTTCGAACATCAACTGCGGTTCTGGCTCGTTAAAGGAGATGTTCTCGGGTAATAGATCTTCAAAATTTACGTACTTGCCAAGTATTATTTGAGATACAACTTTGTATGGCACGGGGGAATAACCCGGGCCGATTACGAAGGGCTGCTGAAAGGTTGGAGCCAATCCGGGCGACTGTATAACGCTTTCGAGTGTAGAACTTCCCGCGGCGCTATTTAGAGCCGCCGATTGATGTGAAGCGAACGGTGACACAAATGACGGCACAACAAGGGTATTGAACGTACCTGAACTGGCTGAAGAAGACGACGCAGGAATGCCGGTTGCCGAACCCATAGGCATAGTAGCGGCCACATGTGTAGGATTTGGTGCGATATTTGTCGCTGATGGCCATGGTAAGGTTGTTCCTGCTTGACCAAGAAGGGCCGCCTGTTCGGCGATGGAATTTGTCCTTGTAGTTGTAGCCAAAGGTCCAGCCAACGGCAAAGGGGTGCTGGTCGCCACAATGCTTGGTACCGGCAGCGATGGCGCGATTCCCGCCGAAAGTAATGCCGAGTTTACCATCGAGGACAACGGGGCCTTCATCGCTTCAATTAACGAGGCGATTAATTCCGAAGATGCCACGGTACCCGAAGGCGAAGCAGGAGTGACCGTGGGCGAAGCCGCCACCAAAGAAGTACAAGTGGTAGTGGTAGGTGAATCGGTCGATGAACTTGAAGACGACGGGATGAAACTGTCCCTGCTGTTTCTCGTCTCTCGAGGCATGATTCCTATTAAACCAAATACTCCCCAAAGATAACTTCGCTTTTAAAAGGCAGAGTAGTTGTACAGGCAATCACTTTGCAGAAATTCGGAACCAACCAGGCGAAAGCAACAGCAAAAACCCACAAGCTAACCAGCAATGGCAGAGCAAAGCAACGAGCAATGGCGGAGCAAGCGGCATGCGAGCAACGTGGCGAGCAACTGAGCCAGGCGCATGCGCAGTACCAATGATACCGCTGACCTGGCATCTCTCCTAGTTAACTTTGCTTACTAGTAACCACATTAAAAGCCTACATGTTTGAGTTATTACATGTGTTAAATGCAGAAATATCCGAGTGTTTTTGACGCGATACGAGCGAGTTAAAAGAAATCACAGAATGCACTCGCAATTATGTTGGAGTCACCTTAAATCAAATTAAAAAAAACATGACGGTCTTGTTTTTTTGAATTTGATTACTTTTTATAATTATAGATTATTAGACTTTCGAGACGGCAGTAATGAGTCAGATGATTACAAAGAAAATGTAAATGAAATGTCCCGCGGAAAGAAACTAGTATTGCTTTTTGTCAACATCTGCTTCTTTCATCTGCACAAAAATGTCTAATTCTTCTTCCATTTGAGACCTGCTTTCTGATCAGTGTTATTTTTCGTTGCCCTTTCTTTGCTGAGAGTGTCTTTCCCAAGTTTAATCATTTGGCAAAGTGCTGCAGTGCTGCAGCTGCACCAGGCAGAAATTCGCCGTATAAACTATAAACATATTCGTTTCAGCATCAACTGATTTAGAAATAATATTACTTGGGACTTGATTCTGACTGAGCAAAGTCATAAACAAGGGAATGCAAAATACCGGTGATGCGGCCTCTATTTTAAATGGTAAGCTTACTCGATCCTGTTTTGAACCGGAAGAATGTTTTTCTTACTTGTTCAAGGCAGAACAGCAAGAAGAAAGTACAAACAGCGACCTTCTTCATGCAGGGCCTGTACAGTTCTTGTTGAGTTGGCAGTAGTTTTCGGCGTCCATGTTGTTCATTTAATCCTACAGACCACAACACAAAGTGACTTTTTGGACTCTGTTCGAACTTAAACAACTTAAGCAACTCCTTTCCATATAAAATAAATTATTGCGATGCTTTTTTGGTGATTTCAGTCAAAATACTCGGCCATTAATGAAAAAACAATACATCTGCTTTGAACCGGAAGTTAGTTTTCTCGGACGTCCGCATTCTAAAAATAGATTTAGTGAAATTAAGGATGTTCGCGCGCATTGTTCACGCGCATCTTTTCTGCGCATAAAATCAAGGTTCGAATCATCTCGGTCCAGTCCTCTTTCCTCACGTCCAAGATGGCAGCCAGTCACGCATGTTACGTAGACGATTTTCATCGGCTAATATCTGGAGAACGATACCGGTGACCCAATGTTTTATTTTGTGATTTTACAAAGAATCATAAAAGCTCCCCATGTACCAAATTTGAAGAAAAAAACATGGTTAGATTTTGATAAAAACACGAATTTAGATGAAAACTTCAACCTACCTTCACGCGAAAGAGTCGTCGATGGCTACGTGGTGACTGTAAATATGAGCCAAAAACTACAGGTTGTTTCTATATATTCACAAATCTTTGTACATAATTTTATTCTATAAACTCTTAGATAGCCATTTGAGGAAAATTATAGCCATCCGTTTAGTTTTTCTACAAAAAAAATACCTGTCATTCTCGACTTTCCGTGGATTTAACGCACGTAATTTTCGATCAGAAAAAGGGTATACTTTGAAGAAATCTGGCTCCATAGCGATGTCGGTGACCCCCATTTTTTATTTGCTCATTTAGCTTCTATAATGATCTTATTTCACCATACGAAGTTTCAGGAAAAAAACATAGATAGTTTTTTTGCCCGCGAACGTCCTTAAGATCCCTCTCTGTCCCTCATGGTCTCTTGGTATAATTGAACAAAAGGTCTTACAACCAAAAGAGCAGTCAAAATCATGGGAAAGGCTATTTCGCGAGAATCAGAACGACATTCAGATAATTTATCATCATTTTAATTCAATAATTTGGAAAAATATTTAGCTTTAAGGTTAGGTTTAGGGTTAGGTTTATGGTTAGGTTTAGGGGCAGGTTTAGGGTTAGGCTTAGGGTTAGGTTTAGGTATTTATTGTTATTATTTACTATTTATTATTGACTGTGTATTATCGGAGTCTCGCGAAATAGCTCTTCCCCAAAATCATGTATCTCAACCAAATTTTGAGTTATAAGAAGCTTTCAATGCAGAGATATGAGTGATCAAATATGCGCATTATTTAGTGTGAATGTATGGGGCCGCCATGTTGGTGTACAACCGTAGTACACCAACATGGCGGCCAAAACACCGACGATCAAAATCACGTTAATATTACAGACAACTCAGTTTCTCAAATGGCCATTACAAAAAAGAGCAGGGGACTGGGACCAAGTCCATAAAACTAATTCAATAAGAAACTAGCAAAAGTCATTTTCTGAGAGAGCAGATCAAACTTAGCTAATCTGGAAAGTTTGGTGAACTTTGGCTTAATATTGACGATGCTAGAGGGCATCAAAGATGTACATTTTCCCATACAAACTCTGTATTTTTTTACGTTGTCTACCCAAACCATACATTCACTGTAAAATTTCAAAATTTCAAAAGTTTATAATTCCGACAGAATTCACTCAAATCACATCAAACTTTGCACATCTGATAATTTCAACATGTTGTTTCATGTCATAAACTTAATTTCGTAATTACATTTTAAAATTATAATAAACTCGTTCCCAGTCCCCTGCTCTTTTTTTTAATGGCCAATATAACATTTGAAGCAATTTCCCTAATTCTCTGGCTTTAGAATACACGTGACAGTGTTGCGTGACAGAAATTGACTCTCAATAAACATGACGAGCCGCACAGAATTTAAGGCAATTATAGTTGATCGACAGTTGCTAGGATTAATTCAACAGGATTAAGTAAAGGTAGCTATCAACAGCTACGATAATGCATTATCGTATAATGCATGCTGAGCATCGGTCATGAGTCTTTCTCAATCACATTCCCGCGCTTTCTCTACACGACAACATATCGCTCTCTAAAATCTGCCATTTATGGTTTATTTCTGCACGATATTGGTTGATTTTGCCCAAATAGAGATATTCCATGTTCAAGCTATCTTTGTTGGTACCCAATGTGATTTGAAATTGCATTTTGACACGAAAGAATTGATATATAATTTGGCGGGAAGAAATGGCTTCTATTTTGTCCTGGAAGCAGCAGAGAAACTTGGCCCGCAAGAACTGTATCGCCGTGAGTATAGAGTTTGTTGTATTATCTGGATGCTTCCTGCCTTGGGAAGTCTCGATTTGCTTTAATTTTAACAGCTAGAAGTTGTGTTTATTTATTACATGCAGGACCCCTGCCGGTCGATGGTCTGTGATTCAGTCGAAGACTGTGAACATCAGCAAACTTAAGTTCAGAAGACGCATAAGTCCGTCACTTTATAGACTTCGATATCTAATATATAGTGAGAAAAATCGACATATTTCCAATTTAACTGAAAAGACAACAGCTAATTTCTCAATAATTAAGTAAGGATTATGTCAGAATATGGCATTCTAGTTAATAGAAAACCTATAGTCATATAAATACTACGCAATTAGAATTATGAGCTTAGAATTATATCGTTGTCCACAGTTGTAACTGCTCTACAGGATCTAAGTAAGTGTATTTCCAAAAGCAGCGCCCGGTACCTTGCAGCTCTACTGAGGAGCGGTTCTTTCACAAATCTAACCAAAGTATGAAATGACTGAACAAAAGCCCGGCTCTTCTCTTTACTTTACGTGTTCTTATCCCGGGTGTGTCGCCTGATAAGAACTGACGAGCAATCGGGTGTGTCGCCTTTGCTCAGTGAGTGTAAAGAGAATTTAGCCAGAATTTCGGATGACTTTCGCTTTTAAATTTGATAAAGATAATACTAATTAAGAAAATTCAGCAAAGCAAAATCAAATCAATCGCTGTTTTCTTGTCGATTTCATAAGTCGACAACAATATATTTTTTGTTTTTGAACAACGGAATTCGGTTTCGTAATAATTTATTATAACGAGAAATGCGAATGCTCTGTGATGAGTTATAGACATGTTCATTATAACAAGCCGCTAGGAAAGTGATAATTGGATCAGGCTGCGAGTACAATAGAAACCGTGATTCCCTGCCGAGATTTCCACCAACTTTTTAGCGGTGGAAACGCCTTAGCTAAGCAGTGCGGCTCGCCATGCAAAAAACAAACATCGAAAGTACACAGATTTTTTTGTGAAGACTTTTCTTATGGATATAAACAAAATATCAAACAAACAGTTTTGTACGATGAATATTTTAGATTTTAGCGTTTTGATGACGTCATGTGCAAACCAAGAATACACGGGTTGTATAGGGTATATATTACAACAGTGTGAACAGACTTAGATAGTCAGGCATAAACAACATGAAAATGATTGTATTTTCAATGTATTGCTAAGATTCACTAAGTGACCACGGTAAATAAAGTTATTATTATTATTATTATTATTATTATTATTATTATTATTATTATTATTATTATTATTATTATTATTATTATTATTATTATTATTATTATTATTATTATTATTATTATTATTATTACTTGGGCTTCCTGTGGAACGCCCAAGTCTAAGATTACAGACGGTTATTCTTGGTATACGCCAAATGTGCAAGTGGTCACCATAGCGCATGCGCATGCTAATCTTCTCTGTATCGTTCCAATTTTTGAGTATACAGAAGTTGTGGTCAGCAGCTTATCAACGAAATTCAAGATGGCAGACGTACGTATAAACGATAAATCAAATCACCAGCAGCATTCAAAAAGGATTTTGCCGTGCTCCCTTGCTCGAGCTAGTCGAGTCGTTCATTAATACTGCTTAGTAAGGATGCAAATATCCTAGAGAATACTTTTTGGCCTTGCAATTCTGTCTGAAAGTGTATTTCTAACGGATGTCTGTGGCTTAGTAAGAACTCGATCGTAATTCAGTATTGAGGTTGTGAAATCGTTTCTTGCAAGGTAATCGAAATGTGCTTCGCCATGCAGCTGTCAGGTAGGAGTGTGAGTTGAAGCTAATTACGTATGCATGCTCTACTGAGTCACGCAACGAGTGACTTAAATTCTGCAAGTAATACATGTAGGCTAAAACTACTTCTGTATGATGATACAAGCTATTAGGTTTCACATTTAAAATCTATCAAAACAGCTTTATTAAGAAGCCCAAGTTCACGCTAGTAGAGCGTCTTGTTATTATTAATCTTGTAAACTTTGCAATTTCGATAGATTTATAATAATAACAATGATAGTTTATGTATTTACTCATTATACAAAAGGACCAAATGCTCTGATGCGCTTAACAGACAAGTAAACTCTAATGAAAAATATTAAAATACTAAAATATTCAAAAATGTCAAAAATATCCATCTATACTAAAGACAAGACGCTCAATGAGCGTATACTCGGGCTTATGATAAGGACAATGTCAGTTGCGTGAGGATCAAAAGACCTGACAATGACTCATAGTTGCTTGACGAGGGAGAATATGTATATATGTGTGGAGTTCATTTGATTTGCTTTTGAGTTTGAGTTCATTTGATTACGTTTTGACTTAGAGTTCAATAGATGATTTGCTTTAATTTTGATGAGTTCAGTCGTGTAAAGGCCCAGTCGAAAACGCTGAACATCTTTTAGAGTTGGCCCACACGAATCGGCGTATGTGGTTTGTATGTGAGAGCGTATTTAAGAAGAACTGTGGATGGCTTTTCTTGAATACAACATAATTTACCTTTTGGCCAGATCAACTACTTCTTTCACTTCTAGTCGTCGAAGACGATGGCTTAGGTCTTAGTATCTGCTCTGATCAACAGGCTTTTTGGAAAACCCGAAATTTTCACGACTTTATATTAAAGCCTTTGATTTTCCATCGAATTTGCTATTTAATGCACTTTCAAATCGATTACATCAATTGTTCGGAATGGTTTTCTTAATTGTTCAAGGCAGAACAGCAAGAAGAAAGTACCAATAGCGAACTTCTTTCTTCTCGTTCTTGTGATGCTTTTCTGATATCATTTTAGTCAAAATCAGAGTGAAAATATTCGGCCTAAAAAAAAAAAAATTCATCTGCTTGGAGCCGAAAGTTAGTTTTGTCGGACGTCCGCATTCAGAAAATAGATCAGTTTAGTGAAGTGAAGATTTCCCAGACCTTATACTGGAAGACTCCTTCTCTGTTCTTCATGGTGTGTTGATAGATTATAACTGTTTGAAAAAGAAACAAATACTAAGAGTGCGAATTGCGTACTGATGTTTGGTTGATGCTTAGGCCTTCGTCATCTCAACGGGGTACCCGTTTCTGGCGCCATCAATATGCAACAAGTGACCTCAAGTACGTTTGAAAACGTATGATATACGTCTTCGAACAATCGAAGATCTTTATCGATACTCATCGATACAAATAATCTTTCTCGTCATGCAACTATCATTGTCATATTAAATACCCGACTATACGCTCATTGAGCGTCTTCTTCTGTAACAGATCCCTGAAATCTAATGACGTTTTGATTTCGATTGTATTTTTGCCGTTCACTGACCTGTTTTGAGCGTGGAAATTCTGTTTTAAATAGCGCTACGCGGCGGTTCTATTTAAAAACAATGTCAGTTGCGTGAGGAGAGACCTGATGATGACTGATAGTTGCGTGACGAGGGAGACTATATGTCTGATGAAGGGCTATGTACGATCTCGATTTACGAACCGCATTGACCTTGCTCGCCTTCAATGCTTTGATGTAGTTTTGAAGTACGATTTTTACGATTCCTTTTCCTTCTGAATTTTTCAAACGTGGAATAAAATAAACATCGATCATGAGTTACTGAAAACAAGAAAGATTAGAAAGCACAAACCAATCAGGGAAAGCACCGGAGGTCAAGGGGCCAAAATATAAATATTTTCTCGTCTAGTGAAGTATATACTGTAAAGTTCGCAGTACTGAAATTGCAAGGAAAACATGTTCTATCGAGCTTGAGTCACGTACAATCGTATTCTGCACGGTTTTCGCTGAATAAACAGATTAGATCACTGTTATCTTTATAATCTATCTCTGAAACATTCCAACACGTACAATCTACATGTGTAAGTATTCTGCACGGTTTTCGCTCAATAAGCACATTACATCACTACCTTGCCTACATGTTTGATGCATTAGTCTACGGCGCGCGGCCTCTTGCTCGATCGAGCTTTATTGCCATTGACAATATTTCATTGACAATGGATATATGGTCGAGAGCAAATCAAAATTAGCAACAAAAGGCCTACTCTGGGGTCCAATGTCGCCTAAACATGACATAGACATCACAAACATGACATAGCGAGGTCATGATAGTTTTTGAGTTCATTTCATTTGATTTTCAGTTCGTTTTTTGATGAGTTCGAGTTCGTGGAATGAAGTCGTAGAACAGCCCTTTCGAAAACGCTCGAGGAAGATTTAGAGTATGCGTATCTGGTATGTAGTAAGCGTATCGTTTCGATGGCTTGCTTTTCAGTCTCGACTGCCTCGACTGTTTGCATGACTTCTGTACATATAGCTTTCCGTATTAGATGTAGTTACATCGCTGGTCGTGAGTTCAATTATAAATACTCAAGGACATAACTGTACACGTACTATTATAATTAGCAACTAAAGGCCTAATCTGGGGTCCAATGTCGCCTAATAACAAACATGACATAGCGAACTAGAATCCTGACCTTTCGATAGCTTCAAGATTTACAGCTGCTTTCAAAACTAAGATTCAAATCTACTTGAGTTTTGTGTCTCGTTTGTCTTCCCTTATCTGCTTCAGGAGTAATCTTGAAACTCGATACGATCAAATACTTCGCATTCTATGACCAGGAAAAAAAAAAAAAGAATTTGTATTTTATAACTCGGGCTTCCTTCGGAAGGGCCCGAGTAATAAGATATTAATAGATCTGGCGGCCTATGATCTCCATGCCTGGACGAGGAATTGGTTGTCTACGAACGCGTCGACACGGCCATTCACGAGAGATTCACGGAAAGACAGTACAGCATTGGCTAAGGCTTTTGTTTCCTTTACCGCTATGTCATGGGAACTCACATCGGGGGTCCAGTGAGTAGTCGGATACGGCGATGTGGCTCTGTTCGGGAAAGAGGGCGCGACAAGAGAAAAACGACGCATCAGAATAGATTGTAAACTGAGAGTGTCTTTCATTCCTCCACTTTCCAACTATACATGAGCGATTTTATCGGCGATTTTGTCGGCGATTCAGTATCGGCGATGTTATTGCAGCCACAAATCGCCCGTGTAGACTACCGTCGATTTAACAGCGGCGATTAAATATTGCAGCCAAACCGCTGCAATTTCGAACATGCTCGAAATTTTGTGCAACTTCGCGGCGATAAAATCGTCGATGTTGCTAACAAAGTCAAATTAAAATATGAATGTCTACTGAAAAATATCCTATATAATATATATATATATAAGTTTAAAATACTCCTCACGACTGAATACAAAGTCAGCTAGGATTTAAACTGATTGATCTGTTTATACTTTGTATTTTCTCATGTTTTACTCTATCTATTTATGTATTCTAATTAAAGTATCTTTCGGTAAACATTTAAACTAGCGATATAAAATTATTATTACGATGTTTCGAGGTCGCGTCTGATATCATTATCAAGAAAAAATAACTCCGTTACAATAACAAGATAAAACTGATCGATTGATGTTTTTTTTAGGTCGGCAGTGTTCCAAGTCCTCTGATAGTCTGATAAAACTGATCGATTGGTTTTTAAGGTCAGCAGTGTTGCGGGAACAATGAACCACACCTCTACTGTGACGTCGGGACAGGTGTATGACAGTCGATCACGTGCTCAGATCGTGACGCAAGCATCATCCTTAGCGGTCATCATGTTCTCGTCCATCTTTGGAAACATTCTCATCTTACTGTCTGTGTACACAAATTATCAACTGCAAGAGATTACAAGTGTGTTTATAGCCAATCTTGCGTGTGCAGACTTGCTTCTGGCAGTAACAGGAATGCCCTTTACGTTGGTGTCTTCTATAACGTTTGAATGGATCTTTGGACCAGGACTGTGCGACTTTAATGGTACGATGAACGTGTTGTTCTGCATCGCTTCGATTCTCTCTCTAACAGCGGTTGCAATCGAACGATATGTGGCGATCATTAAACCACTGAAATACTATACCATCATGACACGTAAAACTGTGATAGGTATGGTGGTGTATGTATGGAGTCAATCCATATTGTGTGCTCTGTTACCTATCTTTGGTTGGTCGAGATATAAGTTTTATCAGATGGAGTCAATGTGTACTGGTCATTGGTCAAACAGTATGGGCTACACTATTTTTCTAGATATTCTAAACTTTGTTATTCCGTTGTGCATCATGGTATATTGCTATTATCACATCTTGAAGGCTGCCAGGCACCATGTAAAGCGCGTACAGCCTATTACTGTAGGAGAGATTATTGAATCACTCGAGGTCTCTGCCCTCTCGTCAACCTTAAATTCACGCAAATCCGTAGAAGAATTACCTCGTGAGAAAGCAAGAATGAAAAAAGCAGCCGAAAAGAAATTCAAACAAGATACAACAGCTGCAAAGACTCTATTCATCGTCATGGGGACATTCGTGTTTTGTTGGACGCCATACACCATCGGTATGTTGTGTTCACTCTTCCCGGCATGCATCATGCCTGACAAATATTTGGTTGCCGCAACATGGCTGGCATTGATGAACAGTGGGTGTAACCCTATCATATACGGCGTTCTTAACCGACGATTTCGTCACAGTTTTAAAAAGATACTACTTGTTTGTTGTCCGCACTATAATGGACAAGAGGGCAGGCCTTAGATTAGGTGAATGTTGAAGCCATCCTGTAATATAAAGTTACTGCTTGTCTGGCGCCTGCCTCATGACGCAAATTACAAACGGTGGTTAGACTCACTGTAACCCTATACTCAGTTTCTAATCTGAACATGTACTTGTCTCGTGTGATCCATAATACTGATTATAGTTCAGTCTAGAGGTTGTTTATTATTCAGTAGCGTTCAACAAATACAGGAAAACAGGAAGACTAAGGCTTCTAGTTGTGCATTCCCGTTGATGTACTGTGTGCAGCTCTTCTCGGTTTAGTTGCAATTAATCAATCAATCTTTATTTCATAATAAATAAGTATTTACAATATTTCACACGACCTGCAGGTAGCAAAGCTAATCGAGGCAGGCCGTGTGAGTTTATATGTACGATATAATAATACGATATAATATATATATTGAAATAGAAAATAATGACGTTGGAAAATATATTAATTGATTAATTAGGCTATAACACAATGTTGTGAATACAACTAAAAGAAAGGAAAAATAAAGAAACTATATACATTGAGATACTAAATATTAGTGTTTAAGTTTTGATATTTTTAGTATTAATTTAGGGAGATCCAAGTAAACATCCTCATTTTCTAAAATCTGTGTTAAGGTTGTTTTCAATTTTGTTTTAAACAGATTTTTCTTTGAATTACATATGTCCTCAGGGATTGCATTCCATATTTTGGTTAATCATCCCTTCTCGCAGTCTACAGGCTGGCCAGTAATCGATCTCATATCGTCTGATATTCAGGCTACCGTTCTTGCTGTAGCAGGAGGGGGACGTTGGGGGATAGCTGATACCGCATCAAATAAATAAAAATACCGTAATACCGCATCTAAAACTGAAATTTGAAACAACAGTAGTAATGATTTGGAAAACAACGGAATACCGAAATACGCTAAAGAAATTTGAATTTCACCGAATACCGTAGCCCCAAATCGCCAAATACCGCACACCGCAGACCAGGACGATACCGCAATACCGCATCTCAAAATAAAAAATACCGTAATATCGCACAAAAAAATCGACGGATACCGCAATGCCGCGAGCCCCCATGTCCCCCTCTAGCAGGCAAATGACCTGCAAATTGGTTGACTATTTGAAGTCCCGTCTACACGGAAAAAGTTTCGGTGACAAATATTCTATGACAAATGATTTGTCCATGTAATTGGTGGGACGAATTTTATTTGACAAGTTTCCTTCGCTATGTGCCTGTATACACGAGCAAATAAAACATGTAATAGAAAATTTGTCACAGAAAATTTGCCCGTGCAAACGTTGTGTAAAGATCTAAATTGACTCTGAAAAGAATGGTCTTTAATTGAAATACTTTAAACAAATGCCCTAAAAGCCCTATGGGGACGAAATCATTAAAGTATGTATGTATATTTGTAAAGCACTCATGCAATCAGAGTATTGAATAATAAACATAGCGTATCTAGCCAATCATAGCCCACTAAATTATTAGATCTAGTCATATACTTGGAGTTGTGAATGTCATTGATGTCAACAATAAGTAAAATACGAACCGATCTCTGTTGCTATGACTTTCACTGAGTATTATTTAAGGACTGAGTTATTTCCATTTCGGAACAAAACAAAAAGCTACATTTGATTATTCGTTCTCCCCACGACGAGCGTAAGACTTCGAACATGTCTCGTATATGTTACCGTATTGATGAGTTTCGTGTTGGCGATTATTTTCAAGAATCGTTCGTTCGAATTAGAAAAGAAATGAAACGATTCACATAAATTGGAACACTTTGTCTATATACATTTGATTGGTTTTATTTTGACACTTGAATGGTATCTTTAAGTTTAATTCTCGTTCTTTCTCAACGTCCAGGTGTGATGATTGCAGGGCAGGTGCAAGGTTTTACAAGGTTGTTATATTACTACCAGCTCGCATGCTATGCCGTCAAACCCACCTTGACAGTCGATTTAGCCGGACAGCCCAACATTCAGACGATTACTTGGAACCAAAGGTCAGTATCTTATGATGTTAGTGACAAAACTGTAATCAACTGACAATGAATTTTGCACTGATCCTGACACTGAAACATACAACGTAACGCTTGATGTATAGCGGGTTTCTGGTTTAAATGTTTCTAACGGTTATTTCAAGGTTAGGTGTAGGACCGTGTAACGGTGGGTATGGTAGACTATAAGTATGTGTTTATATTTAATAGGTTGGTTTAAAGGATTGAACAGAACTGTCCTAAACCATTAAACCGTTTAAAAACTATGAACCACAACATACACATTGTCAAGTACAGTATGTCATAAACAGATGATAGGCTTTCATTGCGCAATATAAATGAATAAATTATTATTATTATTATTATTATTATTATTATTATTGTAGGAGGCGCGAAAGCATTCCACAGTTTCTTCTCGGACGATTTCATATTCTGCTATTAAGATTCTTCGTCAAAAGATTCTAGTGTATTTCAGATTCAATTAACTGATAGTCTGATAAAACTGATCGATTGGTTTTTAAGGTCAGCAGTGTTGCAGGAACAATGAACCACACGTCTACTGTGACGGGACAGGTGTATGATAGTCGATCACGTGCTCAGATCGTGGCGCAAGCATCATCCTTAGCGGTCATCATGTTCTCGTCCATCTTTGGAAACATTCTCATCTTACTGTCTGTGTACACAAATTATCAACTACGAGAGATTACAAGTGTGTTTATAGCCAATCTTGCGTGTGCAGACTTGTTTCTGGCAGTAACAGGAATGCCCTTTACGTTGGTGTCTTCTATAACGCTTGAATGGATCTTTGGACCAGGACTGTGCGACTTTAATGGTACGATGAACGTGTTGTTCTGCATCGCTTCGATTCTCTCTCTAACAGCGGTTGCAATCGAACGATATGTGGCGATCATTAAACCACTGAAATACTATACCATCATGACACGTAAAACTGTGATAGGTATGGTGGTGTATGTATGGAGTCAATCCATATTGTGTGCTCTGTTACCTATCTTTGGTTGGTCGAGATATAAGTTTTATCAGATGGAGTCAATGTGTACTGGTCATTGGTCAAACAGTATGGGCTACACTATTTTTCTAGATATTCTAAACTTTGTTATTCCGTTGTGCATCATGGTATATTGCTATTATCACATCTTGAAGGCTGCCAGGCACCATGCAAAGCGCGTACGACCAACTACTGAACACGAAGTACAGTTCCATGGATCACTCGAGACCTGCGCCGTCTTGCATTCATCCGCATATTGCATCGCAACACTAGACGCGCGGATTGCGAGTATGAAGGAAGAAGCACTTCATGAGAAATCAAAAAGACAAAAGGCTGCATTTGAAAAGAAATATAAACAAGATACAAAAGCTGCCAAAACATTGTTGTTGGTGATGGGGACATTCCTGTTTTGTTGGACGCCACATTTCATCGGTATGACGTGTTTAATGTTCCCGTCATGCAACTGGCCCAAGGAGTTTTTCGCTGCCACAACATGGTTGGCAATGATGAACAGTGGATGCAACCCCATCATATACGGCGCTTTAAATCGACGATTTCGTGTGAGTTTTAAGAAACTTCTTTGTTGTGGACGAGTAAACAGACGCTTGTTACCCTCTATTCCACAAAACCAAGAACACTAAAGGCCCAGACACGATGCAATTCTTCTTGCAACGTTGCGCGCAACAATAGTTTTTTTGGGGTATCACATGATGCAACGTTGCGCGCAACTGTTGCAGAAGTAGAACTCGATCCTACTTCTGCAACTGTTGCGCGCAACGTTGCAAGAAAAGTTGCATCGTGTGTCCGAGCCTTAAGACAGTCTCCATGTTCGGGAAGGATGTCAGGATGGTTGTGAAATACCCACAAGAAGAATGTACCTTTATTTCAAAATAACTCTTAATTATGACTTAGTAACCGTCAACGATAGTCAGTTATAGTGTCCCCAATTAGTTGTATAAATATATCGACACTGAAATATAGTCATGATTATGATTATTATTATTATGATGATGATGTTGTTGATGGTGATGATGATGATTATTATTATTATTATTATTACGCCACTGTAGATGCCTCGGTAGCTCAGTGGGTAGAGCACCTGTCATGAAATCGGGGTGTCGTGGGTTCGAATCCCGCTCGAGGCGTCTGCTTTTTCCGAACATTTGTTCTGTCTATACTCATCATAGTTTCTTTGTCACATTATTATTATTATTATTATTATTATTATTATTATTATTTATTATTATTATTATTATTATTATTATTATTATTATTATTATTATTATTATTATTATTATTATTATTATCATCATTATTATTATTATTATTATTATTATTATTAAGATTTCAAGTTGACAACGAAACGTCGTTCGTTAATATCCTTAATTTTCATAGTAAAATGTTATTGCCAATCCTGCCATATCAGATGATGATGATGATGATGATGATTATTATTATTATTATTATTATTATTATATTATTATTATTATTATTATTATTATTATTATTATTATTATTTCAACGTCAAATTATTGTGAAACCGTCCGGATTTGTGCGTTTGTATGCAGCAACGCGAGCGATTTATAACCCTTGCCGACCAAGAGAGATTTGCATCCCTCTGTCCCAATTGAGGGACCGACAAAGAGAGATGTTTGCTTCCCTCTGTCCCAATTGAGGGATCGACCAAGAGAGATTTGCTTCCCTCTGTCCCAATTGAGGGACCGACCAAGAGAGATTTGCTTCTCTCTGTCCCAAATGAGGGACCGACAAAGGGAGATTTGCTTCCCTCTGTCCCAATTGAGGGACCGACCAAGAGAGATTTGCTTCCCTCTGTCCCAATTGAGGGACCGACCAAGAGAGATTTGCTTCCCTCTGTCCCAATTGAGGGACCGACAAAGGGAGATTTGCTTCTCTCTGTCCCAATTGAGGGATCGACAAAGGGATATTTGCTTCCCTCTGTCCCAATTGAGGGACCGACCAAGAGAAATTTGCTTCCCTCTGTCCCAATTGAGGGACCGACCAAGAGAGATTTGCTTCCCTCTGTCCCAATTGAAGTAGTAACACAGGCTGGAATCATCAAATGCCAGGTGAGATTTCATGAAAATACAGTTCATTACTTTCACTTCCTCTCAATAACGTTGAGATAATGAAATAATGGCCCGTGATTGAACTTATCATTTCTGTTTGTTTCACATCTCTTTTTAATTTGATTTATTGATCAGTTTTATTGTCCTTTTTCTATAGTATGTACAATGTGTATTAATTTGAAACTAGTTCCTGTAAACAACTCCTCCTACCGGTATGTCTAGCAGTTGGTTTCCGAGGATCTTCAGTGTAAACGTGCTTCATTCAGTAGCTGGACCATCCCGTTAATCTTTACAGCACAAAGAGCGTCCAGTTTGGAATAGCGTGTACGTACTAAGGTATGGATCTGTAATACCAACACTAAATAAATCAACATCCTTTATCAATATTTCCATTGAAATCAGATTGAGTAAGAATTGAAATTATGATCAGTTTTGTTGAATTTGTTAGCCTACCTGAGGCAGCTCAGTTTGTGCCTCTTTACGACGAGAACCGAAGAGTGAACAATTCAGTAGAGAGATTCAGGTCATTGGCTTTGGCTCGCCCTTCGTTTCGCTTGTCGTCACCGAAGAGCGAGCCGGCGACAAACACTGTACCCAGTGTCTAAGCACTGTTTGGTTTAGGGAAGTCTTATTTTAGGTTTATGATGCGTTCATTTTGGTATTTTGGGAGTTCATGTACTTATTGACTGAATGGCCATGCCGAAAGGCCGCCGGACGGGAAAGGATTTGGCTCGAGATCATAATGTACTGTGATGTTCGTATAAATCAGCCGTGACCGAGAGCCACTGAGACTTTATCTATCGTCCGACAAACGACCGTTTGCCACTGAAATAACAGAAAATATATAAATAATAATAACTTTATTTCCATGTCAAATATTCTATGAAAGTGCTTTTACTCCCACGAGATAAAGAAAATGTTGTTTGTTAACGTAATCATCGCAAGTATTCATGATTTCGAACCCTCCTAACGATCGTTCGTTCTATTCCTTAATTTGTTACAACGTACATGACAATCATCGTGTTTTGTTTAATTTAATGAACTCAAATCATGAAGAAGGAAATAGATTTTGAATGAATGAAAGAGTGAACTGAGGAAATGCAAATTAGAATATCACCGGAATATCACAACAATATACTTAGATCATCGTCTGATTGAACTAGGTACGTACGTCGACACCTGGGAGCGCTTATACAATGATGCGTTGGGAATTCCTCCGTTTTTACCTTCTCGGAAACGAATGACATTTTGGGGCCCACACTTGTAAGCGTTTTAAAACCGTTTTCGACCGTCCATACTAGGGCCTGATATATACTATAAAACCTATGATAAGAGTCAATGTCATTAAGGTTGTCCACCTCGGAAAAGCACATTTACACATTAACACATTTGCACATTTACACATTTGCACTTTTACAAGCGCTGAAATACAACTCTCCACCTAAAATCTTCTGTATAAGGCCGCGGCATTCTTATGGCAGTATACTTCTACTGAATCTATTGACTATGGATTCCACGTGCGCAAAACGAATATACATGTGATGTTGCGAATGTGTACTGAAATGTGCAAATGTGCCAACGTGTAAATGTGCTCAGTTTTCCGAGGTGGACAACCTTAATGACATATTGACTGTATGACCAAAATTACTTTATTTGGTTTATCCATAAAGGCTTGCTGACAACCGGCTTTTTTCTTTTCAGATTAAAGCTCAGATACCTGCAATATAAAAGATATACACTGTAATTGTTTCATAGTACCAAGTGACTATACTATGCTCAATACTACCTCCACCGCTATACCGACACATTCTTATTATGACAGTCGATCACGTGCTCAGATCGTGGCGCAAGCATCATCCTTAGCGGTCATCATGTTCTCGTCCATCTTTGGAAACATTCTCATCTTACTGTCTGTGTACACAAATTATCAACTGCAAGAGATTACAAGTGTGTTCATAGCCAATCTTGCGTGTGCAGACTTGCTTCTGGCAGTAACAGGAATGCCCTTTACGTTGGTGTCTTCTATAACGTTTGAATGGATCTTTGGACCAGGACTGTGCGACTTTAATGGTACGATGAACGTGTTGTTCTGCATCGCTTCGATTCTCTCTCTAACAGCGGTTGCAATCGAACGATATGTGGCGATCATTAAACCACTGAAATACTATACCATCATGACACGTAAAACTGTGATAGGTATGGTGGTGTATGTATGGAGTCAATCCATATTCTGTGCTCTGTTACCTATCTTTGGTTGGTCGAGATATAAGTTTCTTCAGATGGAGTCAATGTGTACTGGTCATTGGTCAAACAGTATGGGCTACACTATTTTTCTAGATATTCTAAACTTTGTTATTCCGTTGTGCATCATGGTATATTGCTATTATCACATCTTGAAGGCTGCCAGGCACCATGCAAAGCGCGTACGACCAACTACTGTAGGAGAGATTAGTGCCGAATCACTCGATGTCTCGTCATCCGTCAATTACACAGCAACCCGAGACTTGCGAATTGCGAGCATTAAGGAAAAATCACCTCGTGAGAAAGCAAAAAGACAAAATGCCGCATTTGAAAAGAAATATAAACAAGATACAAAAGCTGCCAAAACATTGTTGTTGGTGATGGGGACATTCCTGTTTTGTTGGACGCCATACATCATCGGTATGACGTGTTTAATGTTCCCGTCATGCAACTGGCCCAAGGAGTTTTTCGCTACCACAACATGGTTGGCAATGATGAACAGTGGATGCAACCCCATCATATACGGCGCTTTAAATCGACGATTTCGTGTGAGTTTTAAAAAACTTCTTTGTTGTGGACGAGTAAACAGACGCTTGTTGCCCTTTATTCCACAAAACCAAGAACACTAAGACATTCTCCATGTTGGGAATGATGTCAGGATGTTCCTGAAAGGTGGATTGACACTAACCTAATTCGTTGTTGATCTTTTTTTTCGAAATTCTGGGGGTATGACAAATAGGGTTCGCAAATTGTGCAACAGGAGAATACTCCAGTTTCGAGTGGTTTGGACACCGCTGTACTCCTTGACAAAAGACGCGTTTGCTCAGGCTTAGCCTCAATCCAGAGAATAACCCGTGGAATTAAAAATGGTTTCTATTGTTGAATGTCAACATATTTTCGCGTTCTCGTCGGTATTTGTGCATTATTTACACTGAATTGAGGCTAAGCCTGAGTACATGCGTCTTTTGTAAAGGAGTACAGCGGTGTCTAAACAACTCGAAACTGCATGGAGTATTATAATATTTTTTTCTAACTGAATGAAAGTCGCTAAATGTGACCTTTTCACATTTTTGAAATGTTCCAAGTAATGTTCCAAATAAAACGATGGGATTTTGTGTGGAAAGCATTTTCCACATCCCTTTCCAACTTGCGCAATATGTTCAGATTTTCCCTGCGGCTTTACGAAAGGCATTACCACACACACACAAAAACAATTACGACACAAACCGCTATGCGCTATTTTGGAACTTTGTATGCGCATCCGGGGTTTAAATCAACAAAAAAGGGAAAAAAACAAGAACAGGACTTCGGTAATGCCAATTTACTTTACAAGTATTTTATATTACCTTTGATTTCATGATTCATATATATTTTGATTTATAATTATCAATAGTACATTTGATAGTATTAACGACTTCACTCAAGGTTCTTCTAATGTTCTGCTCCTCTTCTTCCCGCTCCTCTTCTTCCCGTTCCTCGTCTTCCCGCTCCTCTTCTTCCTGCTCCTCGTCTTCCTGCTCCTCGTCTTCCTGCTCCTCTTCTTCCTGCTCCTCTTCTTCCTGCTCCTCTTCTTCCTGCTCCTCTTCTTCCTGCTCCTCTTCTTCCTGCTCCTCTTCTTCCTGCTCCTCTTTTTCCTGCTCCTCTTCTTCCTGCTCCTCTTCTTCCTGCTCCTCTTCTTCCTGCTCCTCTTCTTCCTGCTCCTCTTCTTCCTGCTCCTCTTCTTCCTGCTCCTCTTCTTCCTGCTCCTCTTCTTCCTGCTCCTCTTCTTCCTGCTCCTCTTCTTCCTGCTCCTCTTCTTCCTGCTCCTCTTCTTCCTGCTCCTCTTCTTCTGCTCCTCTTCTTCTGCTGCTCCTCTTCTTCCTGCTCCTCTTCTTCCTGCTCCTCTTCTTCCTGCTCCTTTCTTCCTGCTCCTCTTCTTCCTGCTCTTCTGCTCCTCTTCTTCTGCTCCTCTTCTTCCTGCTCCTCTTCTTCTGCTCCTCTTCTTCCTGCTCCTCTTCTTCCTGCTCCTCTTCTTCCTGCTCCTCTTCTTCCTGCTCCTCTTCTTCCTGCTCCTCTTCTTCCTGCTCCTCTTCTTCCTGCTCCTCTTCTTCCTGCTCCTCTTCTTCCTGCTCCTCTTCTTCCTGCTCCTCCTGTCCTTGCTTATTTGGTTGGTTCGTTGATCTCGCAGTACAGACCTTGAAGTCTGGAAACCGATCTTGTAGGACAAGGTTCACAAACCTGGCTGTAAACGGAGCTTCTGTATCTGTTCCCTTTACAACATCCATTTTGTGACATCACGATGTCTGATTTTGGGAATAGAAAAGGTACCTTGGTTCGCTTCTTCGACAATGACATTAGTCTTAGAATGACTTTAGCTTTTAGTAGGAGATTTGTTGCTGGGCTCGGCGCGTCCCATGGTAGCTTGTCCCATCCCTTGTTCATTTTATAGCGGAGACTCCAAGTTGACAACACAGTGGGAAGAAGACTCTGGCCTGGGCGTCTTGTGGATCTGTCACATATCTTGGGAAGATTGTTACAGAGACTGTAAGGGTTTGCAATTTCTTTCGAACAACTGTTGTAGCCTTCTTCGTAGATGGTGAGATATGTGCTGTGACCTCTTGGTAAAATGTAAACAGTCCCACTTTTTGGATTTAATGTTGACACCGAACTACCTGCTATGGATGTAATGATGACTTGGGTGGTGCTTTGCTGACGATAAGCTCCAGTTTTATATTCCTTGTGAGGCAAGAAAAGTTTGAAGCTTTGTACAAAGGCAACTGTTGTTTGACCAAGTAAAGTCCATCGATAGGTCACCAACCACTTGTCGTTTGCTGGAAGCCTAAATATCACTTCCTCGCCTCTTGCCAATGCTGGGAGGTCAACATAACCAGTATCTCCTTCAAACTGCGGCCTTGTTGGAATATCCACTTCTCTTTCTACCTCGTTATACGGTGCATTCTCTGTATAGGCGATTAAGGCATCCACATTTTCTTTTGTGAATATTCCATTGACAGTTGAGCAGGCACTGGCTCGTTTACCTAGCTGCTTGTATTCAATGACATCACAATACAATGAAGCAGCTTTTTGAAGTTTGTGCTGCATCATGAACAAACCGATGACCAACTGAGTGCCATCCAAAAAATCACCTTTTCCTTTGATATTCTGAGCAAGTCTTTCCGCTAGATTTCCGCGAACAACGGCTGCAACTGCATCAACCAGTTGAAACTGAAAGTCAAAAATATCTTCTCTTAGGGCAAAGAACTGTGCAAGTGTTCCCTCCATTTTCTCGCAAAGTAGCATTCCTCCAGCGATTGCTTTTGGAACAGCACCTGCGATGCCAACCTCGCCATTTAACAAGTCACATGTAGCATCCTTGAATGCCGACCACAAGGCACTGTTTTTTTCCAGGCTGGAGCGATCCGTTTGAAGCGTGTATGAACCATATTCTTTGATGAACAAGTCGGCATCCTTCCCAATGTTACTTGCATCGCCTTTTCGTATTTTGACAACCACTGTTTGAAGTGATGTAATCTGTTTTTTGTTGCCAATAAATGCTGTACCGAGCTGTGCCGAATCTTGTGCCACGTCATCTAACGCAACCAGGAGAGCGGCTCCTTTAGCAAGTTGTGTTGCTGCATCTGCGACCTTTCCTGCTTGCTCCATAGTATCTTTAACATCAGGACCACTAAATATGAGCTTTAGTGGATTGGAGTTTTCCAAAGCTTTCATTGCTAGAAGTACACTTTGCTCTGCAAGATTTGCTGTTAGCATACCCACCATAAGGCCCATTGCTGTTTTGATATCTGCCTTGAGCGTTCCTTCGAATTTTCTCAACTTTTGCTCGTATTTGTCTAGTTCTCCTTTCAGAAAACCAATATCAGCGTCAGCTATTCCTTGATCAAATCTCGCCAGACCTTGAAAATAATCTGATATTCCACCCACAGATGCTTTTAAATTTTCATCGAGCTTTTTGATGGATGTGAGAAGTTGTAAATGTTTTAAGTTATCTTCCTGTATGTGGATCATTTTGGAAAGATCTACCTGGGCGTGTCGACGAAGGTCTCTTACTGGACCTGGATTGGACACGTATTCTTGGATTTTCTTAAGAAGAACATAGTGATTTTTTATGTCACCGTATTCGCATCCCATAGACGACTGGATTCCAAAACATGCAACTTCTGCATCCTTAAAATCAACTTCTTTTTCCTCTACCATCTTTAAGATCAGGTCAAAGTTTTTTGAGGAGATCGTCGACAAAGCAGCATCGAAAAATTCTCTCCAAGTGCTGGTCCAATAGTTGGGTGTAATGTGATTACTATAAGCGATAAGGAGGCCAGATTCTTCGAATACCTTTCTGTAAGCAGCTTCATAGTTTCCGCCGTTTTGAGGACAAAGTTTTTGTACAATCATATCTCCTATCTTATACCAAAAAATCGAAGCCATTAATGGTAAAGCTTTCTGGGGGTTGCATTGCTTTCTGCTATTGCACGCCTGCTTTGCATCTTGTTCAAAGCGAAGTTGATACCCATAGCCGCTATACCATAGATCTGACATTTCCTTCTCGAATTCATACCAACCGTCTGGCGATTCATATGACCAAAACCTGATTGGTTGTTGTTGCAATTGAAACTCCAAGAAATAAAAGTGTCCGTTTCTAATAGCTTCGCCAATATAAGGTTTAAAATTCCTCCAAGCTTCTTCTGTCATGTATGTGGGATTGTAATCTCTTGAACATGAATTAAGCTTGGAGCAAACATGTTTTATGCTTATCTCTTTCTTACTTCCGTAAAATGATGATCGAAGCAAACTTGTTGGTATTCCTTTACAAATATTCGAGAAAGGGAACACGTATGTCGCACCTTTGCTTCGTACTATGTTGTAAGTCAGCCTTTTCCATAGTCCATTTTTAAGACGTGCCTTGTGGTCATCCTGTAGTGAGCTACTCTCGTACAATTTCTCTGGCTTAGCATGCTTTTGTTCTTGGTCAATGGCGTTCTTGAGCATGATCATGTTGTCTTTCGTTTCGGGATTTGATACCGGTGCATCAATGAAAGCTTTGGCGTTACGTTGAAGTTCTCTCATCGTTTCCACAAAGCTTGGCAAGTTATTTATCTTCTGTAGAATTCTGACCCTTGAGTTTAGAAGTAGAGAAAGGGGTTTGGTGAAGCCATCTTCCTCGCACTTCCCAAGATAAACTAGGGGTGTACTCCCTATATACGAGTGGTAGGGATGACCGTCGTATTTTTTAGGGGTTGAAATCGCCATTTTGGTATTTTTTAGGGTTGTCAAAGCGAAGTCCTGGTTCTTTCCTGAAAACTGGTATTTTTAGGGTACTGATAAAAAATTAGAAGCATAAAAAATGTTTTATTGAATTTTATTCAGTTATTTTTGTAGGTAGTTTATAGGTTTTTTTCAGGCTACGAAGTATTTTTTGGGGTAGGCAGTTTTTACGGCTTGGTTTACCCTCCCCCCCCCCCCCCCCCCCCCCCCCTGCATAATCTTCATTGTCCTGCCATTCATGGTTATTAAAGGCTCTCTTTACAACCCATTTCTAGGTATTTAATTTTGGAACTGAAATTATTTGATAAAATAAATTGACTGGAAAAAAAATCATTGTCTTGTTCCTTTGCCATTTAGTAGCTAGGGGTGGTTTTCAAGAAAGCCATTTTAAATGGCTACCATCAAGTGTTTAAAAGGGGTCTCTTGTTTCTAAAATCCGTACAAAAAGCTTTCTCCAAGTCAATGTAGTTCCAGCACTTGACATTGTCATTCTCGTACCCAGTGCCCACTCGTCATTTGGTTGGTCGTGGGCTCTGGGAAACCCTGAAATTTTAGCGAATTTCATTGGCTGATGAAATCAACAATGACTGATCGTATTTGATTGGTCCATGAGATCAACAAAGATTCAAACTTGCAAGGCGAACGAAATGAATGACAGCGACGGCTGTATTTTCATAAAAAAGCCGGTATTCCGTTTTTGAATTATAAATCTATGGAAATGAGAGTGACTGTACATAAATTGATTTGAATTCGTAAAGGGAGATCTAACAATATATATATATTAACGGCTGCAGTGACCTACCACCGGAGAAGACGTAATCGATCGTACTCGCTTTGAGTATTCAAAGGAATATTTTCATAATTCAAGAGAAACAATATTAAACAAAGCGGAAGACAGGAAGGCTCACACTCATATATATTAAAACATGTATTTATCGTCCAGCCTTTATCACAACAGAGCCAGAGAAGAACTGATGATGAACGTCGAAGGGCTACACGAAGATAAATGTACAAACTTTTGTTCTAGCTTGTTTGAATATTCGATGGTTCGAACCAACGTAAACATACGTAGCCAGTAGACTCTTCCACAGTACCCGCTCGCAGCGGTCTTTAGTATGAGCATGCGCTCTGACGACTTGGTCATCAAAATTTGACGACCGAGCAACAGGGTTTCCCAGAGCCCACGACCAACCAAATGACGAGTGGGCACTGGGTACGAGAATGTTGACATTGTTAGCAAAGGAGCGGGAGACTGGGTTCTAATGGACGCGTGGGGACTGGAGAGAGAAATCTTGTATTTACTGTCTGTAAATATATCGGACCTATTTTCCCTGTCCACCAGGTTATCAATCATTCATTCAATCAATAACTTTATTTAAGTGTCAAACTTCTAGCTGGCCACATGTAGCCTACTAATTGGGGACACTATAATTAAAATAAATATACCCCCTCCCCCCTCCGGCACATGTCTCCCAGGCAATGTCAGCTCAGTATGCTATGGCTTCATATTATAACACTCACATACATTTCTGTGCTCATATTGAGGCGCATATTCATCATTGTAACACCTTCCCCGGCCCTCTAGGACTTCCGTGTACAATATTGGTGCCAGTATTATGGCTTCGTGTTATATAACTATCCTTGATATGATCTAAATGCTGGGAGGAAAAAGCTGTTCTTTTCTCCTCGTTAGGGCTGAGCATGAAAAAGCTTCTTTTTGTTTCAGGCAACAAAGCATCCAATTCTCTAGTAAGAAACGTAATTATAACGACATCGATAATTCACTGGAAGTGATATATTGCGCAACAACAATTACTGATGAAGCCACTACAATGTATTTAAATTGATGCCTGCATACAAGGAAACCCTTAAAACAATTACTGTATTATGTCGCTTTTGTTATTCTGTCAACTTGTTTTTCAATTTTCCATCGAAATAACTAATCATATTCCTTGCAGAGAAGTATCCTCGTGAGAACAGCTTTTTCACCGCAGAACAGATCTCGTTCCACCTGAGTATACTTCCGGGCGCCGACCTGTTTCAGAGGGTTTCAGATCATCTGTCGCCATGAGTTATAATTTAGGCTGTGTTTACACTTGGTGGTTTACTGAAGTAAACGAGTTACCGAATCTTGGTAGAAATGAGAAAGCTCTTGTTTGTAACGGCCTTGGTCAAGCGCTCAAGTGTGGCGGACTAAGTAGTAGCTAGTAGTACAGGCGGAAGAAACACAACTGATGTACGCAGCCGGACGATGCTCAGTTTGAAGTCATACTTTACTGCATTGCATGCATTGAGTGTTCTTGGCAATTGTATGTATTATCTAAAAGACTATCCTTCAAATAATGTATGAATACTTACTCAGATTCGGCATACTGCGCTGAACAACAAACTAGACTAAACACGAAAACAAAAGGAGACGTAAATCCTATTATCTCGGTGATTATTAACTTTCATATCGGCATCGTGATCTGTTAAGCCGATAGTCTACCAAATCCTGAAGAATCTAGAAACCCAGTGGGAAGCTCTTTTTTTGAATTGAATTTTCTTCTGCACTGACGGATTTGACGTCGGTTTCGTACATCTGTTTTATACACGGGTTTTTACATCTTTTTTGTGTCCAAAACCAGTAGCAAACATCGGCGTCTCAGTCTTGTGTATCTACTGTCTTGTTCCCTTGTGTTTTTCACCTCGCGTATTCGAGTCTCATGCAGTAGTTTCATCTGTGACTGTTACTGTCTTTCAGACATTCCGTGTGTCGCACGGAAGTCCTTTAATTTGATGCTTCATCGTGTTTGATGGCACACTCTGCATTCACTCGACTATTTACTCTTCTACATCTCATTAAACTCTTAAAACTCTCTCTAAACCGTCGATTTAGAACGCCGTATATGATGGGGTTACACCCACTGTTCATCATTGCCAGCCATGTTGTGGTCGCAAAGAACTCATCAGGCCAGACACATGAGGGGAATAGCAAACACGTCATCCCTATAAAATGTGGCAGCCAGCAAAATAGAAACGTCCCTACTACTATTAATAAAGTTTTAGCTGCCTTAGCATCCCTCTTGTACTTGATTTCTTTCATTTTAGTCTCTTCTTTAGTTTTTTTAATCTGTGATTGTGAAGACTTTAACCGTGATGCAGGGACGACAGCGATGGCGGTTTGAAGAGGAAGATCACTTAGCTGACCTATCCGGGGTGCAGCTATACGTTTGGAGTGTTCTCTAGCTGTCTTTAATATGTGATAATAACTGTACATCATGACTAATAGTGGGACGAAGAAACAACCACCGAATATGAACATCGTGTAGGGAATGTTATAACCCCAGTCTGCTGTACACATAGATTCGTTAGTGATAAACGTATACCTTGACCAACCCATGATGGGTAATAGAGCGCACGAAATCGACTGTCCCCACACATACACTATCATCAATGTAACTACACGTCGTGTCATGATGAGCTTATAGTTTAATGGTTTCATGATGGCGATATATCGGTCAATAGATACTGCAGCTAGAGACAACATGGATGCAATACAGAATGCAGAGTTAGCCATCCCGTTAACCTGACACCAGTGTCTTCCAAATATCCACCTGTAAGTTATGGACGATGTGAGTGTATATGGCATGCCTATAACTGCAAGCAGTAAGTCGGCGCATGCAAGGTTTGCTATAAACACGCTCGTTATTTCTTGCAGACGGCGGTTTGTGTAGATAGCAAGAAGAATCAAGATGTTACCGAAAATGGACGAAAACATGATGATAATGAGGAATGTCGCTTGGAAAATGACTTCCACTTTTGAACGATGATCCACTGTTGTGCCATCTTCGTTCATGTTGGTATTATTGGACATTATATCAACTTGCGCTCCAGGAGTATATTTGCCTCATTTGTCGTAAACTTGTAGTTTAAATTTTAATCTTCGATGTTTTTGTTTGTTTCAACTTGTGAATTTATATTAATCGTTTGGTTGTTCTTCCATCAACTTCAAAGTACAAGTGCCCTGTTGTCATCCAGCCTCTTCACACATCATTTATATTCCAAATGCTTCCGTCATTGTAGAGAAGCCGAAAGTTTTGACTGAATTCTGCAGTTCCCTACCGAGATAGTCGAGCTGCTCCACTCGGCCTATTGAAGTCGATCGTTTCTCAGTCGGCACAGAAATTCAATTCAAACCAAGTCGTTGTCGCTTCACAAAGTGTTATCGTTCTTTGCTTTAGGAATTAGGAAGGTGCGAACAAATCTTGTGTTTAACACTATACATTAGCATATTATCTTGCATGCCTACATTTCACCTGAAAATAAAGAAACGTTGGAAGCGGGTTAATTAACATTTTATTGTGAGTTCTGCTACCGTTTACTCGAATCGCCACATACTGTGAAAACATCTCATTCCTAGCGTAATGACCCAATGACAATACAGTATTCATCGATAAAAAAATATTCAATGAAGAAATATTCAATGAAGAAATATTCTAAATAGACGTCTTACAGTACGTTACTGTAAACACAGTTGCAAGTACAAATGTCCAGTTGCTGATATCATCATGTAGTAAAATTAAGAAGCACTCGATGGCGACGTGCGAGTGCTTTTTACACTCAAAATCCTCTACATTCTATACTTGCATGTTGTCATGGTAACAGGGCTGTCAAAATACTGTAGTTATTTCTAAATGATGCCGAGTAGAACAACCATGGGGCGCCGCAAAAGCATCGAAAAGCGTTACTACAATTACAATGGATATTGCACACCACGTACAAATATAAACCGCTTTATATCTCTATTTTCGTTGTCATATCTTTAATCTGAAATCCCCGGTTTTTCCCAATGTATATAGTCTATTATATGAAGCAGTACAATAACTTGTATTCATCAACAAAATTATTAAACAATATCAAGATGAGACAACATTTATCCCAGGGTCATTTGCTCGATGCAATATCCGTATTTTATTATCCGAGATCAGGAGGCACCACATGAGAGCAATGAAGAGAAATAGAAAAACACCGCTTTCGATTCATTCACAAGGCAATGTGATTGGATTCTATCTTATTATATTTATTTATTTATTTATATATACATGTATATTTATGTATTTATTTATTGATGTATTTATTCGTACACTTGGGATGTACCGTTCTTGCGAAAATGTTTTTGTTTGCGGGTATAATTAATCATGTTGTGCGATGTCGGTTCCCCTTGGAATTTATTAGCCAACCAACCATATCACTAACACATTGAATCATAACGTGTTTGTTTTCTCTTGCTTCGAAATCCTGTTGTCGTCGACTTTTTCCCGCTTGAACACAAAAACTGCCAAAAAACGGAAATTTAATATATGCGCTGACGAAAATTAAAATTCAATCTAGAATTGGGCGTCAATTTATTCAATTCAGTATAATAATAATAATAATAATAATAATAATAACCTTTATTAACGTGTCAAATTACCTAGCTTACACAAGGCTAAATATGGCTAAATATAACCATCAAATCGAAAGATGTTATAAAACTGTTTATCGGTCACTTTGGTCCTTGTCTTTTTCGCATTCTGTTTGAGTATATGAATGCATGTGCATGGCTAGAAACGAAACGGCTTACAGACTGAAACCGGCAACGAGGAAAACAATTTGTTGTATTTAATTGAAACAAATAATAGAATGTTCAGAGAAAACTGTGCAATTGGTCAGATTTAATCATCAATTGGGTATGGTAATAGAAACAACTCCGTCGATACACTTCATTTCCCGCCGAGTGAAAGTCGAGGCCGAGTTTTTTTTATAACATTTTTTCGAAAGTCTGAAGGAGTCCGACAGAGTCAGATGTCCGGAGTCTCAGCAGGAAACAATAAAAATTTGAAAACAAATTAAAACTGGTTTGGAAATACCACTTTAGCTAGGTATTCTAGGGCCACAACGGCAAGAGAAACTGAACTTTACATTTGTTGGGATATATTCTTAGTGCTATTAGTGGTAATATAATATTGATAGATTTGTTATTTCGAACGATTAGAACGGGTGCAAAGATGCTATCATTAATTCGTGTTATCAGATACCCGCTTCAGTAGCCAGTAGCTTACCTATGATATAAATGTATCAGTCAAACTATTTTACACGGTAAAATCACACACGTGATCCACGGTCCTCGCAATGCTTGTCTAGTGACTACAGAACCATACACTGAGCCTCTGAATAACTTTCACATTTCTACATCTATATACCTTCAAGTATAGAGATTTCGCTTTCTACGAGTTCAGTTTCGTCTTGGTCTCTTAATTCATCTGTCTCTTGGCCAATCTGACCATTTTCGTCGATTTTGGCAACAAAGCTACAGTCAGTCAATTTATAAAATTCATAATTCCGATGAACTTTTATCTTGACACGGTCGTGTGACTCGGACTTGACTCGGACTTGACTCGGACTTGACTCGGACTTGACTCGGACTTGACTCGGACTTGACTCGGACTTGACTCGGTGCGGATATAATTTGTACTGTGTTGCTATGCAACAATATACGTAAACGAAAATCAAAGAAAAAGAAAGAATAACGAGAAACAAAAGAAATCCAGGAATTTAGAACATAACGTCATCAAAAATAGTACAAACTTAACATCCTGCTTCAGTGCGCCACTCATTATGAATAAAATAAAAAACATCGAAGTACAGGATTTAGAAAATGCTGGTTCAAGGACCAATCAAGAAAGATGGAAAACAACTGACTAAAATACTCTTATAAGACTAACTCTGTCTACTCAGCGCCAGTTACTATAAATCAATTGATGGCGACGCTCAGAGGGGCTAAAAAAAGTATTCTAACATCCAGGTGACAGGTGCTCATTAGACTTGACTTCGACTTTCTAATAGTTATTTAAAAACTTGCTATAAAAAGATACCAACTGAACAAACAAACAAACAATTCAAATCTGAAATGAAATTACAGATCGAGAGAAAAACGTGAGCAACTTATACCTTACTCAGTCGCTCCATTTTGCCCTCCGTCACGGTTTTGATGTCTTGAATTTTAGACGAGACTTGAGATCAAACCGAAAATAACGTTCTTACCTGAATGTGATTGCTGCTCCTGTGTTTATCCAGCTTTCACGTGAGTATCACTGACTCTATGTTTCTCGGTGTGGTCAGTTTTATTCGCAAAACAAACAACTGGGATATTGTGGTAAAGAACACAGGTCAGCTGGTGGTAAAACCACTTGATCGTAAATAAACTCGAACATTCTGCCAAGCAAAGTGGCAGACAAATGACTAGAAGTGAGTAATTTATAACACATAAGCTCGAACCTATCAGAAGCTGCGTTGTCGCCAAGTTGACCAGTGTTTATCAAACTGCTATTGATAAAAATACCGCTATTAGTCACGATAGCCAAGTAACATCACTCGGCACTTAACCCGGCGGTTGCTATATGCTATACAATAGCTAGTTTTGATATATATATTTTTCACTTACCTCAACATTTCTTTATAATAAGTAGTTTTTAACTGATGTACAAATTTAGTTAATCTCACAACATGTAGATTGATGGCGGCAATGCGGCTCTCTTCAGTTGCCGACCATCGTTCTTCGATCGACACTCTGCATCAGCTAAATTGTTCATTATCATGCTCAATTGTAGACCTTGTCCAGCTAGTTAGTATTTATATTTTAGTCAGATTTGACAGGTGAATTATTGTGGATTATTGTCGAATAAACCAACTGATTATTATTTATTATTATCATTAAGTTAACTAACTATTAATTCGATATGTTTTAGTAAAGTTAAGTACTCATTTTCACAATGTTATAGATTTCCTTTAACCATTGAATTTACATACATACAATTTATCATTATACACCGACGCAGCCCATACTCGTGTACTATAGTAGCCATCGATATAGGCCCGGCGATTTATAGTCAATATAACAATCTTGGATGAAATAAAATCCAACGGGTTGCATATTAAATAACAATTACTTTTGCTAGTTTATAATCATGATAATGTAAACGAAAAGACGATAAATAAACTGAACTAAATGAAGTGAGTAGTTTTGTTTGTCAGTTTTTTTTTTTTTTTCCGCTGAAACTCTTCTTACCACACAAACAACAAACACGCCTTCCCTACAATGTCTTCAAAAGTAGCAGTACTTGAGTACGAAAAACAAGTTGTCAGTGAATGCTCGGTACAAATGAAAACCTTTTTACACTCTCTTGACCGATCTAAGGGCTTCCGTAGACTAATTAGTACAAAGAAGACACTTACTGAATGGAGAATAGATGGAAATGATAAATAGATGGGAATGAATAATTTGAGAAGTTGAGAGACAAAACAGATTGACCAGAATTATAAGGAATGGTTGGCTAAGTGGCTAGCATAGAGGCCTCTATGTGGGTTGTGAAGTGCCATGCACCATTATCAATCAAGTTATGGATAGACAAATAATCGCCAGAAATATAATGCCACTTCTGAATTGGCTGTGATATCACGTTGTATTTACTTACCCGAATCACTGTAGATTCTTGTGTCATTCACATGTCTGACATGAACAGAATTCGATCGATTCAGTTGCATCTTTAACACCAATTTTGTTGTGAAGTTGCAGAGTCATGCAGGACCAGCAGTAAAATATTAAAGACAAGTTGAAGCCATAAATGATCATTGAACTCCTGTTGACTTGTTAGCTTTGACAACAAAAGTTAAACTGCTGATCCAAGAACTGATATTCTTTCTAATTGAAGTCTTCTTCGGCTCTGAAAACTACTTTGCGAGCATTAACAACGTCTTTTCTCTTGACTAATACAAGCTAAGTGACTAATAAAGGATTCTCGGTAAGTTTCTTCCTCGCCATTCATTCATGTCCATTAAATAAAAATGAAAAATACATTCACTTGAATAACAAAAAGATGCCCTTTGCAAACTTCAAGGCCGATTTGAATGGGAATTCCGAAGTTTAATTAATGACTTCACAAGACTGAAACATTTAATTAAAACGCAAAAACCTACAAAGTTGTGTTGGTTGGCAATTAAAGTTAGCGGTTTGTTTGCTATTTCAAACAGCACCTAGTATTATTTATATAACATAACTTTTATATTCTTTATCTGTCGTCGGGGATTCAGTTCAGCAAGTGTGCCGTTTATTTCCTCTCATTGAATCGTTTAAAAACCTTGCCTGTGGATTAAACAGAAACAAGGTTTTGTGGTTTGTGCGGTGTGGTATATTCCTTGCGTAATATTCATATAGAAGCTGGAAATGATTCTGACATGAAAAAATAGCCACAAAGCACAGGTGCATAAGTGTGTTTACGATTCCTGCTCTAGTTCTTTAATAAACAAAAACATCGTTGCTTTTAGCAGATATAGCTCTACATGAACGTTGTCAGTAGCTCGTCAATAATTATGTTATAGACTCCTACTGTGTAACTATTGTATGTCGTAGATTTGTTCCTTAGATGGTCTTCTCATACTGTATGCGTCACTACAACACAGCTAGAGGCCCCGCCCACACTAATGTAAACGTATGACATCATGTACATTTCGATGCGCTTGGCCTTGCGTCCACACTGAACGATCGAAAACGCTGATCGTTTTCATCAAAAACGCATACATTCGAAAACGCTCTCCAGAGTGGAGACTTATAAAAACGCAGCCCTATCGTATTAGCGTGGACGGTGAAAACGCAGCCCTATCGTATTAGTGTGTGTATTAGCGTGGACGGTGACGGTGAAAAAAACGCAGCCCTATCGTATTAGTGTGGACGGTGAAAACGCAGCCCTATCGTATTAGTGTGGACGGTGAAAACGTAGCCCTATCGTATTAGTGTGGACGGTGAAAATGCAGCCCTATCGTATTAGTGTGGACGGTGAAAACGTAGCCCTATCGTATTAGTGTGGACGGTGAAAACGTAGCCCTATCGTATTAGCGTGGACGGTGAAAACGTAGCCCTATCGTATTAGTGTATGAAAACGCAGCCCTATCGTGTGGACGGTGAAAACGTAGCCCTATCGTATTAGTGTGGACGGTGAAAACGTAGCCCTATCGTATTAGTGTGGACGGTGAATACGTAGCCCTATCGTATTAGTGTGGATGGTGAAAACGTAGCCCTATCGTATTAGTGTGGACGGTGAAAACGTAGCCCTATCGTATTAGTGTGGACGGTGAAAACGCAGCCCTATCGTATTAGCGTGGACGGTGAAAACGTAGCCCTATCGTATTAGCGTGGACGGTGAAAAACGTAGCCCTATCGTATTAGCGTGGACGGTGAAAACGTAGCCCTATCGTATTAGCGTGGACGGTGAAAACGTAGCCCTATCGTTATTAGCGTGGACGGTGAAAACGTAGCCCTATCGTATTAGCGTGGACGGTGAAAACGTAGCCCTATCGTATTAGCGTGGACGGTGAAAACGTAGCCCTATCGTATTAGCGTGGACGGTGAAAACGTAGCCCTATCGTATTAGCGTGGACGGTGAAAACGTATTAGCCCTATCGTATTAGTGTGGACGGTGAAAACGCAGCCCTATCGTATTAATATGGACGGCGAAAACGGAGCCCTATCGTATTAGCGTGGACGGTGAAAACGTAGCCCTATCGTATTAGTGTGGACGGTGAAAACGTAGCCCTATCGTATTAGTGTGGACGGTGAAAACGTAGCATATCGTATCGTATTAGTGTGGACGGTGAAAAAACGTAGTAGCCCTATCGTATTAGCGTGGACGGTGAAAACGTAGCCCTATCGTATTAGTGTGGACGGTGAAAACGTAGCCCTATCGTATTAGTGTGGACGGTGAAAACGTAGCCCTATCGTATTAGCGTGGACGGTGAAAACGCAGCCCTATCGTATTAATATGGACGGCGAAAACGGAGGCTTTCGTCACGCCTAGTGTTCTCGGTGTAAACACACAGCGTTTTCCATGGTTTTAGTGTACTGGACGCATCAAACGAAAGCTCATTTTTGTGGACGGGTGAGAACGATTCGGCTACGTTTTCGATCAAATGAAAACGGACACTGAATATAGCATAGACTTTCTTTTTAACCTAGAACTGTAACGGCCCAATGCAACTCACAGATTGCGTGTTTGCTAATTAGACTTCAGGAAATCCAGAGCCATGCAGAAAATTAAGCACTAAATATGTTTGAGCTGTAAATTTCTAGCTTTTGGCCTCCCGGCCTAAATAATTCTCATTTAGAAGCCAGTCGTCCGCCAGCTGACAATTGTGTTTCTCTGTGTTGTTGATTTGATGGCAGTTTGCTTAGCGTTGCTATGGATTTTCGCTCGTTTGTTTCATTCTATTTTAGTTCATTTCCGCTCAGTCTGTTCGTAGTTTACAACCAATTAACTAAAACGCTACTTGACGCTAGAAAAATAATGTTATTTGAGAGAGACAGAATAGTGAGATAAACTAAGCCTGCATGGTTTTAACTACGACGAAAGCATAAGAACGTGTGAAAACGTGCCGACGCAAGTACAAGCACAAGGATATCACCGTGAAATACTGAATTAATCCATACTAATTTTATATGCTTATTATATATATACGTACTGCCTTATGCACGCACCTCTTATAGGCGCGTAGAAGATAGGTGACAGTGATATATATACTGCACTTGCGCTTGTGTTTGTGGACCTTGTACTTTACAATTTACCAAGAGACCATGAGGGACAGAGAGGGAGTCTCGCGCTATTCTTGGGATATCTTAATTTCAATAAATCTATTTTGAGAATGCGGACGTCCGAGAAAACTAACTTCCGGTTTAAAGTAGATGGCGGCTAAGATCTATCTTACTCTATCCCGGCGAAATAAAACCATGTTTTTGTTTTGTTTTTTGAATTTGATTACTTTTTATAAATAGCTCGGATAATTTATAGATTATTAGACTTTTGAGACGGCAGTAATGAGTCAGATGATAACAAAGAAAATGTAAATGTCCCGCGGAAAGAAACTAGTGAATGCTTTTTGTCAACAAAACTGCTTCTTTCATCTGCACCAAAATGTCTAATTCTTCTTCCATTTGAGAACTACTTTCTGATCAGTGTTATTTTTCGTTTCCCTTTCTTTGCTGAGAGAGTGTCTTTCCCAAGTTTAATTAATTTGGCAAAGTGTTGCACCAGGCAGAAATTCGGTATAAACTAACATAAGCTTATTCGTTTCAGCATCAACTGATTTGAGAAATAATATTACTTGATTCTGACTGAGCAAAGTCATAAACAAGGAAATACGTGATGCGGCCTCTATTTTAAATGGTACTCGATGGATAACAAAGTAATTTTGAACGGTTTTGCGCTCAACTTTTTATTTTCACTGAAGCGGCATAAGCCAACTTGTAGAATCCAGTAAGGGACGCACCATTAGAAATGTGAAGGGGGGGGGGGGGGGGGGGGGGCCCCTAGTCCAAAAACCAAAAAAAAAATCCTGCAAATAAATATTTCTAAAAAAATATCATGCATGTCAATGTTACCAGAAAAAAAAATCATGCATTGTGGATGGAGTAAAGATGGAGTAAGACAATACATTATACAAATGCCAATATAAAATGCTATTTTGGAGAACTTATACATCAAAATTTTTCGGGGAGCATGCCCCCGCATGCCCTCGCATCCCCCTACGAGCTCGCGCCTTCACCGCTCGTCAGATCATTTTTGTGTGCCCAATAAATTTTCCCTTGCAGTCAGTTATTGTAGGCATGTATAATAATAATTCAGTGTAGTTAGTACAGTCTCAAACAAAATAAATACCAAAAAACTGGCTTCGCCTCAGGTTGTTTTATCGCTATTAGCTATATATATAACCGGTAGCGATATATAACCCGTTTACATAAATCCTTTAGATAACCTTTACATAAATTCTTTACACATCCTTTACATGAATCCTTTACATAACCAGGGCCGTACATAACCCAAAATTTAAGGGGGGGCAGTACATATTTAACAGCAAAAAATAAATGAAAATAGTCACAGTTCTCACGGTACTTTTTGGTATCTTTTTCGCCTTGCTAGGGGGGCAACTGCCAACACCCCCCCCCCCTGCCCCTGTGCTGTGTATTGCCCTGATAACCTATGCATAAGTCATTTAAACAACCTATACATATTAAACCCTTTATATAACCTTTACATAAATCCCCCCCCCCCCCCCCCCAAAAAAAAAAAAACATTTTACTATGTATTTATGTAGTGAGAAAGTCCGCTGGAAAACGAAGAAAATGGCATTTCCAAGGCTCTACATTTCTAAATTTTCCTTCGGCGTTCGTTGCTATGTGTCTACATTGGGAAAAAAGCACGCTACGCCCATGCTTTCCATCACCTTCTGATATATCCCCAAGAGAGGAAGCTGAAAATTATGAAGTTTTATTTTACGTGCGTGGTGCGTCAGCAGGAGAATTTATGAGGTAAACTAACTGTAGATAGTTGTTAAAACCATGTCCATATCAAACTCCGCTATTGTGCATGATTTATAAGACCTATTATAAATATCGCGTAAAAAAAAATCTTGCATAGCTTTAAACGATGAAAAAAAGAATTTGCACGCCAAGAAGTTTGGAAAAAAATAATCTGCCTGTCGAGAAAGTCTTACCCCCCCCCCCCCCCCTTCACATTTCTAATGGTGCGTCCCGAAAGGTGCGGTAATACGGGCAACAAAATCGTGCAACTTGTCGCGCAACATTTTCAGATTGTTGCGGCGTTGCAAGTTGCAAAGCAATGTTTCTCGTATTACCATCGTTCGCACAACTTGTCGCGCAACAAATTAAATTTTTGGTCATTTGTTGCAGGTTGCAAAACTTTGTTGCATGAACGAAGTAGAAAGAGCTTCTACTTTGCGCAACAAAGTTTTGCAACCTGCAACACGAAAATATGTTGCGCGACAAGTTGCGCGAACGGTGGTAATACGAGAAACATTGCTCTGCAACTTGCAACGCAACAATGTTGCGCGACAAGTTGCACGATTTTGTTGCTCGTATTACTGCACCTTAAGGCTTAAACGTCGAATCAAAACTTGAATGAAGTAGACCGTAGTTTTTACAGAGATTTCAAGTCATTCAGATGCTGTTATACACACATAAATATTCACAATCCATTTTTAAGTCATTTTAGGTAAAGAAAATACACAACAAACACGCTTACTTTCACTGCTTGTTTGATTCACTCGTGACTCGTCTTGTCGCTCATCATCATGTTTCACGGCAAATTTGTTTTTCAGGAATAGCCTTGTGAAAACTCTTCAAACGCCACAACGATAATTACAAGATACCACTAAACCACATCCAAGAATAAATTGAAGTCACTTTCTGACGAAATAGTTTGACGAAAGAGACGAAAATACGTCTTTGAAAGTCTTCGGCTAAGCCCACCGCTACAACAATCAACAGCCTTTTTGGAAAACCAGCCGATTTTCACGACTTTATCCTTAGATTTTCCATCGGACTTAGTCTTTAATGCACTTTCAAATCGATTACATCTACTCTTGGGAATGTTTTTCTTAATTGTTCAAGGCAGAACAGCAAGAAGAAAGTACAAACAGCGACCTTCCGGCTTCATGCAGCGACCTTCTTCTCGTTCTTGTTGAGTTGGCAGTAGTTTTCGGCGTCCATGTTGTTCATTCAATCCTACAGACCACAACACAAGGCGAATTTTGGACTCTGTTCGAACTAAACAACTCCTTTCCATATAAAATAAATTCTTGCGATGCTTTTCTGATATGATTTCAGTCAAAATCAGAGTCAAAATACATCTGCTTTGAACCGGAAGTTAATTTCCTCAGACGTCCGCATTCTAAAAATAGATTTATTGAAATTAAGATATCCCAGACCCTATACTGGAAGACTCCCTCTCTGTCCCTCATGGTCTCTTGTATTTACTTATTATTTACATTATGTGTTTATTTATTTTTGTACCATGCATTGTTATGTAATCTCGGGGCCACTGCCCTTCTTGCCGGGATTAGCGTTAACTAAATGACAGTGCCTCTTGTGCATGCGTCGCTAGTCCAAGCCGCCAGGGTTTACGTACAGTCTGTGGTAGGTACTGGTAGCAACGAGATGCATGCACTTGATCCAGTCTACAACAGCCATTATGTCCACTTTCGTTGTACAGACAGACAGACAGACAGCTGTAGATTCATGGTCAAAAACTAACAAGACGCTCAATGAGCGTACACGTACTCGGACATTATGACAAGGACAATGTCAGTTGCGTGACGAGGGACCTGACAATGACTGACAGTTGCGTGACGAGGGAGACTATGTTTAAATGTATATGTGCCGGTGAGCATAGATAAAGATATCCGATTCGTACGTTCCTAGCACAGTAGTAACCCCCCCCCCCCCCACACGTACTTGGAACGTCCAGTTGAGTTCGATATACGCTCGGAACTTTCGGATTTAGTTCGATAGGCGTTCGAAAACTATTCGATCTGTTTTTGCCGACCATGAATATGCAACCTCAAGTGGCCTCAAGTACGTTTAAAGACGTACACAGACGTACCTCGACGAGTCGGAGATCTTTATCGATGCTCACCGACACAAATAGTCTCCCTCGTCACGCAACTGTCATTGTCATAATACCCGACTATACGCTCATTGAGCGTCTTCTTCTGTAACAGATCCCTAATATCTAATTAAACTCACGACCAGCGATGTAACCGTACATCTATTGACAAAAAGCTATATGTACAGAAGTCTAGCCTCCTCCGCATGCAAACCCATTGGGATCCCTTTTGCTTTTTGGGATTTTTGGGATCCCTGTGCGAGGCCGGAGGCCGAGAGGGACTTGGCCCCCAGTAAGAAGAGGAGGGTTCAACTCGTCCTTATCTTTCCCCTCCCCTCGTCTCCAGTCTCCCTCTGCCCTCTTCGATGCAGCGCCACAGGAAACCCATCTGATAGAGTTTTAGCTTAGTAGAGTTGCCTGCGGAGGAGGCTAACAGAAGTCATGCAAACAGTCGAGCGAGTCGAGTTATTTTCAGTAACTCATGATGGATGTTTAGTTTATTCCACGTTTGCAAAGGTTTTTTTTATAGGCCATGCCGTTAAAAACCCGGTTAGCAGCTTCGTCGAGCTTCGCCAGATCATAGTCTGAATCGTCTGGATGTTATATATTATTATGTCTCTGAAGCTAGAGAGCGAGGGTTTGATTTTCCAGTAGATTTTGTTTTGATAGCTAATCTCGCTTTCTTCGGCTGACTGTCATCACGCGAAACACATTTCTCAGATATATAATGATGGATGTAGTTTGATTCGACGTTTGAAAAATTCAGAAGGAAAAGAAATCGTAGAAATCGTACTTCAAAACTTCATCAAAGCAAAGGCTAGCAAGGTCAATGTACGAAATTTGGGATCATGCCAAAGTAGTTTTACTTAAGGCCTGGGTCAGGCGTAAAATAGAGGGCAATGGATGTTTTAGCTGCCAAAAATTAAAAATATCCAATAGAACAATGAAATTTGGCACAGTTAAAGTTGATATGGGCCCGGATATCCTTAAGTGACTAGAATTGGAATTCGGTCATCACGTGACAGATCACGTGACATTCAATAACCCCACGTTTATTACGTTTTCCGCTTCTGAGTTTTACTCCTGAACATAAGACAACCTGACTTTAGTTTAGTTAATACATCTGTTTAACAAGTGCTGCATAGAGATTGCGACTTTAACAATAGATTCATAAGAAATTTTATTTTAATACGTTATATACCGAGTTTTTGCCTCTTTGTTCTTGAATATTATAAAAGTTTGAAAAGGAGACCATGTTCTCTACCTTCACGATATAAACTTAGCCACAGAGGCAAGTGGTGATAACCGAGAAAAACATGAACTTGTAAAAGTCGTAAGCGGAGAAGCGGTTTTGTTGTTCTTAGTTTAATCCTTTTCAGTCGGCCATTTTGGGTTTTCAATTATTACCCATAAACCCCTTCGCGCGACAAATTTTAACTGTCTAGCCGTTGGTGAGTGGGTAAACACAGCTACTAGGGAGGGGATATTCCGTCGATTTTGTCTTGGAAATCAAAATGGCGGACGAAGAAGAAAATACGACTTCAATGGTTTATTCGATCGATTTTCGCTGTTCGTCTTTATTACCTGCCTTATTACGGTATGTTGACATATTATATGCAGGTCTTGTGTATATCAGAAGAAAATAACCTTAATATTTCAAAAGAATAATGAATAAATGTCCATTGATTGTCGATATAGTTTGTGTTTGTTTTTTATAATAGTCAGATCATTTCCTGCACATATTGCCTATTTAGAGATTGAGCCTTTTCCTATTTGTCTGAACGAAAGCTGTCTTTCCCCGCTACACATGCGCTGAAATAAGGCGGCAATTTCAATTCTCCATTTTGTTTGATTTGGTGATTTATCATGTGAATCCCTGTAAGTACTCGATGTCTAAAGTACTGAATTGTGGTTTTGCCCGAGTAAACATTTGGAATTCTAAGAGATTGGCATTACAAAGATTAACAAAAAGCAAAGGTGAGTCAGCAAAAAGCTTTTCAATGCGGATAAATGAGGAACGCTTCAGGATATATGAACAGCAGTTTTCGAATTTTCCAAGCTTCAACATCGACAAAGGTATGTCTTTCACATAAGCTTATAGTACTGGCTATATTATATTAGTATAAACAAACTAGTGGTCTATCACATATCCTGCAATCTGATTGGCTACGCTACTAGGGGTCTAATAGTGATAGTCCCCTAGTAGCGAATCACCATGGCAACCATTGGCCGTGAAAGATGAAGCAAGATGGCGGACAAACCCGATGGTTGTTTTTTTCGCTAAAAAGAGCTAAAATAGACCGAGAAACAAATCTCAAGAGCAAGAAATGGAAAAAGCACATAAATATAGACATCTCATTGACAATTCAAGCGAGTTTTCTTTGGCTGACACTGCAGAAACTGAGCGAGAAACGATCGTTAAAGTTGAAGATTTTTCGTGCCGATTTTTCAACTTTTAAAACTGAGCGAAGACAAAGTCAAATGGAGTACTGATAGTGATAAAGGTAATAAACGAAGGCTACACTACTCTTGACTCGTGTTTTGTTCATTTGTTATTTGATTTATGAAAGTTTTTCAACAAAAGAACCAACTTTTCTGGTTTAGTTTTAACTAAACAGCTCGATTTAGTTCAACCAAATGTGTACTTATGACTAGCATAAAATTCGTATTCTTCTTACTTGTGCAAATTAATCAAGAAATATTGTTATAATATTAAGTATGCTAGTTTGTTTATACTAAAACAATTAGACAACTCGCCCTCGTTGTCTATGAGCTAAGATAGTCAACTCGGCAGGAGCCTCGTTGACTATCTGCTCATAGCCAACTCGGACTCGCTGTCTAATCGTTAAATATACAGCCTTATTATATGCTACTGTTATAGAGAATGAATTAATTGTTGACATTTATGATGACCTGAATAAAGTAAATGAGTTGAGTGCAATGTTTGTTTATTGTGTGATGTGTTGAATTCACTACGAGATTCGATCACTTGTCTGAGACTTTGTCTAGCTATATAGCTATGGGACGCGTTATATATTATATTATTATATATACTGTACAACCCTGAGATAATATATATCAGTGTGAAAAAATAAACCACAACATATACAGCGATTCATGAGGCTCTCTACAATGCAGAGATAAATGAGGGAACTACATGTAGGTTACATGAATGAGAAAGGCAAACAGAGCAATAACTGTCATTCCCCTCTCTCTCTCTTTTATCTTCCCCTTTCTCCGACTTTTAAACGTACATGTAGAAATGCAGGCTCTTCAATCTCTGGGTATTAGTGATATAATAATATCATTCAATATACAGCAATATGCAGAAATTCTGATCCTTTTGACTAAAATACACATATATCAAAGACCTATACTTAAAATTATGGGATGGCTACGCTGATATTTTTTTCATAAAGCCTCGCTGGCAGACAACTAGAAAAAAATATCAGTGTAGCCATCCTTTAATTTTAAGTAGATTTTTGATATACAGCAATTTAAAAAAACGTTGATACTGAATATAGTGTATTCCAAGACCGAAATGCATTATGGGACTTGTGTTTTATTGGCTAAAGTAATATAAATAATAATATTTTATTTTTTGTGTATTCCATCAGAAACAATATACTAGCTCCATATGGCGAACAAATCTCTGTATATTTACTTTTTATTTCAAAATAACGAGGCCCGCACTAGGAATGCACTATTCAGTATGCAATTTTCAACATTTTTTGAAATTGCTGTATATGTATTTTAGTCAAAAGGATCAGAATTTCTGCATATTGCTGTAAAATTGTATAGTATTATATATTATATATATGTATGAAAGGACTAGCAAATATACTAGTATTACAAGGATTGCGTTGGTGTATAATGCATACAAAATGATGGTTAAACAAACCTTTCATCCAAAGAAGGACTAACGTCCGAAACTTAACTCAGTTAAGTAAACGTTTTTATTTCACGTTGTCTGGCTTACCTATTATCTATTTTGTTGTATTTACAGTATACAAATACATGTGGGCCAGCCTGCGGCGGGAGTGTATCAGCCCAAAATCATGTGGGCCAGCCTCCGACAGGAATTTGTCAGCCCAAATCCATGTGGGCCAGCCTGCGGCGGGGGTGCGTCAGCCCAAATCCATGTGGGCCAGCCTGCGGCGGGAGTGTATCAGCCCAAAATCATGTGGGCCAGCCTCCGACAGGGATGCGTCAGCCCAAATCCATGTGGGCCAGCCTGCGGCGGGGGTGCGTCAGCCCAAATCCATGTGGGCCAGCCTGCGACGGGGTGCGTCAGCCCAAATCCATGTGGGCCAGCCTGCGGCGGGGGTGCGTCAGCCCAAATCCATGTGGGCCAGCCTGCGGCGGGAGTGTATCAGCCCAAAATCATGTGGGCCAGCCTGCGACGGGGGTGCGTCAGCCCAAATCCATGTGGGCCAGCCTGCGGCGGGGGTGCGTCAGCCCAAATCCATGTGGGCCAGCCTGCGGCGGGGGTGCGTCAGCCCAAAATCATGTGGGCCAGCCTGCGACGGGGATTTGTCAGCCCAAATCCATGTGGGCCAGCCTGCGGCGGGGGTGCGTCAGCCCAAATCCATGTGGGCCAGCCTGCGGCGGGGGTGCGTCAGCCCAAATCCATGTGGGCCAGCCTGCGGCAGGGCCCAGTGTGGGCAGCCCAAATCCATGTGGGCCAGCCTGCGACGGGGGTGCGTCAGCCCAAATCCATGTGGGCCAGCCTGCGGCGGGGGTGCGTCAGCCCAAATCCATGTGGGCCAGCCTGCGGCGGGGGTGCGTCAGCCCAAATCCATGTGGGCCAGCCTGCGGCGGGGGTGCGTCAGCCCAAATCCATGTGGGCCAGCCTGCGGCGGGGGTGCGTCAGCCCAAATCCATGTGGGCCAGCCTGCGGCGGGGGTGCGTCAGCCCAAATCCATGTGGGCCAGCCTGCGGCGGGGGTGCGTCAGCCCAAATCCATGTGGGCCAGCCTGCGACGGGGGTGCGTCAGCCCAAATCCATGTGGGCCAGCCTGCGGCGGGGGTGCGTCAGCCCAAATCCATGTGGGCCAGCCTGCGGCGGGGTGCGTCAGCCCAAAATCCATGTGGGCCAGCCTGCGGCGGGGGTGCGTCAGCCCAAATCCATGTGGGCCAGCCTGCGGCGGGGGTGCGTCAGCCCAAATCCATGTGGGCCAGCCTGCGGCGGGGGTGCGTCAGCCCAAATCCATGTGGGCCAGCCTGCGACGGGGGTGCGTCAGCCCAAATCCATGTGGGCCAGCCTGCGACGGGGGTGTGCGTCAGCCCAAATCCATGTGGGCCAGCCTGCGGCGGGGGTGCGTCAGCCCAAAATCATGTGGGCCAGCCTGCGGCGGGGGTGCGTCAGCCCAAATCCATGTGGGCCAGCCTGCGGCGGGGGTGCGTCAGCCCAAATCCATGTGGGCCAGCCTGCGGCGGGGGTGCGTCAGCCCAAAATCCATGTGGGCCAGCCTGCGGCGGGGGTGCGTCAGCCCAAATCCATGTGGGCCAGCCTGCGGCGGGGGTGCGTCAGCCCAAATCCATGTGGGCCAGCCTGCGGCGGGGGTGCGTCAGCCCAAATCCATGTGGGCCAGCCTGCGACGGGGGTGTGCGTCAGCCCAAATCCATGTGGGCCAGCCTGCGGCGGGGGTGCGTCAGCCCAAATCCATGTGGGCCAGCCTGCGGCGGGGGTGCGTCAGCCCAAAATCATGTGGGCCAGCCTGCGACGGGGGTGCGTCAGCCCAAATCCATGTGGGCCAGCCTGCGGCGGGGGTGCGTCAGCCCAAATCCATGTGGGCCAGCCTGCGGCGGGGGTGTGTCAGCCCAAAATCATGTGGGCCAGCCTGCGGACGGGGGTGCGTCAGCCCAAATCCATGTGGGCCAGCCTGCGGCGGGGGTGCGTCAGCCCAAATCCATGTGGGCCAGCCTGCGGCGGGGGTGCGTCAGCCCAAATCCATGTGGGCCAGCCTGCGGCGGGGGTGCGTCAGCCCAAATCCATGTGGGCCAGCCTGCGGCGGGGGTGCGTCAGCCCAAATCCATGTGGGCCAGCCTGCGACGGGGGTGCGTCAGCCCAAATCCATGTGGGCCAGCCTGCGGCGGGGGTGCGTCAGCCCAAATCCATGTGGGCCAGCCTGCGGCGGGGGTGCGTCAGCCCAAATCCATGTGGGCCAGCCTGCGGCGGGGGTGCGTCAGCCCAAATCCATGTGGGCCAGCCTGCGGCGGGGGTGCGTCAGCCCAAAATCCATGTGGGCCAGCCTGCGACGGGGGTGCGTCAGCCCAAATCCATGTGGGCCAGCCTGCGGCGGGGGTGCGTCAGCCCAAATCCATGTGGGCCATGCGGCGGGGGCCAGCCCAATCCATGTGGGCCAGCCTGCGGGGGGTGCGTCAGCCCAAATCCATGTGGGCCAGCCTGCGGCGGGGGTGCGTCAGCCCAAATCCATGTGGGCCAGCCTGCGGCGGGGGTGCGTCAGCCCAAATCCATGTGGGCCAGCCTGCGACGGGGGTGCGTCAGCCCAAATCCATGTGGGCCAGCCTGCGGCGGGGGTGCGTCAGCCCAAATCCATGTGGGCCAGCCTGCGGCGGGGGTGCGTCAGCCCAAATCCATGTGGGCCAGCCTGCGGCGGGGGTGCGTCAGCCCAAATCCATGTGGGCCAGCCTGCGACGGGGATGTGCGTCAGCCCAAATCCATGTGGGCCAGCCTGCGACGGGGGTGCGTCAGCCCAAATCCATGTGGGCCAGCCTGCGGCGGGGGTGCGTCAGCCCAAATCCATGTGGGCCAGCCTGCGGCGGGGTGCGTCAGCCCAAATCCATGTGGGCCAGCCTGCGGCGGGGGTGCGTCAGCCCAAATCCATGTGGGCCAGCCTGCGGCGGGGGTGCGTCAGCCCAAATCCATGTGGGCCAGCCTGCGGCGGGGGTGCGTCAGCCCAAATCCATGTGGGCCAGCCTGCGGCGGGGGTGCGTCAGCCCAAATCCATGTGGGCCAGCCTGCGGCGGGGGTGCGTCAGCCCAAATCCATGTGGGCCAGCCTGCGGCGGGGGTGCGTCAGCCCAAATCCATGTGGGCCAGCCTGCGGCGGGGGTGCGTCAGCCCAAATCCATGTGGGCCAGCCTGCGACGGGGGTGCGTCAGCCCAAATCCATGTGGGCCAGCCTGCGGCGGGGGTGCGTCAGCCCAAATCCATGTGGGCCAGCCTGCGGCGGGGGGGTGTCAGCCCAAATCCATGTGGGCCAGCCTGCGGCGGGGGTGCGTCAGCCCAAATCCATGTGGGCCAGCCTGCGGCGGGGGTGCGTCAGCCCAAATCCATGTGGGCCAGCCTGCGGCGGGGGTGCGTCAGCCCAAATCCATGTGGGCCAGCTGCGACGGGGGGTGCGTCAGCCCAAATCCATGTGGGCCAGCCTGCGGCGGGGGTGCGTCAGCCCAAATCCATGTGGGCCAGCCTGCGACGGGGGTGCGTCAGCCCAAATCCATGTGGGCCAGCCTGCGGCGGGGGTGCGTCAGCCCAAATCCATGTGGGCCAGCCTGCGGCGGGGGTGCGTCAGCCCAAATCCATGTGGGCCAGCCTGCGGCGGGGGTGCGTCAGCCCAAATCCATGTGGGCCAGCCTGCGGCGGGGGTGCGTCAGCCCAAATCCATGTGGGCCAGCCTGCGGCGGGGGTGCGTCAGCCCAAATCCATGTGGGCCAGCCTGCGGCGGGGGTGCGTCAGCCCAAAAATCCATGTGGGCCAGCCTGCGGCGGGGGTGCGTCAGCCCAAATCCATGTGGGCCAGCCTGCGACGGGGGTGCGTCAGCCCAAATCCATGTGGGCCAGCCTGCGGCGGGGGTGCGTCAGCCCAAATCCATGTGGGCCAGCCTGCGGCGGGGGATTGTGTCAGCCCAAAATCATGTGGGCCAGCCTGCGACGGGGGTGCGTCAGCCCAAATCCATGTGGGCCAGCCTGCGGCGGGGGTGCGTCAGCCCAAATCCATGTGGGCCAGCCTGCGGCGGGGGTGCGTCAGCCCAAATCCATGTGGGCCAGCCTGCGGACGGGGGTGCGTCAGCCCAAATCCATGTGGGCCAGCCTGCGGCGGGGGTGCGTCAGCCCAAATCCATGTGGGCCAGCCTGCGGCGGGGGTGCGTCAGCCCAAATCCATGTGGGCCAGCCTGCGCGACGGGGGTGCGTCAGCCCAAATCCATGTGGGCCAGCCTGCGGCGGGGGTGCGTCAGCCCAAAATCCATGTGGGCCAGCCTGCGGCGGGGGTGCGTCAGCCCAAATCCATGTGGGCCAGCCTGCGGCGGGGGTGCGTCAGCCCAAATCCATGTGGGCCAGCCTGCGGCGGGGGTGCGTCAGCCCAAAATCATGTGGGCCAGCCTGCGACGGGGGTGCGTCAGCCCAAATCCATGTGGGCCAGCCTGCGACGGGGGTGCGTCAGCCCAAATCCATGTGGGCCAGCCTGCGGCGGGGGTGCGTCAGCCCAAATCCATGGGCCAGCCTGCGGCGGGGGGGTGCGTCAGCCCAAAATCATGTGGGCCAGCCTGCGACGGGGGGTGCGTCAGCCCAAATCCATGTGGGCCAGCCTGCGGCGGGGGTGCGTCAGCCCAAATCCATGTGGGCCAGCCTGCGACGGGGGTGCGTCAGCAGCCCAAATCCATGTGGGCCAGCCTGCGGCGGGGGGGCGTCAGCCCAAATCCATGTGGGCCAGCCTGCGGCGGGGGTGCGTCAGCCCAAATCCATGTGGGCCAGCCTGCGGCGGGGGTGCGTCAGCCCAAATCCATGTGGGCCAGCCTGCGACGGGGGTGCGTCAGCCCAAATCCATGTGGGCCAGCCTGCGGCGGGGGTGCGTCAGCCCAAATCCATGTGGGCCAGCCTGCGGCGGGGGTGCGTCAGCCCAAATCCATGTGGGCCAGCCTGCGACGGGGGTGCGTCAGCCCAAATCCATGTGGGCCAGCCTGCGGCGGGGGTGCGTCAGCCCAAATCCATGTGGGCCAGCCTGCGGCGGGGGTGCGTCAGCCCAAATCCATGTGGGCCAGCCTGGCGGGGGTGTCAGCCCAAATCCATGTGGGCCAGCCTGCGACGGGGGGTGCGTCAGCCCAAATCCATGTGGGCCAGCCTGCGGCGGGGGTGCGTCAGCCCAAATCCATGTGGGCCAGCCTGCGGCGGGGGTGCGTCAGCCCAAATCCATGTGGGCCAGCCTGCGACGGGGGTGCGTCAGCCCAAATCCATGTGGGCCAGCCTGCGGCGGGGGTGCGTCAGCCCAAATCCATGTGGGCCAGCCTGCGGCGGGGGTGCGTCAGCCCAAATCCATGTGGGCCAGCCTGCGACGGGGGCGTCAGCCCAAATCCATGTGGGCCAGCCTGCGGCGGGGGTGCGTCAGCCCAAAATCCATGTGGGCCAGCCTGCGGCGGGGGTGCGTCAGCCCAAATCCATGTGGGCCAGCCTGCGGGGGGGGTGCGTCAGCCCAATCCATGTGGGCCAGCCTGCGGCGGGGGTGCGTCAGCCCAAATCCATGTGGGCCAGCCTGCGGCGGGGTGTGTCAGCCCAAATCCATGTGGGCCAGCCTGCGACGGGGGTGCGTCAGCCCAAATCCATGTGGGCCAGCCTGCGGCGGGGGTGCGTCAGCCCAAATCCATGTGGGCCAGCCTGCGGCGGGGGTGTGTCAGCCCAAATCCATGTGGGCCAGCCTGCGACGGGGGTGCGTCAGCCCAAATCCATGTGGGCCAGCCTGCGGCGGGGGTGCGTCAGCCCAAATCCATGTGGGCCAGCCTGCGGCGGGGGTGCGTCAGCCCAAATCCATGTGGGCCAGCCTGCGGCGGGGGTGCGTCAGCCCAAATCCATGTGGGCCAGCCTGCGACGGGGTGCGTCAGCCCAAATCCATGTGGGCCAGCCTGCGGCGGGGGTGCGTCAGCCCAAATCCATGTGGGCCAGCCTGCGGCGGGGGTGCGTCAGCCCAAAATCCATGTGGGCCAGCCTGCGGCGGGGGTGCGTCAGCCCAAATCCATGTGGGCCAGCCTGCGGCGGGGGTGCGTCAGCCCAAATCCATGTGGGCCAGCCTGCGGCGGGGGGTGCGTCAGCCCAAATCCATGTGGGCCAGCCTGCGGCGGGGGTGCGTCAGCCCAAATCCATGTGGGCCAGCCTGCGGCGGGGTGTGCGTCAGCCCAAATCCATGTGGGCCAGCCTGCGGCGGGGGTGTGTCGTCAGCCCAAATCCATGTGGGCCAGCCTGCGGCGGGGGTGCGTCAGCCCAAAATCCATGGGGGCGTCAGCCCAGCCTGCGGGCCAGCCTGGGGGGGGTGCGTCAGCCCAAATCCATGTGGGCCAGCCTGCGGCGGGGGTGCGTCAGCCCAAATCCATGTGGGCCAGCCTGCGGCGGGGGTGCGTCAGCCCAAAAATCATGTGGGCCAGCCTGCGGCGGGGGTGCGTCAGCCCAAATCCATGTGGGCCAGCCTGCGGCGGGGGTGCGTCAGCCCAAATCCATGTGGGCCAGCCTGCGGCGGGGGTGCGTCAGCCCAAATCCATGTGGGCCAGCCTGCCTGCGGCGGGGGTGCGTCAGCCCAAATCCATGTGGGCCAGCCTGCGGCGGGGGTGCGTCAGCCCAAATCCATGTGGGCCAGCCTGCGGCGGGGGTGCGTCAGCCCAAATCCATGTGGGCCAGCCTGCGGCGGGGGTGCGTCAGCCCAAATCATGTGGGCCAGCCTGCGGCGGGGGGGTGCGTCAGCCCAAATCCATGTGGGCCAGCCTGCGGCGGGGTGCGTCAGCCCAAATCCATGTGGGCCAGCCTGCGGCGGGGGTGCGTCAGCCCAAATCCATGTGGGCCAGCCTGCGGCGGGGGTGCGTCAGCCCAAATCCATGTGGGCCAGCCTGCGGCGGGGGTGCGTCAGCCCAAATCCATGTGGGCCAGCCTGCGGCGGGGGTGCGTCAGCCCAAATCCATGTGGGCCAGCCTGCGGCGGGGGTGCGTCAGCCCAAATCCATGTGGGCCAGCCTGCGGCGGGGGTGCGTCAGCCCAAATCCATGTGGGCCAGCCTGCGGCGGGGGTGTCAGCCCCCAAATCCATGTGGGCCAGCCTGCGACGGGGGTGCGTCAGCCCAAATCCATGTGGGCCAGCCTGCGGCGGGGGTGCGTCAGCCCAAATCCATGTGGGCCAGCCTGCGGCGGGGGTGCGTCAGCCCAAAAAATCCATGTGGGCCAGCCTGCGACGGGGGGTGCGTCAGCCCAAATCCATGTGGGCCAGCCTGCGGCGGGGGTGCGTCAGCCCAAAATCCATGTGGGCCAGCCTGCGGCGGGGGTGCGTCAGCCCAAATCCATGTGGGCCAGCCTGCGGCGGGGGTGCGTCAGCCCAAAATCCATGTGGGCCAGCCTGCGGCGGGGGTGCGTCAGCCCAAATCCATGTGGGCCAGCCTGCGGCGGGGGTGCGTCAGCCCAAATCCATGTGGGCCAGCCTGCGGCGGGGGTGCGTCAGCCCAAATCCATGTGGGCCAGCCTGCGGCGGGGGTGCGTCAGCCCAAATCCATGTGGGCCAGCCTGCGGCGGGGGGTGTGTCAGCCCAAATCCATGTGGGCCAGCTGCGACGGGGGTGCGTCAGCCCAAATCCATGTGGGCCAGCCTGCGGCGGGGGTGCGTCAGCCCAAATCCATGTGGGCCAGCCTGCGGCGGGGGTGCGTCAGCCCAAATCCATGTGGGCCAGCCTGCGGCGGGGGTGCCCAAATCCATGTGGGCAGCCCAAAATCCATGTGGGCCAGCCTGCGACGGGGTGCGTCAGCCCAAATCCATGTGGGCCAGCCTGCGGCGGGGGTGCGTCAGCCCAAAATCCATGTGGGCCAGCCTGCGGCGGGGGGGCGTCAGCCCAAATCCATGTGGGCCAGCCTGCGGGGGGTGCGTCAGCCCAAATCCATGTGGGCCAGCCTGCGGCGGGGGTGCGTCAGCCCAAATCCATGTGGGCCAGCCTGCGCGGCGGGGGTGCGTCAGCCCAAATCCATGTGGGCCAGCCTGCGGCGGGGGTGTGTCAGCCCAAATCCATGTGGGCCAGCCTGCGACGGGGGGTGCGTCAGCCCAAATCCATGTGGGCCAGCCTGCGGCGGGGGTGCGTCAGCCCAAATCCATGTGGGCCAGCCTGCGGCGGGGGTGCGTCAGCCCAAATCCATGTGGGCCAGCCTGCGACGGGGGTGCGTCAGCCCAAATCCATGTGGGCCAGCCTGCGGCGGGGGTGTGCGTCAGCCCAAATCCATGTGGGCCAGCCTGCGGCGGGGGTGCGTCAGCCCAAATCCATGTGGCCAGCCTGCGGCGGGGGTGCGTCAGCCCAAATCCATGTGGGCCAGCCTGCGGCGGGGGTGCGTCAGCCCAAAATCATGTGGGCCAGCCTGCGACGGGGGGTGCGTCAGCCCCCAATCCATGTGGGCCAGCCTGCGGCGGGGGTGCGTCAGCCCAAATCCATGTGGGCCAGCCTGCGGCGGGGGTGCGTCAGCCCAAATCCATGTGGGCCAGCCTGCGACGGGGGTGCGTCAGCCCAAATCCATGTGGGCCAGCCTGCGGCGGGGGTGCGTCAGCCCAAATCCATGTGGGCCAGCCTGCGGCGGGGGTGCGTCAGCCCAAATCCATGTGGGCCAGCCTGCGACGGGGGTGCGTCAGCCCAAATCCATGTGGGCCAGCCTGCGGCGGGGGTGCGTCAGCCCAAATCCATGTGGGCCAGCCTGCGGCGGGGGTGCGTCAGCCCAAAATCCATGTGGGCCAGCCTGCGACGGGGGTGCGTCAGCCCAAATCCATGTGGGCCAGCCTGCGCGGGGGTGCGTCAGCAGCCCAAATCCATGTGGGCCAGCCTGCGACGGGGGTGCGTCAGCCCAAATCCATGTGGGCCAGCCTGCGGCGGGGGTGCGTCAGCCCAAATCCATGTGGGCCAGCCTGCGGCGGGGGTGCGTCAGCCCAAATCCATGTGGGCCAGCCTGCGGCGGGGGTGCGTCAGCCCAAATCCATGTGGGCCAGCCTGCGGCGGGGGTGTGTCAGCCCAAAATCCATGTGGGCCAGCCTGCGACGGGGGTGCGTCAGCCCAAATCCATGTGGGCCAGCCTGCGGCGGGGGTGCGTCAGCCCAAATCCATGTGGGCCAGCCTGCGGCGGGGGTGCGTCAGCCCAAAATCCATGTGGGCCAGCCTGCGACGGGGGTGCCCAAATCCATGTCAGCCCAAATCCATGTCAGCCCAAATCCATGTGGGCCAGCCTGCGGCGGGGGTGCGTCAGCCCAAATCCATGTGGGCCAGCCTGCGGCGGGGGTGCGTCAGCCCAAATCCATGTGGGCCAGCCTGCGACGGGGGTGCGTCAGCCCAAATCCATGTGGGCCAGCCTGCGGCGGGGGGGTGCGTCAGCCCAAATCCATGTGGGCCAGCCTGCGGCGGGGGTGCGTCAGCCCAAATCCATGTGGGCCAGCCTGCGGCGGGGGTGCGTCAGCCCAAATCCATGTGGGCCAGCCTGCGGCGGGGGTGCGTCAGCCCAAATCCATGTGGGCCAGCCTGCGGCCCAAATCCATGGGGCCAGCCTGCGGGGGTGCGTCAGCCCAAATCCATGTGGGCCAGCCTGCGGCGGGGGTGCGTCAGCCCAAATCCATGTGGGCCAGCCTGCGGCGGGGGTGCGTCAGCCCAAATCCATGTGGGCCAGCCTGCGGCGGGGGTGCGTCAGCCCAAATCCATGTGGGCCAGCCTGCGGCGGGGGGTGCGTCAGCCCAAATCCATGTGGGCCAGCCTGCGGCGGGGGGGCGTCAGCCCAAATCCATGTGGGCCAGCCTGCGGCGGGGGTGCGTCAGCCCAAATCCATGTGGGCCAGCCTGCGGCGGGGGTGCGTCAGCCCAAATCCATGTGGGCCAGCCTGCGGCGGGGGTGCGTCAGCCCAAATCCATGTGGGCCAGCCTGCGGCGGGGGTGCGTCAGCCCAAATCCATGTGGGCCAGCCTGCGGCGGGGGTGCGTCAGCCCAAATCCATGTGGGCCAGCCTGCGGCGGGGGTGCGTCAGCCCAAAATCATGTGGGCCAGCCTGCGGCGGGGGTGCGTCAGCCCAAATCCATGTGGGCCAGCCTGCGGCGGGGTGTGTCAGCCCAAATCCATGTGGGCCAGCCTGCGCGGGGGGGGTGCGTCAGCCCAAATCCATGTGGGCCAGCCTGCGGCGGGGGTGCGTCAGCCCAAATCCATGTGGGCCAGCCTGCGGCGGGGGTGCGTCAGCCCAAATCCATGTGGGCCAGCCTGCGGCGGGGGTGCGTCAGCCCAAATCCATGTGGGCCAGCCTGCGGCGGGGTGCGTCAGCCCAAAATCCATGTGGGCCAGCCTGCGACGGGGGTGTGTCGTCAGCCCAAATGGGCCATGTGGGCCAGCCCAAATCCATGCGGGCCAGGGGCGCGGGGCGTCAGCCCAAATCCATGTGGGCCAGCCTGCGGCGGGGGTGCGTCAGCCCAAAATCATGTGGGCCAGCCTGCGGCGGGGGTGCGTCAGCCCAAATCCATGTGGGCCAGCCTGCGGCGGGGGTGCGTCAGCCCAAATCCATGTGGGCCAGCCTGCGACGGGGGGTGCGTCAGCCCAAATCCATGTGGGCCAGCCTGCGGCGGGGGGTGCGTCAGCCCAAATCCATGTGGGCCAGCCTGCGGCGGGGGTGCGTCAGCCCAAATCCATGTGGGCCAGCCTGCGACGGGGGGTGTCAGCCCCCAAATCCATGTGGGCCAGCCTGCGGCGGGGGTGCGTCAGCCCAAATCCATGTGGGGGCCAGCCTGCGGCGGGGGTGCGTCAGCCCAAATCCATGTGGGCCAGCCTGCGGCGGGGGTGCGTCAGCCCAAAATCCATGTGGGCCAGCCTGCGGCGGGGGTGCGTCAGCCCAAATCCATGTGGGCCAGCCTGCGGCGGGGGTGCGTCAGCCCAAATCCATGTGGGCCAGCCTGCGGCGGGGGTGCGTCAGCCCAAATCCATGTGGGCCAGCCTGCGGCGGGGGTGCGTCAGCCCAAATCCATGTGGGCCAGCCTGCGGCGGGGGTGCGTCAGCCCAAATCCATGTGGGCCAGCCTGCGGCGGGGGTGTCAGCCCCAAATCCATGTGGGCCAGCCAGCCTGCGGCGGGGGTGCGTCAGCCCAAATCCATGTGGGCCAGCCTGCGGCGGGGGTGGGTCAGCAGCCCAAATCCATGTGGGCCAGCCTGCGGCGGGGGTGCGTCAGCCCAAAATCCATGTGGGCCAGCCTGCGACGGGGGGGGTTGCGTCAGCCCAAATCCATGTGGGCCAGCCTGCGGCGGGGGTGCGTCAGTCAGCCCAAATCCATGTGGGCCAGCCTGCGGCGGGGGTGTGTCAGCCCAAAATCCATGTGGGCCAGCCTGCGACGGGGGTGCGTCAGCCCAAATCCATGTGGGCCAGCCTGCGGCGGGGGTGCGTCAGCCCAAATCCATGTGGGCCAGCCTGCGGCGGGGGTGCGTCAGCCCAAATCCATGTGGGCCAGCCTGCGGCGGGGGTGCGTCAGCCCAAATCCATGTGGGCCAGCCTGCGGCGGGGGCGTCAGCCCAAAAATCATGTGGGCCAGCCTGCGACGGGGGGTCAGTCAGCCCAAATCCATGTGGGCCAGCCTGCGGCGGGGGTGCGTCAGCCCAAATCCATGTGGGCCAGCCTGCGGCGGGGGTGGGGTCGTCAGCCCAAATCCATGTGGGCCAGCTGGGGGTGCGTCAGCCCAAATCCATGTGGGCCAGCCTGCGGGGGGGGCGTCAGCCCAAATCCATGTGGGCCAGCCTGCGGCGGGGGTGCGTCAGCCCAAATCCATGTGGGCCAGCCTGCGGCGGGGGTGCGTCAGCCCAAAATCCATGTGGGCCAGCCTGCGACGGGGGTGCGTCAGCCCAAATCCATGTGGGCCAGCCTGCGCGGCGGGGGTGCGTCAGCCCAAATCCATGTGGGCCAGCCTGCGGCGGGGGTGCGTCAGCCCAAATCCATGTGGGCCAGCCTGCGACGGGGGGGCGTCAGCCCAAATCCATGTGGGCCAGCCTGCGGCGGGGGTGCGTCAGCCCAAATCCATGTGGGCCAGCCTGCGGCGGGGGTGCGTCAGCCCAAATCCATGTGGGCCAGCCTGCGGCGGGGGGTGCGTCAGCCCAAAAATCCATGTGGGCCAGCCTGCGGCGGGGGTGCGTCAGCCCAAATCCATGTGGGCCAGCCTGCGGCGGGGGTGCGTCAGCCCAAATCCATGTGGGCCAGCCTGCGGCGGGGGTGCGTCAGCCCAAAATCCATGTGGGCCAGCCTGCGGCGGGGGTGCGTCAGCCCAAATCCATGTGGGCCAGCCTGCGGCGGGGGTGCGTCAGCCCAAAATCCATGGGGCCAGCCTGCGGCGGGGGTGCGTCAGCCCAAAAATCCATGTGGGCCAGCCTGCGGCGGGGGTGCGTCAGCCCAAATCCATGTGGGCCAGCCTGCGGCGGGGGTGCGTCAGCCCAAATCCATGTGGGCCAGCCTGCGGCGGGGGTGCGTCAGCCCAAATCCATGTGGGCCAGCCTGCGACGGGGGGCGTCAGCCCAAATCCATGTGGGCCAGCCTGCGGCGGGGGTGCGTCAGCCCAAATCCATGTGGGCCAGCCTGCGGCGGGGGTGCGTCAGCCCAAATCCATGTGGGCCAGCCTGCGGCGGGGGTGCGTCAGCCCAAATCCATGTGGGCCAGCCTGCGGCGGGGGTGCGTCAGCCCAAATCCATGTGGGCCAGCCTGCGGCGGGGGGTGTCAGTCAGCCCAAATCCATGTGGGCCAGCCTGCGGCGGGGGGGGCGTCAGCCCCAAATCCATGTGGGCCAGCCTGCGGCGGGGGTGCGTCAGCCCAAATCCATGTGGGCCAGCCTGCGGCGGGGGGGCGTCAGCCCAAATCCATGTGGGCCAGCCTGCGGCGGGGGTGTGTCAGCCAGCCCAAATCCATGTGGGCCAGCCTGCGACGGGGGTGCGTCAGCCCAAATCCATGTGGGCCAGCCTGCGGCGGGGGTGCGTCAGCCCAAAATCATGTGGGCCAGCCTGCGGCGGGGGGTGCGTCAGCCCAAAATCCATGTGGGCCAGCCTGCGGCGGGGGTGCGTCAGCCCAAATCCATGTGGGCCAGCCTGCGGCGGGGGTGTGCGTCAGCCCAAATCCATGTGGGCCAGCCTGCGGCGGGGGTGTGTCAGCCCAAAATCCATGTGGGCCAGCCTGCGACGGGGGTGCGTCAGCCCAAATCCATGTGGGCCAGCCTGCGGCGGGGGTGCGTCAGCCCAAAATCCATGTGGGCCAGCCTGCGGCGGGGGTGCGTCAGCCCAAATCCATGTGGGCCAGCCTGCGGCGGGGGTGCGTCAGCCCAAATCCATGTGGGCCAGCCTGCGGCGGGGGTGCGTCAGCCCAAATCCATGTGGGCCAGCCTGCGGCGGGGGTGCGTCAGCCCAAATCCATGTGGGCCAGCCTGCGCCGCGGGGGGGTGTCAGTCAGCCCAAATCCATGTGGGCCAGCCTGCGGCGGGGGTGCGTCAGCCCAAATCCATGTGGGCCAGCCTGCGGCGGGGGTGCGTCAGCCCAAAAATCCATGTGGGCCAGCCTGCGGCGGGGGTGCGTCAGCCCAAATCCATGTGGGCCAGCCTGCGGGGGGTGCGTCAGCCCAAATCCATGTGGGCCAGCCTGCGGCGGGGGTGCGTCAGCCCAAATCCATGTGGGCCAGCCTGCGGCGGGGGTGCGTCAGCCCAAATCCATGTGGGCCAGCCTGCGGCGGGGGGGTGTCAGCCCAAATCCATGTGGGCCAGCCTGCGGCGGGGGTGCGTCAGCCCAAATCCATGTGGGCCAGCCTGCGGCGGGGGTGCGTCAGCCCAAATCCATGTGGGCCAGCCTGCGACGGGGGTGCGTCAGCCCAAATCCATGTGGGCCAGCCTGCGGCGGGGGTGCGTCAGCCCAAAATCCATGTGGGCCAGCCTGCGGCGGGGGGGTGGTCAGCCCAAATCCATGTGGGCCAGCCTGCGACGGGGGTGCGTCAGCCCAAATCCATGTGGGCCAGCCTGCGGCGGGGGGGGCGTCAGCCCAAATCCATGTGGGCCAGCCTGCGGCGGGGGTGCGTCAGCCCAAAAATCCATGTGGGCCAGCCTGCGACGGGGGGCGTCAGTCCAAAAATCCATGTGGGCCAGCCTGCGGCGGGGGTGCGTCAGCCCAAATCCATGTGGGCCAGCCTGCGGCGGGGGTGCGTCAGCCCAAATCCATGTGGGCCAGCCTGCGGCGGGGGTGCGTCAGCCCAAATCCATGTGGGCCAGCCTGCGGCGGGGGTGCGTCAGCCCAAATCCATGTGGGCCAGCCTGCGGCGGGGGTGCGTCAGCCCAAATCCATGTGGGCCAGCCTGCGGCGGGGGTGCGTCAGCCCAAATCCATGTGGGCCAGCCTGCGGCGGGGGTGTGCGTCAGCCCAAATCCATGTGGGCCAGCCTGCGACGGGGGGTGGCCCAAAAATCATGTGGGCCAGCCTGCGGCGGGGGGTGCGTCAGCCCAAATCCATGTGGGCCAGCCTGCGGCGGGGGGGCGTCAGCCCCCAATCCATGTGGGCCAGCCTGCGACGGGGGTGCGTCAGCCCAAAATCCATGTGGGCCAGCCTGCGGCGGGGGTGCGTCAGCCCAAATCCATGTGGGCCAGCCTGCGGCGGGGGTGCGTCAGCCCAAAATCCATGTGGGCCAGCCTGCGGCGGGGGGGGCGTCAGCCCAAATCCATGTGGGCCAGCCTGCGGCGGGGGTGTCAGCCCAAATCCATGTGGGCCTGCCTGCGGCCCAAATCCATGTGGGCCAGCCTGCGTCAGCAGCCCAAATCCATGTGGGCCAGCCTGCGGCGGGGGTGCGTCAGCCCAAATCCATGTGGGCCAGCCTGCGGCGGGGGTGCGTCAGCCCCAAATCCATGTGGGCCAGCCTGCGACGGGGGGTGTGTGTCAGCCCAAATCCCAAATCCATGTGGGCCAGCCTGCGCGGGGGGGTGCGTCAGCCCAAATCATGTGGGCCAGCCTGCGGCGGGGGTGTCAGCAGCCCAAAATCATGTGGGCCAGCCTGCGACGGGGGTGCGTCAGCCCAAATCCATGTGGGCCAGCCTGCGGCGGGGGTGCGTCAGCCCAAATCCATGTGGGCCAGCCTGCGGCGGGGGTGCGTCAGCCCAAAATCCATGTGGGCCAGCCTGCGACGGGGGTGCGTCAGCCCAAAAATCATGTGGGCCAGCCTGCGGCGGGGGTGCGTCAGCCCAAATCCATGTGGGCCAGCCTGCGGCGGGGGTGCGTCAGCCCAAATCCATGTGGGCCAGCCTGCGGCGGGGGTGCGTCAGCCCAAATCCATGTGGGCCAGCCTGCGGCGGGGGTGTGTCAGCCCAAATCCATGTGGGCCAGCCTGCGGCGGGGGTGCGTCAGCCCAAATCCATGTGGGCCAGCCTGCGGCGGGGGTGCGTCAGCCCAAAAAATCATGTGGGCCAGCCTGCGGCGGGGGGGGGTCGTCAGCCCAAATCCATGTGGGCCAGCCTGCGGCGGGGGTGCGTCAGCCCAAATCCATGTGGGCCAGCCTGCGGCGGGGTGTGTCAGCCCAAATCCATGTGGGCCAGCCTGCGCGGGGGGGTCAGCCCCCAAATCCATGTGGGCCAGCCTGCGGCGGGGTGCGTCAGCCCAAATCCATGTGGGCCAGCCTGCGACGGGGGTGCGTCAGCCCAAAATCCATGTGGGCCAGCCTGCGACGGGGGTGCGTCAGCCCAAATCCATGTGGGCCAGCCTGCGGCGGGGGTGCGTCAGCCCAAATCCATGTGGGCCAGCCTGCGACGGGGGGGTTGTCAGCCCAAATCCATGTGGGCCAGCCTGCGGCGGGGGTGCGTCAGCCCAAATCCATGTGGGCCAGCCTGCGGCGGGGGTGCGTCAGCCCAAATCCATGTGGGCCAGCCTGCGGCGGGGGTGCGTCAGCCCAAAAATCCATGTGGGCCAGCCTGCGACGGGGGTGCGTCAGCCCAAATCCATGTGGGCCAGCCTGCGGCGGGGGTGCGTCAGCCCAAATCCATGTGGGCCAGCCTGCGGCGGGGGTGCGTCAGCCCAAATCCATGTGGGCCAGCCTGCGGCGGGGGTGTCAGCCCAAAATCCATGGGCCAGCCTGCGGCGGGGGTGCGTCAGCCCAAATCCATGTGGGCCAGCCTGCGGCGGGGGGGGTGCGTCAGCCCAAATCCATGTGGGCCAGCCTGCGGCGGGGGTGCGTCAGCCCAAATCCATGTGGGCCAGCCTGCGGCGGGGGTGCGTCAGCCCAAAATCCATGTGGGCCAGCCTGCGGCGGGGGTGCGTCAGCCCAAATCCATGTGGGCCAGCCTGCGACGGGGGTGCGTCAGCCCAAATCCATGTGGGCCAGCCTGCGGCGGGGGTGCGTCAGCCCAAATCCATGTGGGCCAGCCTGCGGCGGGGGTGCGTCAGCCCAAATCCATGTGGGCCAGCCTGCGACGGGGGTGTGCGTCAGCCCAAATCCATGTGGGCCAGCCTGCGGCGGGGGTGCGTCAGCCCAAATCCATGTGGGCCAGCCTGCGGCGGGGGTGCGTCAGCCCAAATCCATGTGGGCCAGCCTGCGACGGGGGGTGTCAGCCCCCCAATCCATGTGGGCCAGCCTGCGGCGGGGGTGCGTCAGCCCAAATCCATGTGGGCCAGCCTGCGGCGGGGGTGCGTCAGCCCAAAAATCATGTGGGCCAGCCTGCGACGGGGGTGCGTCAGCCCAAATCCATGTGGGCCAGCCTGCGGCGGGGGTGCGTCAGCCCAAATCCATGTGGGCCAGCCTGCGGCGGGGGTGCGTGGCCCAAATCATGTGGGGGGCCAGCCTGCGGCGGGGGGGCGTCAGCCCAAATCCATGTGGGCCAGCCTGCGGCGGGGGTGCGTCAGCCCAAATCCATGTGGGCCAGCCTGCGGCGGGGGTGCGTCAGCCCAAAATCCATGTGGGCCAGCCTGCGGCGGGGGTCAGCCCAAATCCATGTGGCGTCAGCCCAAATCCATGTGGGCCAGCCTGCGGCGGGGGTGCGTCAGCCCAAATCCATGTGGGCCAGCCTGCGGCGGGGGTGCGTCAGCCCAAATCCATGTGGGCCAGCCTGCGGCGGGGGTGCGTCAGCCCAAATCCATGTGGGCCAGCCTGCGGCGGGGGTGCGTCAGCCCAAATCCATGTGGGCCAGGGCCAGCCTGCGGCGGGGGTGTGCGTCAGCCCAAATCCATGTGGGCCAGCCTGCGGCGGGGGTGCGTCAGCCCAAATCCATGTGGGCCAGCCTGCGCGGGGGGTGCGTCAGCCCAAATCCATGTGGGGGCAGCCTGCGGCGGGGGTGCGTCAGCCCAAAATCATGTGGGCCAGCCTGCCTGCGGCGGGGGGGGTGCGTCAGCCCAAATCCATGTGGGCCAGCCTGCGGCGGGGGTGCGTCAGCCCAAATCCATGTGGGCCAGCCTGCGGCGGGGGTGCGTCAGCCCAAAATCCATGTGGGCCAGCCTGCGACGGGGGTGCGTCAGCCCAAATCCATGTGGGCCAGCCTGCGTCAGCCCAAATCCATGTGGGCCAGGCGGGGGGGGGTGTCAGCCCAAATCCATGTGGGCCAGCCTGCGGCGGGGGGTGCGTCAGCCCAAAATCATGTGGGCCAGCCTGCGACGGGGGTGCGTCAGCCCAAATCCATGTGGGCCAGCCTGCGGCGGGGGTGCGTCAGCCCAAATCCATGTGGGCCAGCCTGCGGCGGGGGGGGCGTCAGCCCAAATCCATGTGGGCCAGCCTGCGACGGGGGTGCGTCAGCCCAAAATCATGTGGGCCAGCCTGCGGCGGGGGTGCGTCAGCCCAAATCCATGTGGGCCAGCCTGCGGCGGGGGTGCGTCAGCCCAAATCCATGTGGGCCAGCCTGCGACGGGGGTGCGTCAGCCCAAAATCATGTGGGCCAGCCTGCGGCGGGGGTGCGTCAGCCCAAATCCATGTGGGCCAGCCTGCGGCGGGGGTGCGTCAGCCCAAATCCATGTGGGCCAGCCTGCGGCGGGGGTGCGTCAGCCCAAATCCATGTGGGCCAGCCTGCGGCGGGGGTGCGTCAGCCCAAATCCATGTGGGCCAGCCTGCGGCGGGGGCGTCAGCCCAAATCCATGTGGGCCAGCCTGCGGCGGGGGTGCGTCAGCCCAAATCCATGTGGGCCAGCCTGCGGCGGGGGTGCGTCAGCCCAAATCCGATGTGGGCCAGCCATGTGGGCCAGCCTGACGGGGGGCGCGTCAGCCCAAATCCATGTGGGCCAGCCTGCGGCGGGGGTGTGCGTCAGCCCAAATCCATGTGGGCCAGCCTGCGGCGGGGGTGCGTCAGCCCAAATCCATGTGGGCCAGCCTGCGACGGGGGTGCGTCAGCCCAAATCCATGTGGGCCAGCCTGCGGCGGGGGTGCGTCAGCCCAAATCCATGTGGGGGCAGCCTGCGGCGGGGGTGTGTCAGCCCAAATCCATGTGGGCCAGCCTGCGGCGGGGGTGCGTCAGCCCAAATCCATGTGGGCCAGCCTGCGGCGGGGGTGCGTCAGCCCAAATCCATGTGGGCCAGCCTGCGGCGGGGGTGCGTCAGCCCAAATCCATGTGGGCCAGCCTGCGGCGGGGGGGTGTCAGCCCAAATCCATGTGGGCCAGCCTGCGGCGGGGGTGCGTCAGCCCAAATCCATGTGGGGGCCAGCCTGCGACGGGGGTGCGTCAGCCCAAATCCATGTGGGCCAGCCTGCGGCGGGGGTGCGTCAGCCCAAATCCATGTGGGCCAGCCTGCGGCGGGGAGTGCGTCAGCCCAAATCCATGTGGGCCAGCCTGCGACGGGGGGGGGTGCGTCAGCCCAAATCCATGTGGGCCAGCCTGCGGCGGGGGTGCGTCAGCCCAAATCCATGTGGGCCAGCCTGCGGCGGGGGTGCGTCAGCCCAAATCCATGTGGGCCAGCCTGCGACGGGGGTGCGTCAGCCCAAATCCATGTGGGCCAGCCTGCGGCGGGGGTGCGTCAGCCCAAATCCATGTGGGCCAGCCTGCGGCGGGGGTGCGCGTCAGCCCAAATCCATGTGGGCCAGCCTGCGGCGGGGGTGCGTCAGCCCAAATCCATGTGGGCCAGCCTGCGGCGGGGGTGCGTCAGCCCAAATCCATGTGGGCCAGCCTGCGGCGGGGGTGCGTCAGCCCAAATCCATGTGGGCCAGCCTGCGGCGGGGGTGCGTCAGCCCAAATCCATGTGGGCCAGCCTGCGACGGGGGTGCGTCAGCCCAAATCCATGTGGGCCAGCCTGCGGCGGGGGTGCGTCAGCCCAAAATCCATGTGGGCCAGCCTGCGACGGGGGGGTGTCAGCCCAAATCCATGTGGGCCAGCCTGCGACGGGGGTGCGTCAGCCCAAATCCATGTGGGCCAGCCTGCGGCGGGGGTGCGTCAGCCCAAATCCATGTGGGCCAGCCTGCGGCGGGGGTGCGTCAGCCCAAATCCATGTGGGCCAGCCTGCGACGGGGGTGCGTCAGCCCAAATCCATGTGGGCCAGCCTGCGGCGGGGGTGCGTCAGCCCAAATCCATGTGGGCCAGCCTGCGGCGGGGGTGTGCGTCAGCCCAAAATCATGTGGGCCAGCCTGCGACGGGGGTGCGTCAGCCCAAATCCATGTGGGCCAGCCTGCGGCGGGGGTGCGTCAGCCCAAATCCATGTGGGCCAGCCTGCGGCGGGGGTGCGTCAGCCCAAAATCATGTGGGCCAGCCTGCGGCGGGGGTGCGTCAGCCCAAATCCATGTGGGCCAGCCTGCGGCGGGGGGTGCGTCAGCCCAAAAATCCATGTGGGCCAGCCTGCGGCGGGGGTGCGTCAGCCCAAATCCATGTGGGCCAGCCTGCGGCGGGGGTGGGGTGCAGCCCAAATCCATGTGGGCCAGCCTGCGGCGGGGGTGCGTCAGCCCAAAAATCATGTGGGCCAGCCTGCGGCGGGGGTGCGTCAGCCCAAATCCATGTGGGCCAGCCTGCGACGGGGGGTGCGTCAGCCCAAATCCATGTGGGCCAGCCTGCGGCGGGGGGGTGTCAGCCCAAATCCATGTGGGCCAGCCTGCGGCGGGGGTGCGTCAGCCCAAAAATCCATGTGGGCCAGCCTGCGACGGGGGTGCGTCAGCCCCAAATCCATGTGGGCCAGCCTGCGGCGGGGGTGCGTCAGCCCAAATCCATGTGGGCCAGCCTGCGGCGGGGGTGTGTCAGCCCAAAATCATGTGGGCCAGCCTGCGACGGGGGTGCGTCAGCCCAAATCCATGTGGGCCAGCCTGCGGCGGGGGGTGTGCGTCAGCCCAAATCCATGTGGGCCAGCCTGCGGCGGGGGTGCGTCAGCCCAAATCCATGTGGGCCAGCCTGCGACGGGGGTGTCGTCAGCCCAAATCCATGTGGGCCAGCCTGCGGCGGGGGGTGCGTCAGCCCAAATCCATGTGGGCCAGCCTGCGGCGGGGGTGGTGCGTCAGCCCAAATCCATGTGGGCCAGCCTGCGACGGGGGTGCGTCAGCCCAAATCCATGTGGGCCAGCCTGCGGCGGGGGTGCGTCAGCCCAAATCCATGTGGGCCAGCCTGCGGCGGGGGTGTGTCAGCCCAAAATCATGTGGGCCAGCCTGCGACGGGGATTTGTCAGCCCAAATCCATGTGGGCCAGCCTGCGGCGGGGGGTGCGTCAGCCCAAATCCATGTGGGCCAGCCTGCGGCGGGGGTGCGTCAGCCCAAAATCATGTGGGCCAGCCTGCGACGGGGGTGCGTCAGCCCAAATCCCATGTGGGCCAGCCTGCGGCGGGGGTGCGTCAGCCCAAATCCATGTGGGCCAGCCTGCGGCGGGGGTGCGTCAGCCCAAAATCCATGTGGGCCAGCCTGCGGCGGGGGTGCGTCAGCCCAAATCCATGTGGGCCAGCCTGCGGCGGGGGTGCGTCAGCCCAAATCCATGTGGGCCAGCCTGCGGCGGGGGTGCGTCAGCCCAAATCCATGTGGGCCAGCCTGCGGCGGGGGTGCGTCAGCCCAAATCCATGTGGGCCAGCCTGCGGCGGGGGTGCGTCAGCCCAAATCCATGTGGGCCAGCCTGCGGCGGGGGTGCGTCAGCCCAAAAATCCATGTGGGCCAGCCTGCGGCGGGGGTGCGTCAGCCCAAATCCATGTGGGCCAGCCTGCGGCGGCGGGGGTGTGCGTCAGCCCAAATCCATGTGGGCCAGCCTGCGGCGGGGGTGCGTCAGCCCAAATCCATGTGGGCCAGCCTGCGGCGGGGGTGCGTCAGCCCAAATCCATGTGGGCCAGCCTGCGGCGGGGGGGTGCGTCAGCCCAAATCCATGTGGGCCAGCCTGCGGCGGGGGTGCGTCAGCCCAAATCCATGTGGGCCAGCCTGCGGCGGGGGTGCGTCAGCCCAAATCCATGTGGGCCAGCCTGCGGCGGGGGTGCGTCAGCCCAAATCCATGTGGGCCAGCCTGCGGCGGGGGGTGCGTCAGCCCAAATCCATGTGGGCCAGCCTGCGGCGGGGTGCGTCAGCCCAAATCATGTGGGCCAGCCTGCGACGGGGGTGCGTCAGCCCAAATCCATGTGGGCCAGCCTGCGGCGGGGGGTGTCAGCCCCAAATCCATGTGGGCCAGCCTGCGGCGGGGGGGCGTCAGCAGCCAAAATCATGTGGGCCAGCCTGCGACGGGGGTGCGTCAGCCCAAATCCATGTGGGCCAGCCTGCGGCGGGGGTGCGTCAGCCCAAATCCATGTGGGCCAGCCTGCGGCGGGGGTGGATGTCAGTCAGCCCAAATCCATGTGGGCCAGCCTGCGGCGGGGGTGCGTCAGCCCAAATCCATGTGGGCCAGCCTGCGGCGGGGTGTGTCAGCCCAAATCCATGTGGGCCAGCCTGCGGCGGGGGTGCGTCAGCCCAAATCCATGTGGGCCAGCCTGCGGCGGGGGTGCGTCAGCCCAAATCCATGTGGGCCAGCCTGCGGCGGGGGGGCGTCAGCCCAAATCCATGTGGGCCAGCCTGCGGCGGGGGTGCGTCAGCCCCCCAAAATCATGTGGGCCAGCCTGCGGCGGGGGTGCGTCAGCCCAAAATCCATGTGGGCCAGCCTGCGGCGGGGGTGCGTCAGCCCAAATCCATGTGGGCCAGCCTGCGACGGGGGTGCGTCAGCCCAAAATCCATGTGGGCCAGCCTGCGGCGGGGGTGCGTCAGCCCAATCCATGTGGGCCAGCCTGCGGCGGGGGTGCGTCAGCCCAAATCCATGTGGGCCAGCCTGCGACGGGGGTGCGTCAGCCCAAATCCATGTGGGCCAGCCTGCGGCGGGGGTGCGTCAGCCCAAAATCCATGTGGGCCAGCCTGCGGCGGGGGTGCGTCAGCCCAAATCCATGTGGGCCAGCCTGCGGCGGGGGGTGCGTCAGCCCAAATCCATGTGGGCCAGCCTGCGGCGGGGGTGCGTCAGCCCAAAAATCATGTGGGCCAGCCTGCGGCGGGGGTGCGTCAGCCCAAATCCATGTGGGCCAGCCTGCGGCGGGGGTGCGTCAGCCCAAATCCATGTGGGCCAGCCTGCGGCGGGGGTGCGTCAGCCCAAATCCATGTGGGCCAGCCTGCGACGGGGGTGCGTCAGCCCAAATCCATGTGGGCCAGCCTGCGGCGGGGGTGCGTCAGCCCAATGTGGGCCAGCCTGCGACGGGGGGGTGCGTCAGCCCAAATCCATGTGGGCCAGCCTGCGGCGGGGGTGCGTCAGCCCAAATCCATGTGGGCCAGCCTGCGGCGGGGGTGCGTCAGCCCAAATCCATGTGGGCCAGCCTGCGGCGGGGGTGCGTCAGCCCAAATCCATGTGGGCCAGCCTGCGGCGGGGGGCGTGCGTCAGCCCAAATCCATGTGGGCCAGCCTGCGGCGGGGGTGCGTCAGCCCAAATCCATGTGGGCCAGCCTGCGGCGGGGGTGCGTCAGCCCAAATCCATGTGGGCCAGCCTGCGGCGGGGGTGTGCGTCAGCCCAAATCCATGTGGGCCAGCCTGCGGCGGGGGTGCGTCAGCCCAAATCCATGTGGGCCAGCCTGCGACGGGGGTGCGTCAGCCCAAATCCATGTGGGCCAGCCTGCGACGGGGGTGCGTCAGCCCAAATCCATGTGG
>JAUJYZ010000639.1:70000-257926 GCA_033675265.1 Actinostola sp. cb2023 | reverse complement strand
GAAAAGCACATTTACACATTTACACATTTGCACTTTTACAAGCGCTGAAATACAACTATCCACCTGAACTCTTCTGTATAAGGCCGCAGCATTCTTATGGCAGTACACTTCTACTGAATCTATTGACTCTAGGTTCCACTTGCGCAAAACAAATATACACGTGATGTTGCGAATGTGCAAATGTGCTTTTTCCGGGACAACCTTTCTGCAATTAGGTGTATATAGATTTAGATATATTTGTTAATATGGTTATGTACCTATATATAGTTAAATGGAAAACCAGAAAAAGCTGCACGATCTTGAAATCTTTTTTGGAATCCAAAAATTACACGTTTTTGGAATCCAAAACCTTGCAAATTCGGTGGACATTGAATTTCCAAGGTTTTGAAGAGCGTGCGCTTTTTCCAGTGGATATTGCTTATATATATATTGAAAGAATTGGCCAGCTCAATAACGTCTGTTTATTGGAAGTATTTATAACTAAATCAATACAATATGCAAGTTGAAGCATTTAGGCAAACAAGCATGCGTTGACTGTACTCTATTATCGCTAGAATCTTGGTTAACTGAGCGAATAATCTCCTTTAATAGCGCCATTTTGTCCCCTTATTCCGCATGCCCTTAGCCTGCGAATACAGCCGCTTTTTTACGCTCGCCACAGGGGTCTCCCGAAAGAAGCGTCTGCGGAGTGAGGCCCAAATTCCTGTACTGTGACGTCATTTTGGACCCGATTCTGGTCCAAGAAGCTGATTGGTCAGCTTGCTGGTAATCGCATTATTTGCATAAATTAAACTCAACGACCTGAACAAAATATTACAATGTCGAGCCGCGGGCGATTGTATCGGACTTATCATATGCACAGATGAATAAAATCATGTTCTACAATAATTTTGATTGCCGAATCAACAAACTCAGGCCGTTTGGAATTAGTGTTCTCAACATGAGCGGCTGTGTTGTATCAGATTTACAACACGAGCTGTCATGACCTCAGAGGTCACAGTACAGGAATTTGGGCCTCGCTCCGCAGACGCTTCTTTCGGGAGACCCCTGTGGCGAGCGTAAAAAAGCGGCTGTATTCGCAGGCTAGCATGCCCTAGGCCTTGCACCTATTCAAAGTAGTAATGTCTGACATAGGTGGTATAGACACAGGGCGTATACTGATATAACTCATTCCAACAAAAATCACATGAACGATGAACAGAGATAATCTTGTCCACTCTATCATGGTATTGTAGCGCTGATGGCGCGCTGTACGCCTTGTAGCTATTGCACGAGGAGACATGGTTAGATCAGTCTATTTTTATAAGCACAGTTGCGTTCCTTAGCTGTAATTAAAGGTAGTCGTTAGGCGAGAATAAACACCGTAACGCTACGACATGTTATGTGTATTATGCTTCCCATGCACATCACTCGATTCATCCCTGTACTTTAATTACAGTCGGCCATTGTCGTTGTATTCTAACCTTCTATACGTCTCGTGTTGTTGGTAAACATTGTGGTCGTACACGTGTTGTGTCTATCCAATCACATCACTCGATTCATCCCTGTACTTTAATTACAGTCGTCCATTGTCGTTGTATTCCAACCTTCTATACGTCTCGTGTTGTTGGTAAACATTGTGGTCGTACACGTGTTGTGTCTATCCAATCACATCACTCGATTCATCCGTCTACTTTAATTACAGTCGGCCATTGTCGTTGTATTCCAACCTTCTCAGTATACGTCTCGTGTTGTTGGTAAACATTGTGGTCGTACACGTGTTCTGTCTATCCAATCACATCACTCGATTCATCCGTCTACTTTAATTACAGTCGTCCATTGTCGTTGTATTCTAACCTTCTATACGTCTCGTGTTGTTGGTAAACATTGTGGTCGTACACGTGTTGTGTCTATCCAATCACATCACTCGATTCATCCCTCTACTTTAATTACAGTCGTCCATTGTCGTTGTATTCCAACCTTCTCAGTATACGTCTCGTGTTGTTGGTAAACATTGTGGTCGTACACGTGTTGTGTCTATCCAATCACATCACTCGATTCATCCCTGTACTTTAATTACAGTCGTCCATTGTTGTATTCTAACCTTCTATACGTCTCGTGTTGTTGCTGTCTATCCAATCACATCACTCGATTCATCCCTCTACTTTAATTACAGTCGGCCATTGTCGTTGTATTCTAACCTTCTATACGTCTCGTGTTGTTGGTAAACATTGTGGTCGTACACGTGTTGTGTCTATCCAATCACATCACTCGATTCATCTCTACTTTAATTACAGTCGGCCATTGGCGTTGTATTCCAACCTTCTATACGTCTCGTGTTGTTGGTAAACATTGTGGTCGTACACGTGTTGTGTCTATCCAATCACATCACTCGATTCATCCCTGTACTTTAATGACAGTCGTCCATTGTCGTTGTATTCTAACCTTCTATACGTCTCGTCTTGTTGGTAAACATTGTGGTCGTACCACAGGCCCACCACCCTCTGTTTGTGTATTGGGCTTCCTGTGTCTTATTTGATCGGCCGGCCGTTGAAATAAAGCCGAAATAGTGGCCGTGCATGATTCTATACGGGCAACAAAATCGTGGAACTTGTCGCGCAACATTTTCAGATTGTTGCGTTGCAAGTTGCAGAGCAATGTTTCTCGTATTACCATCGTTCGTGCAACTTGTCGCGCAACAAATTAAATTTTCGGTCATTTGTTGTAGGTTGCAAAACTTTGTTGCATGAAGTAGAAAGAGCTTCTACTTTGCGCAAACAAAGTTTTGCAACTTTTAACACGAAAATGTGTGGTGCAGTAATACGAGAATCATTGCTCTGCAACTTGCAACGCAACAATGTTGCGCGACAAGTTGCACGATTTTGTTGTCCGTATTACCGCACCTTTAGCAGTTTTAGAAATTCAAGAGGAGGATTCTAGAAGTGAAAGACACAGGAAGCCCAATACACAAACAGAGGGTGGTGAGCCTGTGATATCTCACTTCCAAGAATTCGGTATCGTCCCAAACTAATACTTTTTCAGTCATCGCTTGTTTACAGATTATACAACTGACTCATTTTGCTATCTCGAAGTTGAAACAGTAATATGGAGCCTCCGAACTGGCAAACTGAACTGTCTACTGTCAGACAACGTAATGAATACGCGTTCAACAAGTCCTTGTTCTGTGATGTAAAGTTCTCGGTTGTGGACGCGAATGGAGACAAGGTCACAATTCCAGCCAACAAGTACATCCTGGCTATCAGTAGTCCTGTCTTTGAGGCCATGTTTTACGGTAAACTAGCAGAGACTAAACCAACTATTGACCTGCCCGACTGCACGAAGGAAGGGCTACACGAACTGATGCGCTATATGTATTCAGATGAAGTCAACTTGAGCGGAAGTAACGTTCTGGAAGTACTGTACCTTGCCGAGAAGTACATGATACCATTTCTTGTAGAGAAATGCAAACAACATCTTCAAAATGAAGTTGGGCCAGATGATGTCCTTAGTGTTTTACCTCAAGTTCAGAAAATAGGCGACGAAAATCTCCTTAAACACTTTTGGGACATCGTTGACAAAGAAACACCTCGAGCCGTATCATCTGAGCCATTTCTGAACGTATCTCGAGAAATGCTGTGCCAAATCCTGGTCAGAGAGAGATACTCTGAAAGTCAAAGAGCTGGATATTTCAGTTCCAAGCTGTAGATAAATGGGTTACAAAGAGGATCGAAGAAAAGGAATTACAGTCTGTAGTTTGCAACCGTGAAACTAAACGAGCCATTCTTGGAGAAGAGGTCATCAGACTGATTAGATTCCCCCTGATGACACAAAAGGAGTTTGCTGAAGTCGTGCTTCCCTCTGAAATCCTGGAGAAAAACGAACTGACGGAATTGTTTCAGATTTTTAACAGGATTTCTCCATCGACACACATGTTTAATGAAAAGAAAAGGTGTTTTGACGGCCTTTTGATTCCTAATATAAGGTTTAGCATCGTTAATCCCCCTGAAGGGCCTTGGAGCTATAAGGGTAATAAAGATGCTATTGACTTTACTGTGGAGTGTAGCTGTCGATCTTGTTGGTGTACGACTGTTTGGTAGCCAAGGCTCGAAATACGATGTTGAATTGAACATCTACAAAAACAATCATAGCATCTCACAGTTATCTTCGTCCTTCCTTACCGAGAGTGAAAAGATAGATGGCTTGTACTATGGATTTACTGTTATCCTTGACAAGCCTATCAGACTAGACCCAAGATTTATGTATAGCATAAAGGCTGGAATAAGTGGACCACCGTCATACTATGGTGAATCTGGAAAAGCTACTGTACATGTACATGCTGATGATTATGTAACGATAACTTACCAAACCTCATCCAAGCTTTGTAATGGTACTACAAGTATTCGGGGTCAGTTTCCGACACTAATTTTACAAAAACCTGAATAACACTTCTTCTTTTCTTTTCTGTCGTCCTTCAATGAGAGCATTCTGAAACGGTGGTGCTTTTGTAACGTCTCCTCTTTAGAGCACCCAAGATTTTGGTTTATCCGGTTGGGTGACTCATTGAGAACCGCATCAGTAGTGCCGGCTTGGATGGTGCAGCGGATGGTAGCCTCAGAAATTGGCAATCGCTTTTCAATGCATTCTCGCTTGCATCATCCCCCGAGAGACATCCGAGTTACGAGATGAAATAATCCCTTGGTGGCCATTTACTCGGTTTAGCAGTTATACTTATGTATGGACACTGTGTCCAATCATTTCTTTGCTGTGATTAATTTCTACTCACGACTGAGAGGCCTGGGAATGAGCGACGTCCTTGCTGTAGTAATGATAAAATCATATTAGAAACACTTGTTTTGAATATATAGATTTAGATATATTTGTTAATATCAGTTATGCACCGGATTGACCACTAGTGAAAAATAACGAAGATAGTTACATAACTGAATCCACTGTACTGGACACCTCCAGGGGCGTAGCGTGCATATGCGCACGTGCGTACAATTTACTGAATACTTAAAATATAAATATTATAAGAAACATAAAAAATATTTAAAAAAAATGAAATCTAAGACAAAATCTTAACAGCTGAATTAGTTTAAACTTCCTGGAAACTACTCACAGAAGGCAGGAAAATGCTATTTTATTGCTTGTTGCTTTGAACGCGACAACGTTTTTTGAAATAGGTATATATAACGGTAGCGGTATATAACCCGTTTACATAAATCCTTTACTCAATATAACCTTAACATAAATCGTTAACCTATACATAAATCATTTACACAACCTTTACATAAATCCTTTATATAATCTTTACATAAATCCCCAAAAAACTGAGTGATAAATGCCTTTTACTATGTATTTATGTAGCGAGAAAGTCCGCTGAAAATTTTTATCAGGGGGGCATGCCCCCTCACCCCCCTAGAAGCTCACGCCTTCGGCGTTCGTTGCTATGTGCGTACATTGGAAAAAAAAGCACGCTACGCCCCTGACCTCATATAGATACAGCAACGCACAGAAGGCCAAATAAACTTAATGGGCAAAAAATCAATCGAGAAGACGGACAGTATATACTTTCTCTTTCTGTTATACGTAACCTGTGCACACGACATCTTTGTATGTTTTGTAGCAGTAGAACCTCTCCACAACGGCCACCTCGGGACAAGATTTTGTGGCCGTTGTGCGGAGGTTTTAAAAACGAATAAATGTATGGGCTTGCTGGTGGATGGGGACAAAAACCGCTGGCCGTTATAGAGAGGTGGTCGTTGTGGGGAGGTGGCCGTTAGTCGAGGTTCGACTGTAGTTTGCTGTCCTTAATCCTTTGATCAATATACCGTGACTTAAAACAGTATAACTAGTAAGAGTGACAAGTAAATAAATATATCAATTGAATAAATTAAAAAAGCGTGTCAGGCTCGCAAAAATATGCCTTGTCTCTGAGTCTCGCAAAGTCTCGCGTTGACCATTCGACACCCCTGGCCGGGGTACTCTCGCGACAGAATGCTAATAAAAAGTCAGTCTCGAATCACGGGTGCCAAGCCAACAATAAACGGTGATACAGTTACTGTAATCAGTTATTGTTGTAGGTATTTTGTAGGCCTTTTTTTTCAGGCTACGAATTATTTTTAGTGTAGGCAGATTTTTCGAAGGTTTACCCCGAAGTCACTTCGAGCCGTTACGCGCTGGGTGTGGCAAAGACCGATTTGGGTGTGGTCGAGCGCGTAACTCGAAAAGCGCGTAACTCGAAGCGCGTAACTCGAGGAATACCTGATCCCCATAAAAACGGGTGCGTAGGAGTCTACCTTCCCCTGGAGTACATTACGTAAGCTACTCAATATCGATATCAGTTCTCCTCTGAAAAAGCTGCAAATATAAATGTTGAACACAAAAAGTAGAAAATCGCTTATTTATCAAAGTTGAATACCAGAAAGGAAGAACATGGTCGTAGCCTGCGTTACATCCGAACAAACCCTCGTTTAGCGTTACATCCGAACAAACCCTCGTTTAGCGTTACATCCAAACAAAAACGAGGGTTAGTTCGGATGTAACGCAGGCTACATGGTCGCGAATCGATCAGTAAAGATCGAACGCCAACTAGGCTCGGTTTTCAGCCCGTTAGGGTGTCGATCGCGGGCGCACCGAAACCACCACGGCTGGAAATCGAGCCAAAACGCCAACCGGGAAATTTCCTTCTCGCTTTTTCACCTTGGGGGAGTAGGGTAATATAAATTTTTGATTGCTTTTGAGGCTACTAAACAATGAAATAAAACTAGACGCTTTAATAAGCGTTAACTCGTGCCCTGGTGCGATTGAGCACTGGTCTTCTTGCAATCAGAGTAGTTCTTTTCAGCTTCAGAGTTAGTTATCAAGTCAATAGTCATTGTTTTGTCATTTTGGTCGTAGTTTGTGTTCACAGTTTTTTCACTTGCATTTGATATTTCATAAGATTTTGATATGATTTCAGTTTCAGATTTTTCAGATATGATTTTGAGTCCGCGGAACGACCTGGTCCGAATACGCTTGACATCTTTTAGAGTAGGTCTAGCGCTAACGGCATGTGCATTTGTATGTGAGATAAGCGTATTAGACATACTTCCTTCAAATCGTTTTTTCTCACTATCGCAAGACGACATAACCTTCCCCGAACAAGGTTTGTGAAGAAAGAGGTCGACTGTCGATAAAACCTCATAGATCAGCTTTTAGTGGTCTCGTTCCCAGTCCCACTCGATTGCAGATTGTGCTTAGTCATCATAGCTGTATTCACTTCTTAAACATTTCTCAATGTTTAGATCTGAGATAACGATTATAGCCGTGATCAAATCAGTGTTTGGTTACTTGTTGGGTGACTCGGTAGAACATACAGAATTTGGAATCGCCCGGCACTCGACAACATAATACCGGCCAGCTCAGAATTTGTATCAACTACTGGTTAAGAGGGTAACAGTGCTAGCAAAATCGAGAAAACATACTTAGATTTTGGGGAACTAGTCAGCTAGATATCTTTCCGTGATTGATTTTGAAGGCTGAACTTGCCCCTTGACCTCCGGTGCTTCCTGATTGGTTTGTCATTTGTAATCTCTCTCGTGGTCAGACTTGATGTCTCCAACTCTACGTTCCTCGACGTCCACCACCACCAACAACAACAAAAATACGGTCTCCACAGAATGAAGGAAGAATATGGTTTTTCGTTAGAAAGCTGAGAAGGGTCTGGGTACGAGAATGGTAGGGTGGGTACAGCTATGGCAGAATGGAACGCCTGGCAGATAATTATTCGCTACTTCCCAAAATCATCGTTGTGATCCGTTCGTTAGTTTACAGATTACAACTCATTTTGCTATCTCGAAGTTGAAACAGTAAAATGGAGCCTCCGAACTGGCAAACTGAACTGTCTACTGTCAGACAACGTAATGAATACGCGTTCAACAAGTCCTTGTTCTGTGATGTAAAGTTCTCGGTTGTGGACGTGAATGGAGACAAAGTCACAATTCCAGCCAACAAGTACATCCTGGCGATCAGTAGTCCTGTCTTTGAGGCCATGTTTTACGGTAAACTAGCAGAGACTAAACCAACTATTGACCTGCCCGACTGCACGAAGGAAGGGCTGCACGAACTGATGCGCTATATGTATTCAGATGAAGTCAACTTGAGCGGAACTAACGTTATGGAAGTACTGTACCTTGCTGAGAAGTACATGATGCCATTTCTTGTCGAGAAATGCAAACAACATCTTCAAAATGAAGTTGGGCCAGATGATGTCCTTAGTGTTTTACCTCAAGTCCAGAAAATAGGCGACGAAAATCTCCTTAAACACTTTTGGGACATCGTTGACAAAGAAACACCTCGAGCCGTATCATCTGAGCCATTTCTGAACGTATCTCGAGAAATGCTGTGCCAAATCCTGGTCAGAGATACTCTGAAAGTCAAAGAGCTGGAGATTTTCCAAGCTGTAGATAAATGGGTTACGAAGAGGATCGAAGAAAAGGGATTACAGTCAGTAGTTTGCAACGGTGAAACTAAACGAGCCATTCTTGGAGAAGAGGTCATCAGACTGATTAGATTCCCCCTGATGACACAAAAGGAGTTTGCTGAAGTCGTGCTTCCCTCTGAAATCCTGGAGAAAAACGAACTGTCGGAATTGTTTCAAATTTTTAACAGGATTTCTCCATCGACACAGAAGTTTAATGAAAAGAAAAGGTGTTTTGACTGCCTTTTGATTCCTAATATGAGGTTTGGTATGATTAAGCCCCCTGATGGCAAGATGGGGGGTTGGGGCTATTCGGATAATAATAAAGACGCGATTGACTTTACTGTGGACGTAGCTGTCGATCTTGTTGGTGTACGACTGTTTGGTAGCCAAGGCTCGAAATACGATGTTGAATTGAACATCTACAAAAACAATCAAAGCATCTCACAGTTATCTTCCTCCTTCCTTACCGAGAGTGAAAAGATAGATGGCTTGTACTATGGATTTACTGTTATCCTTGACAAGCCTGTCAGACTCGACCCAAGTGTTGTGTACACTGTGGAGGCTAACATAACTGGACCATCGTCATACTATGGTAAATCTGGAAAACCTACTGTACACGCTGATGATTATGTAACGATAACTTACCAAACCTCATCCAAGTCTGATAATGGTACTGGCAGTAGTGATGGTCAGTTTCCCACACTTATTTTACGAAAACGATAATAAAGACCTCTTGTTTTCTTTTTCTGTCGTCTTTCAATGAGACCCAAGTACTTTTGCAGGCTTGGATGGTGCAGCGGATGGCAGCCTCAGCAAACAATCGCTTTTCAATGTGTTATCGCTTGCGTCATCCCCGGCCTGAGATCCGAGATAAAAACGACCTTCGGTGTTTTCTCGGGTTAGCAGTTAGACTTATGTATGGACACTGTGTCCAATCATTTCTTTACTGATTAATTTCTACTACGATTGTATAAAATGAATGAAAACCAGCCTCAAGAAAATGAATTAGCGAAGGCTCTCCTCTCCGAGAGGCCTGGGAACGAGTGACACCCTTTTTGCACCGAGAACGGAGCCTCACTGTAGTAATGATAAAATCATATTACCGTAAATGCTCGATTTAGCCTCCCGGGCGCTTATAAATTTCTTAGATCTCTAAGGGGGGGATGGGGGGCGCTTATTGGAAGCAGGGCGCTTATTTCTTTTCTCAGTTGTTGAACTCAATGCTTTCTTTATTACCGGTATACGGTACTGTAACATACATATACAGTGAATAAAAATAGTAAACATGTACCGTGCGGTACGGTGAACGCAAGTTTTATTTTATTAAATAACACAAGAGAGTTGTTTCTGCATTTCTTTTAGGAGGAGGGGGCGCTTATTGCAAGGAGGGGGGCGCTTATTGGAAGGGGGACGCTTATAAATTTTTTAGACCTTTAGGGGGCGGCGCTTATTCGAGGGGGGCGCTTATTGGAAGCAGGGCGCTTAATCGAGCATTTACGGTATAAAGACTAATTGTTTTGAATATATAGATTTAGATATATTTGTTAATATGGTTATGTACCGGATTTACCACTAGTGAAAAATAACGAAGATAGTTACATAACTGAATCCGCTGTACTGGAGAGTGACCTCATAGATACAGCAACGTACAGAAGGCCAAATAAACTTAATGAGCAAATAGTTCATAGATATCCAGCCAATCACAGCGCACATTAAATTGTTACTATATTAGAAATAAACTTAATCAATCGAGAAGACGGCCAGTACACTTTCTCTTTCTGTTATACGTAACCTGTTATACGTAACCTGTTATACGTAACCTGTTATACGTAACCTGTTATACGTAACCTGTTATACGTAACCTGTTATACGTAACCTGTTATACGTAACCTGTTATACGTAACCTGTTATACGTAACCTGTTATACGTAACCTGTTATACGTAACCTGTTATACGTAACCTGTTATACGTAACCTGTTATACGTAACCTGTTATGCGTAACCTGTTATACGTAACCTGTTATACGTAACCTGCACGACATCTTTGTATGTTTTGTAGGATATAGTTTGCTGTCCTTTAATCCTTTAAATAAATAAATATATCAATTGAATAAATTACGTGATTTGGTGCTTTAACTGTAATTCACGTCAACGGCGTGACTCAAAACCGAAGTAGGGGAGGATTAAGGGTGTCGAATGGTTCCCGCAAAAAGTCAGAGTCGCAAAATTTCGGTCAAATTTCGGAGTCGCGGGTCTCGAAGTCTCGTTTTTTCGGTGAAAAAGCGTCTCGGGCTCGCAAAAATATGCCTTTTCTCGGAGTGTCGCAAAGTCTCGCCTTGACCATTCGACACCCCTGGCCCTGGGGGGAGGTACTCCCTATATACGAGTGGTAGGGATGACAGTCGTAATTTTAGGAGTTGAAATCGTCATTTTGATATTTTTTAGGGTTGTCACTGAAGCGAAGTCCTGGTTCTTTCCTGAAAGCTGGTATTTTTTAGGGTAAAGTACTCTCGCGACAGAATGCTAAAAAAGTCAGTCTCGAATCACGGGTGCCAAGCCACCAACAAGAAACGGTGAAACAGATTGGCTCCTGGATACAGTTACTGTAGTCAGTTAGTTTTGTAGGTATTTTCAGGCTACGAAGTATTTTTTAGAGTAGGTACTGTCTTCACCCCCCCCCCCCCCCCCCCCCCTTTCCACAGAAAGGAAAGAACATCATATTTCGAGAAGGGTCTGGGGACGAGAATGGTAGATACAGCTATGGCAGAATGGAACGCCTGGCAGATAATTATTCGCTACTTCCCAAAATCATCGTTGTGATCCGTTCGTTAGTTTACAGATTCATACCTGCCAACCCCCTGGAACCTCAAATCTGGAGAATGGACAAGTAGGCTGAAGTAGCGTGCTTTCATGCCGAAAACAAATGGCGGACACCTCTGGAAATTTCCGAACCTCCCCCCCCCCCCCCCCCTTTCCGTGAAAATAAATTTGGGGAATGCGAGATAAGGCGATTGGAGCGAGCATTTTTGCATCGTATTCCTGTATTGCAACACGATCGTTACGTTGTATAACGCAATTTATCGTGGTCGTGACGTGTTTAGCCGGGAGATTTTGTCTTCAAACCGGGAGACCGGGAGTTGAGGTCCAAAATCTGGAGACTCCCGAATAATCCGGGAGAGTTGGCAGGTCTGCAGATTACAACTCATTTTGCTATCTCGAAGTTGAAACAGTAAAATGGAGCCTCCGAACTGGCAAACTGAACTGTCTACTGTCAGACAACGTAATGAATACGCGTTCAACAAGTCCTTGTTCTGTGATGTAAAGTTCTCGGTTGTGGACGCGAATGGAGACAAGGTCACAATTCCAGCCAACAAGTACATCCTGGCGATCAGTAGTCCTGTTTTTGAGGCCATGTTTTACGGTAAACTAGCAGAGACTAAACCAACTATTGACCTGCCCGACTGCACGAAGGAAGGGCTACACGAACTGATGCGCTATATGTATTCAGATGAAGTCAACTTGAGCGGAAGTAACGTTCTGGAAGTACTGTACCTTGCCGAGAAGTACATGATGCCATTTCTTGTAGAGAAATGCAAGCAACATCTTCAAAACGAAGTTGGACCAGATGATGTCCTTAGTATTTTACCTCAAGTCCAGAAAATAGGCGACGAAAATCTCCTTAAACACTTTTGGGACATCGTTGACAAAGAAACACCTCGAGCCGTATCATCTGAGCCATTTCTGAATGTATCTCGAGAAATGCTGTGCCAAATCCTGGTCAGAGATACTCTGAAAGTCAAAGAACTGGAGATTTTCCAAGCTGTGGATAAATGGGTTACAAAGAGGATCAAAGAAAACGAATTACAGTCTGTAGTTTGTAACGGTGAAACTAAACGAGCCATTCTTGGAGAAGAGGTCATCAGACTGATTAGATTCCCCCTGATGACACAAAAGGAGTTTGCTGAAGTCGTGCTTCCTTGTAAAATTCTGGAGATAGATGAACTGACGGAATTGTTTCAGATTTTTAACAGGATTTCTCTATCGACACACAAGTTTAATGAAAAGAAAAGGTGTTTTGACGGCCTTTTGATTCCTAATATAAGGTTTAGCATCGTTAATCCCCCTACCGGGTCTTGGAGCTATTCGGGTAATAAAGACGCGATTGGCTTTACTGTGGATGTAGCTGTCGATCTCGTTGGTGTACGACTGTTTGGTAGCCAAGGCTCGAAATACGATGTTGAATTGAACATCTACAAAAACAATCAAAGCATCTCACAGTTATCTTCCTCCTTCCTTACCGAGAGTGAAAAGATAGATGGCTTGTACTATGGATTTACTGTTACCCTTGACAAGCCTGTCAGACTAGACCCAAGTGTTGTGTACAATGTGGAGGCTAAAATAAGTGGACCATCGTCACATTGTGGTACATCTGGAAAACCTACTGTACACGCTGATGATGATGTAACGATAACTTACAAAAACTCATCCAAGTCTGTTAATGGTACTAACAGTAGTCAAGGTCAGTTTCCCACACTTATTCTACGAAAACGTTAATAAAGACCTCTTGTTTTCTTTTTCTGTCGTCTTTCAATGAGACCCACGTACTTTTGCAGGCTTGGATGGTGCAGCGGATGGCAGCCTCGGCAAACAATCGCTTTTCAATGTGTTATCGCTTGCGTCATCCCCTGAGATCCGAGATAAAAATGACCTTCGGTGTTTTCTCGGGTTAGCAGTTAGACTTATGTATGGACACTGTGTCCAATCATTTCTTTACTGTGATTAATTTCTACCCACGACTGTATAAAATGAATGAAAAATGAATTGACCGAAGGCTGTCCTCTCTGAGAGGCCTGGGAACGAGTGACACCCTTGGTGCACTGAAAACGAGCCTAACTGTAGTAATGATAAAATCATATTGGAAACACTTGTTTTGAATATATAGATTTAGATATATTTGTTAATATGGTTATGTACCGGATTGACCACTAGTGAAAGATAACGAAGATAGTTACATAACTGAATCCGCTGTACTATACTTAATGGGCAAATAGTTCATAGATATCCAGCCAATCACAATGCGCATTAAATTGTTGTTATATTAGAAATATTAGAAATAAACTTAATCAATCGAGAAGACGGTCAGTACACTTTCTCTTTCTGTTATTCGTAACCTGCACGACATCTTATTATTATTATTATTATTATTATTATTATTATCTTTGTATGTTTTGCTGTCCTTTAATCCTTTTAATAATCAATAACTATACTAAGAGTGACATACAAAAAAATATATCAATTGAATAAATGATGTGATTTGGTGCTTTAAGTAGTTCACGTCAACGGCGTGACTCAAAACCGAAGTAGGGGAGGACTAGGGGTGTCGAATGGTCCCCGCAAAAAGTCAGAGTCGCAAAATTTCGGTCAAATTTCGGAGTCGCGGGTCTCGAAGTCTCGTTTTTTCGGTGAAAAAGCGTCTCGGGCTCGCAAAAATATGCCTTTTCTCGGAGTGTCGCAAAGTCTCGCCTTGACTATTCGACACCCCTGGCCCTGGGGGGAGGTACTCCCTATATACGAGTAGTAGGGTTGACCGTCGTATTTTTTACGGGTTGAAATCGTCATTTTGATATTTTTCAGGGTTGTCAAAGCGAAGTCCTGGTTCTTTCCTGAAAGCTGTTATTTTTTAGGGTACTTTCGCGACAGATTGCTAAGAAAGTCAGTCTCGAATCACGGGTGCCAAGCCAACAAGAAACGGTGATACAGATGGACTCCTGGATACAGTGACATGTGAAAATGTTTAAATTTTAGCGACTTTTTTTTTGCGACATTTGTAAATTATAGCGACTTTTTAGCGACTTTTTTTAGCGACTTTCAGTTTTGGCGACATTCTTAGCGACTTTCTTAGCGACTTTCTTAGCGACTTTCTTAGCGACTTTCTTAGCGACTTTTTTAGCGACTTTTTTAGCGACTTGTGACCTATTTTATCGCGGGCTCAAATTCTTGGTACACGCGTGCATTCAAAATGGCCGAAGGGGTAAAAAATGGAAACTGGGATTGTACATTTTTTTGGACTGGGAAAATGGGATTGTACCACTGGGACTGGGATTTTGCTAATGCGACTGGGAATTTCACAACCACTTTGGGAATTGGAAATAAAGCGTATTCATTGCAAAACTGCATATTATTATAAGCCTTATCAACATTGGTTTACCGAGACAGTGTAGAAGTAATTAGCAATACGCGTAAATCACAAATAGCTCTGGGAGAACACTGGAAATAGCATTTCCGAGCCTCTAGATTTAACGTTCCCACCACTTATTTTCCATTTGCTACGGCCCTGCAACGATATAGTATCCTTGCTGCGATCGGAGACGAGGATGAACGGCTGCACATACAATCACAACACGCTCGGGAAGAATCATAAAAAAGAGCATTGTGGTCGTACACGTGTTCTGTCTATCCAATCACATCACTCGATTCGTCCCTCTACTTTAATTACAGTCGGCCATTGTCGTTGTATTCCAACCTTCTATACGTCTCGTGTTGTTGGTAAACATTGTGGTCGTACACGTGTTCTGTCTATCCAATCACATCACTCGATTCATCCCTCTACTTTAATTACAGTCGGCCATTGTCGTTGTATTCCAATCTTCTATACGTCTCATGTTGTTGGTAAACATTGTGGTCGTACACGTGTTCTGTCTATCCAATCACATCACTCGATTCATCTCTACTTAATTACAGTCGTCCATTGTCGTTGTATTCTAACCTTCTATACGTCTCGTGTTGTTGGTAAACATTGTGGTCGTACGCGTGTTCTGTCTATCCAATCACATCACTCGATTCATCTCTACTTTAATTACAGTCGGCCATTGTCGTTGTATTCTAACCTTCTATACGTCTCGTGTTGTTGGTAAACATTGTGGTCGTACGCGTGTTCTGTCTATCCAATCACATCACTCGATTCATCTCTACTTTAATTACAGTCGGCCATTGTCGTTGTATTCTAACCTTCTATACGTCTCGTGTTGTTGGTAAACATTGTGGTCGTACACGTGTTGTGTCTATCCAATCACATCACTCGATTCATCTCTACTTTAATTACAGTCGTCCATTGTCGTTGTATTCTAACCTTCTATACGTCTCGTGTTGTTGGTAAACATTGTGGTCGTACACGTGTTCTGTCTATCCAATCACATCACTCGATTCATCTCTACTTAATTACAGTCGTCCATTGTCGTTGTATTCTAACCTTCTATACGTCTCGTGTTGTTGCAAAACATTGTGGTCGTACGCGTGTTCTGTCTATCCAATCACATCACTCGATTCATCTCTACTTTAATTACAGTCGTCCATTGTCGTTGTATTCTAACCTTCTATACGTCTCGTGTTGTTGGTAAACATTGTGTTCGTACACGTGTTCTTTCTATCCAATCACATCACTCGATTCATCCCTGTACTTTAATTACAGTCGTCCATTGTCGTTGTATTCTAACCTTTGATGCGTCTCGTCTTAATTGTTGGTAAACATTGTCAGTCGTACGCGTGTTCTGTCTATCCAATCCTAGTAAAGCGGGGAGGCGTTAGAGAGATGATGTCGTCTGGCTGGATTTCTCTGAAAGCAGAGATTTATTAAATGTATATTTTATAGAATTTATAGAGGCTGAGTGCAAACGATATTTCCGTGAAACAGGACTAACTAATTAGTACTAAATATATAGCACTGATGAAACAATAGAAAACACTGGAGATAACACTATTTAGTAATAGTACTATTTCACGGTTATATTGTGTGCACTCTACAAAATTCTGCAATATCCATATCAATATATCGGGTGCATTATGGGTGATTAAATAATCGAAAATCTTTGACGCTGGCAAAGTTGATAGAAATATTTAGTGTCATAATGTTTGTTTTAGTCTTACGTTTGTTTGTAAGATTTGCTTCATATTTTGTTGGCCGAATACTCTTATTTAATTACCCATAATGCACCCGATATATTGATATCAAACTATGGTTTGAATAGGCTCGATTTCCAGCCGTGGTGGTTTCGGTGCGCCGGGGGCGGGAGTACTCCCGGGAATTTAGGATAGGGGTGTGCCCCCGGGATGTCGAAACCCTGCAGACCCTATTTAAGGATGAAGAATTGGAAAATTCATACCCTTTCCAAGGATTTGTAACTGAAATATAGACCCAATTTAAGGAAAAAGGTAATAGTATTCCTTTGGAAATCGCTATTATCGGAAGTACATACGCTGGATGTTACGCTAAGCGGAGTTTTTAGTCAAAATAAAAAAAGTGTACCCAAATTAAAGATCGAATATTTTATTTTATGGTGAAAAAGCAAAATATGGTACCCAATTTAAGGATCTGGAGGTTCAAATAAAAACCATACCCCTATTTGGGGGTACTCGATTAACTCGAACTCATTTTATTTTTCCTTGGCTCAAATCAGGGTCAAAGTTTAGCCTGTTAACTCGAACCCCCGCTAACTCGAAACGTTTTACGTTCCCTTGGGAGTTCGAGTTAGCGGGGTTCGACCCGACTGTGACTAGTGAGGCAGCAAAATTTGAAAATATCGTTCAATAATATATTAATCCTCGAATCGCGCTGAAACTTTGCAAGATTGTAAATCAAGATACCGCACTTGAAAAAACCTGACTTCGTCGAAAGAATAAGCACAGGAAGCCCAAATCGTCAAAAGAATATCGCTTGGGCTGCCTGTGAATGTCAGAATGGAACGCCTGGCAGATATCTCACTTCCAAGAACTGATTTCGGAAACCTGAAGCTTTTTTATAAAAATCATCGTTGTAGTTTACAGATTACAACTCATTTTGCTATCTCGAAGTTGAAACAGTAAAATGGAGCCTCCGAACTGGCAAACTGAACTGTCTACTGTCAGACAACGTAATGAATACGCGTTCAACAAGTCCTTGTTCTGTGATGTAAAGTTCTCGGTTGTGGACGTGAATGGAGACAAAGTCACAATTCCAGCCAACAAGTACATCCTGGCGATCAGTAGTCCTGTCTTTGAGGCCATGTTTTACGGACAGCTAGCAGAGACTAAACCAACTATTGACCTGCCTGACTGCACGAAGGAAGGGCTACACGAACTGATGCGCTATATGTATTCAGATGAAGTCAACTTGAGCGGAAGTAACGTTCTGGAAGTACTGTACCTTGCCGAGAAGTACATGATGCCATTTCTTGTAGAGAAATGCAAACAACATCTTCAAAATGAAGTTGGGCCAGATGATGTCCTTAGTGTTTTACCTCAAGTTCAGAAAATAGGCGACGAAAATCTCCTTAAACACTTTTGGGACATCGTTGACAAAGAAACACCTCGAGCCGTATCATCTGAGCCATTTCTGAACGTATCTCGAGAAATGCTGTGCCAAATCCTGGTGAGAGATACTCTGAAAGTCAAAGAGCTGGAGATTTTCCAAGCTGTGGATAAATGGGTTACAAAGAGGATCGAAGAAAAGGGATTGCAGTCTGTAGTTTGCAACGGTGAAACTAAACGAGCCATTCTTGGAGAAGAGGTCATCAGACTGATTAGATTCCCCCTCATGACACAAAAGGAGTTTGCTGAAGTCGTGCTTCCTTGTAAAATTCTGGAGATAGATGAACTGACGGAATTGTTTCAGATTTTTAACAGGATTTCTCTATCGACACACACGTTTATTGAAAAGAAAAGGTGTTTTAACTGCCTTTTGATTCCTAATAGTCTTCCTAATATAAGGTTTAGCATCATTGAGCAGCCCCCAGCTGAAGGCGAGATGGGGCCTTGGGGCTATTCGGGTAATATAAAAGACACTATTGACTTTACTGTGGATGGAGCTGTCGATCTCGTTGGTGTACGACTGTTTGGTAGCCAAGGCTCAAAATACGATGTTGAATTGAACATCTATAAAAACAATCGAAGCATCTCACAGCTATCTTCGTCCTTCCTTACTGAGAGTGAAAAGATAGATGGCTTGTACTATGGATTTACTGTTACCCTTGACAAACCTGTCAGACTAGACCCAAGTGTTGTGTATAGCGTGAAGGCTGGAATAAGTGGACCGACTGTCATACTATGGTGAATCTGGAAAAGCTACTGTACATGCTGATGATTATGTAACGATAACTTACAAAACCTCATCCAAGCCTTGTAATGGTACTTCAAATATTCGGGGTCAGTTTCCGACGCTTATTTTACAAAAACCTGAATAACACTTCTTCTTTTCTTTTCTGTCGTCCTTCGATGAGAGCCGATTCTGAAAGTGGTGCTTTTGTAACATCTCCTCTTTAGAGCACCCAAGATTTTGGTTTATCCGGTTGGGTGACTCATTGAGAACCGCATACAGTGCCGGCTTGGATGGTGCAGCGATGGAAATTGGCAATCGCTTTTCAATGCATTCACGCTTGCATCATCCCCCGAGAGACATCCGAGTTACGAGATGAAATAATCCCTTGGTGGCCATTTACTCGGGTTAGCAGTTATACTTATGTATGGACACTGTGTCCAATCATTTCTTCACTGTGATTAATTTCTACTCACGACTGTATAAAATGAATGAAAACCAGCCTCAAGAAAATGAATATAGCGAGCCGGGCTGTCCTCTCTTAGAGGCCTGGAAACGAGTGACACCCTTGGTGCACTGAAAAGTAGTAATGATAAAATCATATTAGAATAGAATAGAATATAAACTTTATTTAGAACACGGTAGTTTTAACAGTAACTACAACTGGTTTACATAAAAGCCGTGTGACCAGCCAACCACAGCGCGCATTAAATTGTAAATAAAGTTTATCTATCTGTTGCTATATTAGAAATAAACTTTTTTAATCAATCGAGAGGACGGCCCTTTCTTTCTGTTATACGTAACCTGCACGACATCTTTGTATGTTTTGTAGGGTAGTTAATATATTCTTAAATCAGTATAAACTATACTAAGAGTGACAAATAAATAAATATATCAATTCAATAAAATATGTGATTTGGCGCTTTAAGTGTAGTTCACGTCAAGTTCACGTCAACCGTGTGACTCAAAACCGAAGTAGGGGAGGAAGCGGTGTCGAATGTCAGAGTCGCAAAATCTCAATGTCTCGTTTTTTTCGGTGAAAAAGTGTCTCGGGCTCGCAAAAATATGCCTTTTCTCGGAGTGTCGCAAAGTCTCGCCTTGACCATTCGACACCCCTGGCCTGGTTCTTTCCTGAAAACTGGTGTTTTTAGGGTACTCTCGCGACAGAATGCTAATAAAAAGTCATTCTCGAATCACGGGTGCCAAGCCAACAATAAACGGTGATACAGTTACTGTATAGTTGGAAATAAAGACTGGTGTTTTTAGGGTACTCTCGCGACAGAATGCTAATAAAAAGTCATTCTCGAATCACGGGTGCCAAGCCAACAATAAACGGTGATACAGTTACTGTATATAGTTGGAAATAAAGACGATCTCTGGTTGATAATTAGCATTTATTTGAGCTTTCGACTACTTAGCCTCCTTTGCAAGCGTCCTTAGGTCACCAGAAGAAAATAGCTCGCGCGCTTCCTCTTCGTAGCCGCATTTGGGACAAATGCAGTCGTTGATTATTTGCCCTTCGCCGTATTTCGATTGCAATTCTTCTTCTACGACTAAACATGAACAATCAGTCAACGTCAGAAAATGTAAAGTATTAAAGTTTAATATATAATTATCGATGAAATATCTATATTCCTCTTCTTCTAAAAATTGATATCTTCACACGTGAAGATAACATGTTTAATGCTGGTGAGGTCCTAAAATGGCCCCTCTTAGGACCTCACCTAATATATAAGGACGCCGCTTGCAAAGGAGGCTATCGACTACTAGGCTGTAGTCTTTATCGAATGACAGTAAAGTAAGAAATTTGAATATAATATGATAAACCAACGACAATAGATATAATAAGACAATGTCAGTGGAGAACATGATAGTTACTGTAGCCGGTTATTTTTGTAGGTATTTTTTAGTTTTTTTTTCAGGCTACGTACGAATTTAATATTTTTAGGGTAGGCAGTTTTTATAGCCTGCGAATACAGCCGCTTTTTTACGCTCGCCACAGGGGTCTCCCGAAAGAAGCGTCTGCGGAGTGAGGCCCACATTCCTGTACTGTGACCTCTGAGGTCATGACAGCTCGTGTTGTAAATCTGATACAACACAGCCGTTCATGTTGTGAACACTACTTCCAAACGGCCTGAGTTTGTTGATTCGGCAATCAATCAAACTTATTGTAGAACATGATTTTATTCATCTGTGCATATGATAAGTCCGATGCAATCGCCCGCGGCTCGACATTGTAATATTTTGTTCTGGTCGTTGAGTTTAATTTATGCAAATAATGCGATTACCAGCAAGCTGACCAATCAGCTTCTTGGACCAGAATCGGGTCCAAAATGACGTCACAGTACAGGAATTTGGGCCTCACTCCGTAGACGCTTCTTTCGGGAGACCCCTGTGGCGAGCGTAAGAAAGCGGCTGTATTCGCAGGCTAGCAGTTTTTACGGCTTGGTATTTTTTTAGGGTATTTTTACGACGGTCATCCCTACCCGTCCTACCCTTTTTAATTTACCCCGAAGTACCCTCCAGGGAGATTTATATTTTACGCCCACTTCAAGATGGCGGATATTTCCGAGATGGCCTGGAATCTACTAATATGAGCAGCTCAACTTCCGGTGAATCGTCTTCGTATTTTCATTCACTTACTGCATGGCTATCTAACGGATTGTTCCCCTCAAAACACTTTAAAGAAGATCCAGCTTGATGTGAAAGTTTCTACTCATCGATCACTGCGGTAAAACGCTTGCTTTTTAGTGGGCGTAAAATGCGAAGTGAGCTCACACTTTACGCCCACTAAAAAGCAAGCGTTTTACCGCAGTGATCGATGAGTAGAAACTTTCACATAAAGCTGGATCTTTTTTAAAGTGTTTTGAGGGGAACAATCCCTTAGATAGCCAGTAAGTAAATGAAAATATTATGCCGTGGCTATTCGTACGGTAACCGTACGCCGACTCTGATTTGTTATTCGCACCGTTGAGCCGATTATTTCTATGATTTTATGAAAAGTTGAAGAAACGTATTGAATCCAAACAATCCTATCTTGGTTAAGACGTACAAAGCGATTCAGAACAGCTTGATAAATTTCGATTCCAAGTTTTGGTTTCGGCACTGGGCACAGCTACGAGACTGAATAATTTAATTCTGGCGTGACATCAGACTGCCGTAATAATAATAATACGCCGAATCTCATTTGTTATTCGCAAGAATCAAATTTTTCCACGATAAAGCGTGTTCTATTATCTTATGTCGCTGTCTTGATGTTTAGTTGTCCTACAATATTTACCGCTTTTACGACTTCGCATTGGCATTTAAAATTCTACGTACTCGCGTACGAATACGGTAGCAAATGAGAGTCGAAAATAAAGCTCCAACTTTATCACAATGGATCGTTTTATTTCAGACAATAAATACATACAATTGCGGATTGTTTGCAACGATTTATCCCCCAAATATGTATAACCTTCAACATTTATCGAAGAAAACAAAGAAAATGACGAGATTCACCGGAAGTTGAGCTGCTCATATTAGTAGATTCCAGGCCATCTCGGAAATATCCGCCATCTTGAAGTGGGCGTAAAATATAAAATCGGGGACCCCCGGACGGTGTAAAGTGCAGGTTGCAGGTTGCAGGTTGCAGGTTGCAGGTTGCAGGTTGCAGGTTGCAGGTTGCAGGTTGCAGGTTGCAGGTTGCAGGTTGCAGGTTGCAGGTTGCAGGTCAAACGTACAGTGCAACCCCGGTATTTCAAAATAACTCAAACCAATTTCCCTTGGATTATTTTTTCAGTCAATTTAATAAGCTTACTATCGGTTATTTCGAACATTTTTTTGGCCGGTATTCGTCGAAAAACGAAAGACTCCCGAAAGTAAGATTATAAAATGTCCAAATCAGGCAAATCCAATGAGTGAGGAAAGGCTGTGTTCGCACCACGTTCAGCTTCAAAATCAGTCCATTAAGGCATTAGTTGTTTTTCTCTGATCCAGATTGCAGGGAGATTGGCTCGATGATCAACTGTCAATACCTGTCTTTTCGGATCTTTTCGGCTTTCCATGAATAAAACCACCCCCAGAATAACAGCTTCTTACTTTGAGGAGTAAAATTCACGTGTCCAGGGGTTTTCCAGTAGCAGTTTTTCAAATCAATTGGCCAAGATACAGACCTGCCAACTCCAGATTTTGGACCTCAACTCCCGGTCTCCCGGTTTGAAGACAAAATCTCCCGGCTAAACACGAAACGACCACGATCTCGCTGCTGTAGACAAACATGACTTATCTTCATACGGCACGACCACGAAATACAGCGAAATTGAGTTATACAACGTAACGATCGTGTTGCTTTCAATACAGGAAAACACGATGCGGAAAATGCTCTCGCTCTAATCGCCTGATCCCCCATCCCCCCCCCCCCCCCACGGGAGTGGTGTGGGGGGGGGGGGGGGGGGATGCGAGATCAGGAAATTTAGAGCTGTCCGCATTTTCGCATCGTTTCCTGCCATGCAACACGATCGTTACGTTGTATAACGCAATTCTCGCTGTATTTGAGGTCGTCCAGGGTTTGGCAGGTATGATTTTAAGTCTTCAAACCGGGAGATCGCAGCGTTTCGTGTTTAGCCGGGAGATTTTAGCACAGGTAACCCAAACACGGGATATCCTACCACAGGAAACCCATAGTGCTATAGCTAATGACTGTATCTTGGCCAATTGATTTGAAAAACTGCTACTGGAAAACCCCTGGACACGTGAATTTTACTCCTCAAAGTAAGAAGCTGTTATTCTGGGGTGGTTTTATTCATGGAAAGCCGAAAAGATCCGAAAAGACAGGTATTGACAGTTGATCATCGAGCCAATCTCCCTGCAATCTGGATCAGAGAAAAACAACTAATGCCTTAATGGACTGATTTTGAAGCTGAACGTGGTGCGAACACAGCCTTTCCTCACTCATTGGATTTGCCTGATTTGGACATTTTATAATCTTACTTTCGGGAGTCTTTCGTTTTTCGACGAATACCGGCCAAAAAAATGTTCGAAATAACCGATAGTAAGCTTATTAAATTGACTGAAAAAATAATCCAAGGGAAATTGGTTTGAGTTATTTTGAAATACCGGGGTTGCACTGTACGTTTGACCTGCAACCTGCAACCTGCAACCTGCAACCTGCAACCTGCAACCTGCAACCTGCAACCTGCAACCTGCAACAACCTGCAACAACCTTGCCACAAGTCGACCACACTTTTTAAGTCTACCCCCTTCCCCCTGGAGTCAGGAGCCCATAAGTAGGAGCGTCCATGCTCTATATTGGGTCTGTGTCACAGCGTTTTCACAAGTGTGGTTATTTTTAGAACAGTTTTCCCGCGAAAGAAGGTCATTTGACCAATCAGAGAACGTTTCCGGTATGGCGGTTTCATTTCCGGTTTCACGTCAAAAATAAAATGGCGGAATTTCGAAAGACTCGAAGAGATGAATGTACAAATAAAAGTCAGGATTATCCAGTTTTCTTTGTGTCTGACTCACAATTTTATCATACCAACAACTTCCCGGGATTCCATAGGCCGCTGCTTTGAACCTTGACCTAAAATTCTAGACTGCTTTTCCCGAACGAAGTGAACTTACAGGATTTGAATTGAAGTGATGGCCAGGCGGTTTCGTGGCAGAGTTTCGAGGATAGATAATGTGAACGCGTGTTTACCTCACGGAGAAATACAAACGTATTATGAAGCGTTGTGCCTCTGAAACGTTAGAAAGTTAAAGTCAAGTCAAGTACTAGTAAGGTGCATTGAAAGCGATAGTCTATTTAGGCAGTTGGCTTGTAATTTGTTTTTTCGCTGCCGTCAATCAACATGAAAAATCAGAAAACTTAAAAATAAAAGTCAGAAGACCCACCAAATGGAAACCAAATATGATTTTGAGCTAGTACATTATGGATCATTTGGTCGAAGAATGTATCAGTTTAGTTTTCAATTCGTTTGAGTTTTGAATTTGATTAATTCAGTGACAAGTTCCAGCCGATTGAATGTCTGAGTTCGCATAATACTGAGTACCGGCGCAGTAAATGAAGGTCACTGAATTTAAAAACAAAGCAACTTTGAGTCAGTTTCGCTCAACTTTAGTCTTTATATTGACAGTGAAGCGTGTGTAAATAATAAGCTCAGTGAATCCATTAAATTAAACATCAAAACTTGAATGAAGGTGTTTTTATTAATATATTTCAAATCGGCAGACTCACAAAAAATATTCACAATCCATTTTTAAGTCATTTTAGGTAACAGAAAAGACACAACAAATACGCTTACTTTCACCAGTCTTATTTGTAATTTGATTCACTCGTCTTGTCGCTCATCATGCAGTTTCAGCGAATTTGTTTTTGAATAGCAGCTAATAGCCTTGTCGTCAATCTTCAAACTCCACAACGATAATTACAAGATACCACTAAACCACATCCAAGAATAAATTGAATTCACTTTCTGACGAAATAGTTTAGACGAAAATATGTATTTGAAAGTCTTCGGCTAATTATTTGCATCCACACGCTACAACAGCTTCTCAGTCGGTCCCTTCGTGTTCGAGTTCTTCGAACCGGCACTTGCTTTGGATGCCTTTAGAAGCACAATCGTCACCACTATCACTTTCAAGTGATTCTGTTGTACCGAATGACTCAATACTGCTCTCACTATCACTAGACGATTCGTAGTTTATTTCACTTGAAGAACACTCTTTGTCGCTATCGGAGGCCATCTTTATTTTACCTGCCATCTCATCAAAATTCAAAAAATACGTCATACCAGAAACGTTCTCTGATTGGTCAAAATTCGCGGGAAAACTGTTCTAAAAATAACCACACTTGTGAAAACGCTGTGACACTATCCAATACCGTATGGACGCTCCTACTTATGGGCTCCTGCTGGAGTACATTACGTAAACTACTCAAAATCGATATCACTTCTCCTCTGAAAAAGCTGCAAATATAAATTTTGAACACAAAAAGTAGAAAATCGCTTATTTATCAAAGTTGAATAAACGAACGCCAAAATAACACCCAACGTAACCGGCAAATATCCTTTTCGCTTTTTCATCTTGGGGGAGTAGGGTGGGTACAGCTGTGAATGTCAGAATGGAACGCCTGGCAGATATCTCACTTCCAAGAATTCGGAAGCGTCTGTTTACAGATAATAACTCATTTTGGTCCATTTTGCTATCTCGAAGTTGAAACAGTAATATGGAGCCTCTAAACTGGCAAACTGAACTGTCTACTGTCAGACAACGTAATGAATACGCGTTCAACAAGTCCTTGTTCTGTGATGTAAAGTTCTCGGTTGTGGACGCGAATGGAGACAAGGTCACGATTCCAGCCAACAAGTACATCCTGGCTATCAGTAGTCCTGTCTTTGAGGCCATGTTTTACGGTAAACTAGCAGAGACTAAACCAACTATTGACCTGCCTGACTGCACGAAGGAAGGGCTACACGAACTGATGCGCTATGTGTATTCAGATGAAGTCAACTTGACCGCAAGTAACGTCGTTGTGGAATTACTGTACCTTGCTGAGAAGTACATGATGCCATTTCTTGTCGAGAAATGCAAACAACATCTTCAAAACGAAGTTGGACCAGATGATGTCCTTAGTATTTTACCTCAAGTCCAGAAAATAGGCGACGAAAATCTCCTTAAACACTTTTGGGACATCGTTGACAAAGAAACACCTCGAGCCGTATCATCTGAGCCATTTCTGAACGTATCTCGAGAAATGCTGTGCCAAATCCTGGTCAGAGATACTCTGGAAGTCACTGAAGAGCTGGAGATTTTCCAAGCTGTAGATAAATGGGTAACAAAGAGGATCGAAGAAAAGGGATTTCAGTCTGTAGTTTGCAACGGTGAAGCTAAACGAGCCATTCTTGGAGAAGAGGTCATCAGACTGATTAGATTCCCCCTGATGACACAAAAGGAGTTTCTTGAAGTCGTGCTTCCCTCTGAAATCTTGGAGAAAGACGAAATGACAGAATTGTTTCAGATTTTTAACAGGATTTCTCCATCGACACACATGTTTAATGCAAAGAAAAGGCCTAGGTTTTTTGATTGCCTTTTGATTCGTAATATAAGGTTTCCCACGGCCGTTGTGCCCCCTGACTGCAAGGCCAGGCTTTGGCGGGGTAAAAAAGACGCGATTGACTTTACTGTGGATGTAACTGTCAATCTCGTTGGTGTACGACTGTTTGGCAGCAAAGGCTCGAAATATGATGTTGAATTGAACATCTATAAACACAAACAAAGCATCTCACAGTTATCTTCCTCCTTTCTTACTGAGAGTGAAAAGATAGATGACTTGTACTATGGATTTACTGTTATCCTTCGCAAGCCCGTCAGACTCGACCCAAGTGTTGTGTACACTGTGGTGGCTAGAATAAATGGACCGCTGTCATACTATGGTAAATCTGGAAAATGTATTGTACGTTCTGATGATTATGTAACGATATTTTACCACAACTCACTCAAGGTTGACAGTGGCACTTCAAGTAAGCGTGGTCAGTTTCCGACGCTTGTTTTACAAAAAGCTCAATAAGATTTCTTCTTTTCTTTTTCTTCTGTCCTTCAAAATAAAGACCACTTTGAAAGTTGGTTGTTGTTACGGCTCGTCGTTAGGGCACCCAAGACTTTGGTTTGTACGGTTGGGTGACTCAGTATTGAGAACTGCAGTGCCGGCCGGCTTCGATGGTGAATTAAGCCTCACTGAGAAACTGATAATCACTTTTCATTGCGTTATCGCTTGCGTCACAATCCTCCGAGAGGTATAGCAGTTGCACTTATGGAGACTTTGTCCAATCATTTCTTCACTGTGATTAATTTCTACTCACGACTGTATAAAATGAATGAAAACCAGCCTCAAGAAAATGAATTGACCGAAGGCTGTCCTCTCTTAGAGGCCTGGAAACGAGTGAAACCCTTTGTGCACTGAAAACGAGCCTAACTGTAGTAATGATAAAATCATATTGGAAACACTTGTTTTGAATATATAGATTTAGATATATTTGTTAATATCAGTTATATACCGGATTGACCACTAGTGAAAAATAACGAGGATAGTTACATAACTGAATCCGCTGTACTGGAGAGTGACCTCATAGATACATCAACGCACAGAAGGCCAAATAAACTTAATGGGCAAATAGTTCATAGTATCCAGCCAATCACAGCGTGCATTAAATTGTTACTCTATTAGAAATAAACTTAATCAATCGAGAAGACGGCTAGTACACTTTCTCTTTCTGTTATACGTAACCTGTTATTCGTAACCTGCACGACATCTTTGTATGTTTTGTAGGATATAGTTTGCTGTCCTTTAATCCTTTAAATAAATAAATATGTCAATTGAATAAATTACGTGATTTGGTGCTTTAACTGTAATTCACGTCAACGGCGTGACTCAAAACCGAAGTAGGGGAGGACTAGGGGTGTCGAATGGTCCCCGCAAAAAGTCAGAGTCGCAAAATTTCGGGTCAAATTTCGGAGTTGCGGGTCTCGAAGTCTCGTTTTTTCGGTGAAAAAGCGTCTCGGGCTCGCAAAAATATGCCTTTTCTCGGAGTGTCGCAAAGTCTCGCCTTGACCATTCGACACCCCTGGCCCTGGGGGGAGGTACTCCCTATATACGAGTGGTAGGGATGACAGTCGTAATTTTAGGGATTGAAATCGTCATTTTGATATTTTTTAGGGTTGTCAAAGCGAAGTCCTGGTTCTTTCCTGAAAGCTGGTATTTTTAGGGTACTTTCGCGATAGAATGCTAAAAAAGTCAGTCTCGAATCACGGGTGCCAAGCCAACAAGAAACGGTGATACAGTTACTGTAGTCAGTTATTTTTGTAGGTATTTTTTAGTTTTTTTTTTTCAGGCTACGAAGTATTTTTTAGGGTAGGCAGTTTTTACGGCTTGGTATTTTTTAGGGTATTTAGGGTGACCTAATCAGCACAAAAGTACTGTTATCAAAAAGGGCCCTGTATTACTTCTCCTCTGATAAAGCTGCAAATATAAATTTTGAACACAAAAAGGAGAAAATCGCTTAATTTATTTAACAAACTTGAATACCGGAAAGGAAGAACATGGTTAGAAAGCTGAGAAGGGTCTGGGGACGAGAATGGGTCGCCCTTCCTTCTCGCTTTTTCACCTTGGGGGAGTAGGGTGGGTAAAGTTGGGTTGGTACAGCTATGGCAGAATAGACCTTTCCGTAGTTTCCCAGAATGCTTCATGATTCTGCGCGCGCAAGCGAGGTCAGGTTACAAATAGATCGAAAATATTAAGAGAGAATGAAGAAATTCAGTAAAAAACTTAGACTTTTAAATTAAAAGTTCGTAAGAAGAATTACAAAGATAGATGCAAATTCTCAAGCAAATAAAATATTTTTATTCTGTTCTGGATTCGTTACAGTAGTCATATTTTCCTCAAAACATGCTTGCGCGCGCAGAATCATGAAGCATTCTGGGAAACTACGAAAAGGTCCATGGAACGCCTGGCAGATAATTCGCTACTTCCCTTGGCCTTGTGTCAGAGTTGTGATCCGTTCGTTTAATAATAGTTTACAGATTACAACTCATTTTGCTATCGTTTTGAAACAGTAATATGGAGCCTCTAAACTGGCAACTGAACTGTCTACTGTCAGACAACGTAATGAATACGCGTTCAACAAGTCCTTGTTCTGTGATGTAAAGTTCTCGGTTGTGGACGTGAATGGAGACAAAGTCACAATTCCAGCCAACAAGTACATCCTGGCGATCAGTAGTCCTGTCTTTGAGGCCATGTTTTACGGACAGCTAGCAGAGACTAAACCAACTATTGACCTGCCCGACTGCACGAAGGAAGGGCTACACGAACTGATGCGCTATATGTATTCAGATGAAGTCAACTTGAGCGGAAGTAACGTTCTGGAACTACTGTACCTTGCTGAGAAGTACATGATGCCATTTCTTGTAGAGAAATGCAAACAACATCTTCAAAATGAAGTTGGACCAGATGATGTCCTTAGTGTTTTACCTCAAGTCCAGAAAATAGGCGACGAAAATCTCCTTAAACACTTTTGGGACATCGTTGACAAAGAAACACCTCGAGCCGTATCATCTGAGCCATTTCTGAACGTATCTCGAGAAATGCTGTGCCAAATCCTGGTCAGAGATACTCTGAAAGTCAAAGAGCTGGAGATTTTCCAAGCTGTAGATAAATGGGTCACAAAGAGGATCAAACGGTGAAACTAAACGAGCCATTCTTGGAGAAGAGGTCATCAGACTGATTAGATTCCCCCTGATGACACAAAAGGAGTTTGCTGAAGTCGTGCTTCCCTCTGAAATCCTGGAGAAAAACGAACTGACGGAATTGTTTCAGATTTTTAACAGGATTTCTCCATCGACACAGAAGTTTAATGAAAAGAAAAGGTGTTTTGACGGCCTTTTGATTCCTAATATAAGGTTTAGCATCGTTAATCCCCCTGAAGGCGAAATCCGTTGGTGCTATTCAGGTAATATAAAAGACACTATTGACATTACTGTGGATGGAGCTGTCGATCTCGTTGGTGTACGACTGTTTGGTAGCCAAGGCTCGAAATACGATGTTGAATTGAACATCTACAAAAACAATCAAAGCATCTCACAGTTATCTTCCTCCTTCCTTACCGAGAGTGAAAAGATAGATGGCTTGTACTATGGATTTACTGTTATCCTTGACAAGCCTATCAGACTAGACCCAAGTGTTGTGTATAGCATGAAGGCTAAAATACGTGGACCACCGTCATACTATGGTAAATCTGGAAAAGCTACTGTACATGTACATGCTGATGATTATGTAACGATAACTTACCAAACAAACTCATTGAGGTGTAATAATTGTACTTCAAGTACAAATGGCCAGTTTCCCACACTTATTTTACAAAAACCTCAATAAGACCTCTTTCTCTCGTCCTTCACTTTGAAAGTTGTAGTGTTGTAAATTGGCTCATTTTTAGGGCACCCAAGACTTTGGTTTGTCTGGTTTATTCGATTGGCCAGGTGACTCATTGAGAACCGCAGTGCCGGCTTGGATGGTGAAGCTTATGGTAGCCTTAGTAAACAATCACTTTTCATTGCATTATTGCTTGTGTCATCCACTGAGATTTACTTGGCTGTTTACTCGGGTTAGCAGTTAGTATTATGGATACTTTGTCCAATGATTTCTTTGCTGTGATCTAATTTCTACTCACAACTGTATTAGGCATTCTGAAGTTGTGCAAGAGACTGGGACCGAGTGTAGAAATATTAAACCAGATTAGTTCCATTTCATTAATTTGATTAAGAAATGAACCCCATCATACTTTATTAACGTGTCAGGCTTCTAGCCTACCACAAGTGGTAGGTTCACCCCCATCCCCATCACAAGAAAGGTCACACTAAAATTGGTACGTTTTTACAAAAAGGCCTGGGAAGGAGTGGCCTTGGTGCATTGAAAACCAATCAAAAGACTTGTTTTGAATATATAGATTTAGATATATTATTTAATATTGTTATGAACCTATATAGATTGATCACTAGTGGAAAATAACACACGCTCTACGAACCTTGAAACATGTTTTGAATTGTTGAAAATTTGTCAGAAATTGAAATTCCAAGGTTTGAAGAGCGCACGCTTTTTCCAGTGGATATTGCTTACATTGAAAGAATTGGCTGGCTCAATAAAGTCTGTTTATTGGAAGTATTTATAACTAAATCAATACAATATGCAAGTTGAAGCATTTAGACAATCCAAAAATATTTATTGACTGCATGTGTACTCTGTTATCGCTAGAATCTTGGTTAAGTAAGTGAATAATTTAATGTGCTCACCTGGCAGGATGATCATCACAGCCTATTATTTAATCACTGGTTAAAATGTTATCTGGGAATAATATAATAAATAATATTTGAATGGGAAGTACTATATTTTTATGATACTCTCCACAAAGCGCAAACTTTGCAAGAGTTCATTTATAGCTGCACATGCAATGTGATGACTCTTACATGTAGAGTGCAGCATCAATCAATATAGCTCTATTTAACTGCTTTTTTCTATGGATTTACTCTATCTGAAATACGTCCAATCCCAAAGTGCCTATCTAGTGCATCAGCTCACTTAGGCATTCATGCATCGTAGAAAACCATACAGAAAAACGTCAAAGTAAAGGATTACTCCTCGCCTAGTTTGAAGTTAAGAGGAGATTTTTTACGAACGCGCGTATTGAGCGCCAAAAACCAATAGCATGGAGAATACGTTTTGTACAAGGCTAAAACTGCTTTAGCAAAGAGTTCAAGTTATTTGTGATGGTTTTTGACGGGTAAAAGTGAAATTAGAGTGTTAATCCAAAGTGAAAATTTGATTTGAAAACTGTTCACATGGGCTAGATCTGTATATTTACTATCATTGCTGATGTTTTCCCCTGAATTACCTCAAATTTCAAACAAAAAGCAGGAAAATGGCTTTGTACAATGCTAAAACAGCTTTAGGTAGACAATTTACTTTGTTTTTAATAGTTTGTGCTTGGTTAAAATAAAATTAGAGTGTTAATCCAAAGCGAAAATCAAAATTCAAACTGTTCAAAAGCGCTCGTTTTTGGCGCTTTTGGCGGATATTACGCGATGTTGAAATAAATATCCTCTTAAATACAACATATTTCCTGTGAATGACTCACTGTTTCAATTAACGTAAATGTGCGATAGAACGTAACACGCGCGTCAGGGCGCGTTTTGCTTGAGTAAAACACAGGGAGCTCAATATAATAATTATGTATTCCACGCACTCCATTCACAGCAAAAAAAAAAGACGTGCGCATACGAATGTTTTTTTTATTTGATTATAATTGACATTATCAGATTAGCAAATGGTCAGGGCTGCTGATAGACTCCTACGCACCCGTTTTTTTAGTTCCGTCACGCAACGCTCTCTGCGTAGGAGTCTGCTGAACGTTTAACAGAACCTATGTAATCCACGAGTTATAATTCGTTGTCCAATCCCACAATGCTGTGTTCTTTACTCATTTCCAGCCCTTCACGGTGATCTTCGTCGGACCGCCGCCATATTGTTTTCTACGAAACGCAATATATTTTTCTCCTCGTAAGTTTAAATTCCTAAATCATGTCAGACTTACTAGATAGCGAGGCAGAAGAGTCCTTAGATGAGCTACTGTCTAGTGCTAGTGAGGACGAGGATGAGAATGAAGGCAATACCGAGCCAAAACGCGGTGATTTGGCTGACTTGATAAATGACGAAGAGGAGGAAAGTGCAGCGAGCGAAGAAGAGAAAAGCGAGTCTGCGAAGAGCGACGATGACGAAGACGATGGAGATGGCTCACATAAGAGGAAAAGAAGAAAAGGTTTAGTGGAGTACATCTTTGTTACAGTGTTTATTGATGTGTGTTTTATCCTAAGCAAAGTTTGACGTTTTGTCGACTAGCTGGCAGTTCGTTCTTATTTATGCACGTGTCAATTTCTTGTGAATTTATAGAAGAAGAACTAGACGAAGAAGACTTAGATTTGATTCAGGAAAATCTGGGTATACGATTACCAAAGGTAAGCTAATCGCTTTTGTCATTGATTTGTCAGATTGCTTAATGTATCTCATGACTATATAATCCCTATGAATTGTTGAATGTTTTTCATTAGACGATGATCGAATTAAAACCGTACCACTGGAACTTAGCATGTACATTGTACCTATGTAGCTGAATAGTTAAGGTTCTATTTCTCTGAAGGCCTCTATTATTAAGCTGAACTGTGCTTTTATTTTATGATGATTAATTAAGGTGGTGCGATGTTCAGGAACAAAAGAAAAATGAAAGAAAAGTTTGCATTTAAATTGTATTTTTATTTCATGTGATAAAAGCTGTTGTGCTATACTGTGTTCTAGAGGCAAATTCCCCACACTGTGATGATAGTTCTTTAAACAGGATGTCGTAAGGGAAAATTGCCTCTGAGCACACAATAAAATGCACCCTTTGAATGGGTCAATAGATCATATATATAGACTATAAAGTTTTGACAAAAGCGAAAACAACCTCCTTCACATGACCCTTCACATATAAACACGAAACAACAGATGGCAGCTACGGGATAATCATGGTCCTGCGGTGATCTTTGACATTTGACGTTCATGGTAAATGTGATGCTTAATCTCTCTATTATTATTATTATTATTATTATTATTATTATTATTATTATTATTATTATTATTATTATTATTATTATTATTATTATTATTATTATTATTATTATTATTATTATTATTATTATTATATATTATTATTATTATTATTATTATTATTATTATTATTATTATTATTATTATTATTATTATTATTATTATTATTATTATTATTATTATTATTATTATTATTATTATTATTATTATTATTATTATTATTATTATTATTATTATTATTATTATTATTATTATTATTATTATTATTATTTATTATTATTATTTATTATTATTATTATTATATTATTATTATTATTATTATTATTATTATTATTATTATTATTATTATTATTATTATTATTATTATTATTATTATTATTATTATTAGTTTTTTTTATTGAAATGTATTAGTAAATCAACCGTTACAATTATTATGCTCCGATGGCAAATTATCATTACAAACAAGGAGGATTGCATCATCATCGGAGTGCAAGAACTTAAAATCTATGCCATATTTTGCAGTAATCGGTAGTACTAAATAGTCCTAATAAACAATAAAAATCTCACAGTTGCATTGTAATGTAACGCATGGATCAGGGATTTACCAGGGTCTGACCTGCTTGATATAAATGCTATGTTTTGTTGTTGTTGTTTTTTTTTTCAGAGAAAGTTCCATCGCCTCAAGAAAGTGAAGGCACTTGATTCTGATGAAGACGATGAAACTGATAGTGTAGAACCTATGAATGATAGGCAGTACATTGAACATCAGCTGTTTGAAGGAGATCAGGAAGAGAGATATGAAGTCCGCGTAAGTGTCACCAGTGTCTCTGCAAGAAAGCATGTACTGAAAAGAGGTTACAGCCACAGAATTCTCAATTTGTACTTTTTTAATCATTTAGTAGACTAAAATAATACATTTTAATTCACTTTAAACCCACGTTAATCGGCAAATGAAGTGAGACTTTGAGGCATGTGCTCTGGGGGGGGGGGGGGGGGGGGGGGGGGGGGGGGGGGGGGGGGGGGGGGGGGGGGGGGGGGGGGGACGGGGGTGTGCCGCTGAGTCTCTGAGACCCTGGACCTGTTTCAGACAAAAGAATGATAATTTTGCGACCCTGTTCCAGACAAAATGGCCAAAATAGGTACCCTGTTCCAGACTAGAAGCAATAAAAATATACTCTGTTCCAGAGTATTATTGTCATGCATTTCTTTATTCAAACGTGATGCCTACACATCAAGTTTTTAGCTTAGAATGTAAATACCATCATTATAGAGCCAAACTGAACGTAAAATATACCCCTGTTCCATACAGAAACAGTGATTTGTATACCCTGTTCCAGAGTCTGGGCATGTGCTGTTATTTCTTCCTCAATTCTTTGGAAAAAGACAACATTCTCTGATCCCGATAGGATTCGAACCAACAACCTCTTGATCTTATCACCATATTATTTAAATATCATCCGGGTAGGATGAATATAGTTGTAGTGGATTAATAGGTTTTCAATATTGAACATTTGTCACATTTATAGATTTTTAATTACTGTAGTTAAGTTAGTTGGAGGGCCACTGAGCCATCAATACAATAATATTGATTTTAAATTGTAACTGCTGGGTGTTACCTGTCTGGAAATAAAGTTTATTATTATTACAGCTAAAACATGTACACCTTGTTACTATAGGCTGCTCCAGAACCAGTGCCGCCAACTCTAGATTCAACTTATGCTGACATTGATGAGTCAGAATCTGAAGAAGGTAAGACTATATATACTGATGTACATCACGCAATCGTACAGTACCTATAATGAAGTGATTGTGATTTCCAGATGAGTTTGATAACTTTATTGTGGATGACGAAGGCAAGCCAATCAAACATCATCACCAGAAAAGAAAAAAGATCATGGTTGAAGGACATCACGATTCGTAAGTACCGGTAATACATTTCACTGCAAAAAACATAATGTGTGGCGATACTCCAGTTTTGAGTTGTTTATGGCGCTGCTGCACTCATGAGCATGGATCGCAATGATTTTTTTGTATAATGAAGAAATAGAAAACGAGGCAGGGTGCTCTATCAAGTTATAGATTGAAGTATGTGGGAATTGGAAGAAGACGAGAAAAGTGTTAGGAGAAGCACGAGGCATAGCTGAGTGCTTCTCACACTTCTTGAGTCTTCTTTCAAGTGCTTCTATAACTCGATAGAGCACAGCTGCCAAGTTTGCTATTTCTTTTATAAAATACAATAATAATATTATGATTAAGCAAGCTACAAAAATGCTTGAATAGCTGCGCACGCGTGCTATGTGCTCATACATGTAGAGCACGCAGAATACACATCATTTGACCAATCACAGCCTGCGTTATATCATTGTTATTTGATAATTTCTCATAGAGCCCTCCAAGAAGCACAGGATACATTTGGGTTGGACTTTGACTTTGATGAGTTTGAGAAGTTTGGTAGAGATGACTTTGACGAGGATGAAGAGGACTATGAAGATGAAGATGAGGAGAGAATAGCACTTAAGAAAGCAAGGAGAAAGGCTTCTAGAAAGTCTATATATGAGGTGAGAAACAGCAAATATATACCTCTTATTAACTGAGCGCGAGGTCCGTAAGGGAAGTTATGGACCAAGTTTTTTCGCACAGCCTTATGGCCGTAGCGTGCAGGCCATATAACGGGGGGAAACGAGGATCCATAACTTCCCGTATGGACCGAGCAAGCGAGGTTATAAGATATTTATTATATAGCTGTTTTCAGCGGGCCGTACGGGAAGTTACGGCGCGCTAATTGACCAATAAGAGCACGTGTAGTATCTGTACTATATAATAAAATCCTCTTATTAACCAAGAGCGAATTATGGACTGATGATTTTCACTGACTTATGGCTCGAGCAAGTTATTATAAGTAGAGCGCAGGCCATTAAAAGAATCAAGAAAAAATGGAGGGTTCATAACTTATGGTACGGACTGAGGAAACAAGGTTAATAAGATGTTTATTACATGGCTTTGCACTAACAAATACACCTAATAAGGATGTTTGTTTTTTGCTACTGGTTTATCAAAGAAACTATCACTGGAAAGGTTTCCTATGATCTACGTGTACAAGGAAAAGTTCAACGATTGCCAAATATTATAGTACAGGAAGTTATGGACCTCTAATTGACCAATCACAATTCACCAAGTTCATTTGCCATGTAATCATAACTATTACAATTTCCTCGAATCTGATTGGCTGAGAGACTGTCCTATTTTAGCATTAATTGGACAGTTGTAATCGGACAGTTGCAAGAGCCAATCACATTACACCTTTTCAGTAAAATGCGCGCGCTATCACGCAATCGCTACGCTATCGAGCGCGCGCTCAAGAAATTTTTCACTAACTTTTCTCGCTTTTTCACCAAAATATGTCATTGTTTTGGGGCATTTTAGCATTGTTTATCATGAAAATCTTTTTTCTCGGAAATTGTAATAGTTATGATTAATTGGTAACAGGACTTCGTGTCGTCCAATTCTGTCTGTAATCATACTCGTGATAAACAAATTGGACTCCCGCTACGCGGTCGTCCAATTTTGTTTATCACTCGTATGATTACAGACCGAAATGGACTCCACTCAGTCCTATTACCATTATTAATATCATTTCTAACGTTCGAATAAGAAGAAATTGAGAGAATAATTTGACTATAAAAATTAAAACGTTTTAATGTGATTTCTACTTTATTATCACAATGTTTTATAGTCAAATTTCTAATGTTATTGGTAGAAATATTTATCCAGATATCACCATGATTATCAGGTCTTTGAGCCAAGTGAGTTAGAGAAGGGTATGTTGACTGGTAAAGACACAGAAATAAAGACATCAGACATTCCAGAAAGATTTCAGGTAAGCTCTTCTAGTCTTGAAGTACTTGTGACCATTCCTCTGTCTCAATATAGATTTAGCAAGCACAATATTATTGTTATTACATACATGTTTATGGATTTATTTGAATGTCAATTTTGATTTTATCAGTAAAGTTTTAGTCAAACATTTAACTAGAAAAAAAAACGCTAACAAAGTTGCTGGACGTTTTGATGACATCCTGTCATCATTTTCAACAATTGTTAATGAGTGACTTGAATTTTTATACAAGAGTAATAGTAATAATAATAATAATAACTTATATAATAATAACTATAATAATAATAACTTATAATAATAATAATAATAATAATAATAATAATAATAATAATAATAATACAGTAGTTTGATTTGTTAGTCCATTATTAAGAATGTTATTATTATTATTATTATTATTATTATTATTATTATTATTATTATTATTATTATTATATCTACGTTGGTAGTTATGGACCATGGACTGACCAATCACAAGCTTCATCATGTAATTATAACAATAACCTGAATCTGTTTGTTACAGGTTCGTGATGTACCTGTCAAATCAGCAGAGGACCAAGAGCTTGAGGAGGAGTCCGAATGGATCTTCAAGTACGCATTTCTTGAGCAATCGATATCCCAGCAAGAAGTTGATGAGAAAGGTATACACAGTGTGGATATAAAGGCTACTAAACCACACTCTACCATTGGGAAAATACAGGAGGCTCTTAATCTGATGAGGAATCAACTCTTTGAGGTAAAACAAAAAACCTCTTGAAGGTAAAAAAAAAAAATTCCTAATATTTCCTTGAGTCCTAACAACACATCATTCGTCAGTGCGCGCGCCGTCCGTGTTGACAAAAACGTCTGCTGCTTAAGCTCCCTATTATGAACACCACGCCAACTAGAGTGCTGAAACACATCACATCTTGCCATTTTGGTGTAGGTTCAGCCTGCTACTCAAACATCTACATGTACAATGTAGTAACAAGACTGCTGTTACACATGTGTACATGTAAGGCCTTATGTGGTAGATCTTCTATAAAGAATATGCCAATGTTGACTAACCCTAGTAATTTAAATTGAATAGGTTCCCTTTATAGCCAACTACAGGAAGGAACATGTAGAGCCTGAACTGAATACAGATGACTTGTGGAAGATTTGGGAATATGACGAGAAGGTATGTACAGTACACTGGTTATACATGTAGTTATAGAAGCCAATCTTTGAATCAGGTGACAGACTATGCAACAAAGAAAAGATTCTTGATCTCACTACCCTCCATAGATTAGTCTAAGCTATTTGCAGGTAGTGACAATAATATTACCTAAATTATTATTTTCAATATAATATGTAAATATCTTGTGGAAAAATGAAATGATGATGACGATGAATGTTTTGTCCCGTCATTTTCAAAATGTAAGGTACTGTAACTACTAACCCAGGCAATATGAAGTTCATTTTCAAATAGTAAGGTACTGTAACTACTAACCCAGGCAATATGAAGTTCATTTTCAAAATGTAAGGTACTGTAACTACTAACCCAGGCAATATGAAGTTCATTTTCAAATAGTAAGGTACTGTAACTACTAACCCAGGCAATATGAAGTTCATTTTCAAAATGTAAGGTACTGTAACTACTAACCCAGGCAATATGAAGTTCATTTTCAAATAGTAAGGTACTGTAACTACTAACCCAGGCAATATGAAGTTCATTTTCAAATAGTAAGGTACTGTAACTACTAACCCAGGCAATATGAAGTTCATTTTCAAATTGGTAATTCATATCATAACGTTTCAGTGGACTCAGCTGCGCACCAGAAAACACAATCTACATCGTCTCTTTGAACAAATGCAAGATTACCAGTTTGCTAATGTGAAAGATGATGGCGAACAACCATTAGAAGAAGACATGAGAATCCTCCAACCAGAAGACATTGATAGGTATTGCACTGTGAGATATCCTTTGAGTAATACTTGCCATGCAAACTAGACATCACAACATTTCATTAAAATGAAATTTATTTGAAAATCGTAAAACATGGTTTCAGTTTCACTGAATAACTGCAAGTACACGCATGTCGGGGAAAGCATTAAATGAACCATGTGTCAAGCAGATAAAGGGAATTTTTAGTAGTTTTTCAAAATTGAAGAACTGTCAGCTAAAATGTACACATGGATTAAGGAAGATTATTGATTTAACGATGTTATTCAAGACCTGCAATATCCCAGAATTCCTTTGGGTCATCGGTTTAAATGATGACTTTCATCCCGACAACGCTTATATTTTGTCACTGGGTATATACTTTTGTTATCGCGATAATCATCATCAAAACTATCCTTTCAAGGCTTGATGCCGTTCAAACCACTGACCAACTAAAAGATGTGTACAGCCATTTCATGCTCTACTATGCCAATGATATATCTGCCATGCAAGAGGCACACAGAAAGAGATTACTGGAAGAGAAGCAGGCCAAAGAAGCTGGGGAAGAAGGCAAAGAGGAAGAAATAAAAGTGGAGCCAGTGAAACTCAAGAAGCCAAGAAAACGGGATTTATATGCCATTTGCAGCGAAGCAGGTACAGCTCCCTTTGCTTTGTGATTTCTGATTGTAGTTTACAGTAAGTTCTCCTGTAGGCTCTTTGAATTCTTGAAGAGAATTTGAGTTTTGATCACTGACACTGTTATTGCACGGAACCCTTCATTTTACAATATTCTATTTCTTGACCGTGAACAATGATGCCAGGCCAAGGTTTCTGTTTTTGTACATTTCCATACGTATTTCATCAGCACCAAGCTGGACTTATACAAGTTGGTCACGACTTTCCTAATCCATGGCTTTTTGAAGCAGGGGCTCATTTTCTATCTCATTTCGGATTTAGCAGCATAGGCACAACTGGTGCTATATGCCACATGATATAACAGTACAATGTAGGTTGGCATGATAATATTCCGCTTATATAATAAAATCAGAAAACTGTCATGACATGGAAGCAGAAACCTTGCTGTTTCTTTTCATTTTTTTTCCATTTTTTTTTTTAAAAAAAAAAAAAAATTATCATTACTTGCTGTTTTCGCTGTAGTTTCTGTTGTAGTTTTTGCTGTAGTTTTTGCTGTAGTTGTTTGTGAAGACCAGGCTATGTACATGTACATGTATTTCAGGGCTTGGAGGACTGGCTAAGAAGTTTGGTTTAACTCCTGACCAGTTTGGTGAGAACCTACGTGATAACTACCAACGTCATGAGACAGAGCAACATCCAGTGGATCCAGACGAGGCAGCGGAGAGTTACCTTACCAGGTAGTGATTGCTAAATAGTAATGAGTCGTTTATGTATGACTGGGAAACCTACGGCACTGAGTTACGGTCACGGAACGGAATCGAAAGACATCTATTCAACCAATCACAGCGTGCAAAATCATTGCTCAACCAATCACAGGTAGCCCAAGCGCAGCATTTGTATAAGAGAATGTATGGGAATTATTCAATGGTGGATTTTCAGCATAAATATTGAATAAATGTTACTGTAACTTCCGACTATGTGAGTTGAAAATAGTTTTCTTCTGCCATTATTTTTGGAGCGAGTTCAGAATTTTTCGGTATTTTTTCTTATCCCCTTACACAGAAGATGACAATCGGTTGGAGATCGAAGCCCGAAAGATCGCCTTCAACACTCTGTCTCTAATTATGCGGGTCGATTTCGAGCGAAGAAATTCGAATCCCGATCGACAGCAAATGAAATCCGCCTTGCAAACTGTCAACAGAAAACCTAGCAATGTAGCTGTGCTTATTGAATCGAGCCAGTTGCTTTTCCTGAGCCTATGAGCTCCCTTGAGCCAAGAAAACTCCACTCCAAAATCGCAATTTTGATGCGTGGCGAGAACAATGTGGGAACAGAAAAGCCGTTGAACTCACGGTCGAAACCTGGGAGCAAGTACAAAAGTTCAAAAGGTACCCAAGGGACAAAATGAAACACACTTCCAAAACAAAATGATTGAAGTTTTTTTAGTTTGTCCCTCCCGGGAAAAGGAATCGAAATTTGTACTTGCTCCCAGGTTTCGACCGTGAAGCAAACAGCTTTTCTGTACCACACTTGTTCAAGGCCACGCATCAAAATTTGGCGATTTTGGAATGCAATTTCTTGGCCTCAAGGGAGCTCATGGCTCAGGAAAATGCAACTGGCCTCGATTCAATAAGCACAGCTACATTGCTAGGTTTGTCCGTTGACAGCCCTGCGAAGGCAGATTGCGATGGGATTTCGAATTTCTTGGAGAAAATCGACCTGAATTAGAGCCGTTTGAAGGCGATTTTCGGGCTTCGATTCCTCCATCTTTGTCATCTTCTGTGTAAGGGAAGGGAAAAAATTCCGAAAAAGTTCTGTTAAACTCGCTCCAGACATTGGCAGGAACTACTTTCAAGACACATAGTAAGTTACAGTAACATTTATTCAATATTTACGCTGAAAATCCACCATTGAATAATTCCCATACATTCTCTTATACAAATGCTGCGCTTGGGCTACCTGTGAACCAATCAGAATGCTTGTACACGGCACTGCACCACATGACACAAATCATACCGTAACTACTAAGTTCCCACTCATACAAAAACAACTTTTTACAATAACAGAGCGTAATGTCGCAATCTGATTGGCTCTCAGCCGTTGTCAATAAGAGTACAGACACACTGTATGATGAATCGCTCGCGCACGGAGCCAGCGCACGCTTGAAACAGTTTTTCTTTCAAACTCTTTCCTTGTTTTTGGATGTTTTTTGACTTTGTTATGGTAAAAAACAAATTGAAGATGTTTTTTGAGTTGTCTGTACTCTTATTGACAAACACTTGACATCATAAAATGTTCAAAACTCAATTCTCAAAATAGAATTTCTATGATGTGAAATCAGTGCTTGTATTATATCTCTGAAACAAAACAAAGAAATACTCAATACTAAAAGTGATATCTTTTCAAATGCCAACAGTATGTTCTCCACCATTGACCAAGTCTTAGAAGGAGCTCGTCACATGGTTGCTATGCAAATCGCTAGGGATCCCCTCGTAAGGCAGTGTGTAAGAGAAACTTATTATGAGAGGGCCAAGATAACGGTGTACCCCACCAAAAGGGGGAAAAAGGTAACAGAATAGGTGTAGTTTCAGTTCTTCACAGACTGCAGACTTTTGCCCAGATCACAGTAGTGATGCCATTATACAGTTTCAGGGTTCACACGGTCATGGAAAGTCATGGAAAGTCATTGAATTTAGAAAATCATTTTCCAGGCCTGGAAAAGTCGTGGAATTTCACAAAAATGTCAAAAGTCGTGGAAAAGTCATGGAATTTTATTACCTTTACAAAAAATGTTCAGAAGATTAGTTATCAAAAAACAAATGTGCACACTTTTCAGAGTAATTAAACCATATTATAAATTATATAGAATTTCTGTTAAAGTTAGAGGAGAGGTCACAGCTTCGGTGGTGTAATCTGTGTCTCGTTACTGTTAGTCATTCTTAAATTTAGGTCATGGATTTATGGGCCAGGTCATGGAAAAGCCATGGAAAAGTCATGGAATTTTATTGTGGACATTCTGTGTGAACCCTGAGTTTTCAAACTGTTGGATCAAATACTAGTGATTTTCAGCTACATTGTTTTCTATATAACACTTGATAACCTTGGCGCACAAGTAGTATAGTTATCATTCAAATAATATGCTGAAAATACATAAATATTTCATTTGAAAGGCTCCCTGCAAGAACATTGTACTAAGTGATCTCTGATCAAAATGTAAATTCTCCTAGAGACTCTATGAATTCCAAAGGAGAATTTGGGTTTTGATCACTTACACTTTTCTTGCATTTATTACCCCTTCATTTCAACTGTATTACACAAGTCTGGAAATGCCATCCTCCCTTCTTCAATACTCAGTGGCACACCCCTTGGTATCCGATTTTTGTCATAGTCTAGATACAGATACATACATTTTGAACTAGTACAACACATTCTTACTGATTATTATATACATATTTATTTTATTTTATTCATTTATTTATCATAATTTATTTTATTATTATTTATCCGATTTTTGTCATAAGTTAATCAGCACAATGCACTGAAGATGACAACGTAAAACTTAAAAATCAAAAAAATAATAGAAAAAATAATCAACAATCCATTTAATTTATAAAAAGAGAGAGTTCTTAAAAATTTGTCTGACCTTTTCCAGGAAATCGATGAAACACATCCCTGTTTTCCTTTCAAATATCTTAAAAATAAACCTGCCAGGGACTTGAGAGGTGACCAGTTCCTCAGTCTGTCACTTGCAGAGGATGACAAGATGCTGAAAATATCCATATCTATGGACTTTGACAACAGACCTGGGTAAGTTGTTGCCATGGAAAGTACACAGACAGTAGGCATGTACAGGGGAGCTTTCTGTAAGCAGGCACCATTGGGACCAAGAGTAGGTGTCTACTTATGGGAGGTGGCTGCTTATGGGAGGTGTCTGCTTATGGGAGGTGTCAGCTTATGGGAGGTGTCTGCTTATGGGAGGTGTCTGCTTATGGAAGGTGTCTGCCTATGGGAGGCGTCTGCTTATGAGAGGTGTCAGCTTATGGGAGGTGTCTGCTTATGGGAGGTGTCTGCTTATGGAAGGTGTCTGCTTATGGGAGGTGTCAGCTTATGGGAGGTGTCTGCTTATGGGAGGTGTCTGCTTATGGAAGGTGTCTGCCTATGGGAGATGTCTGCTTATGAGAGGTGTCAGCTTATGGGAGGTGTCTGCTTATGGAAGGTGTCTGCTTATGGAAGGTGTCTGCCTATGGAAGGTGTCTGCCTATGGGAGGCGTCTGCTTATGAGAGGTGTCCATGTATGGGAGATGTCCACTTAGGGGAGGAGTCTGATTATTGGAGGTGTCCGTGTATGGGAGGTGTCCACTTAGGAGAGGTGTCTGTGTATGGGAGGTGTCTGTTTATGGGAGATGTCTGCTAATAGGAGGTGTCTGCTAATGGGAGGTGTCCGCTTAGGGGAGGTGTCTGCTAATAGTGGTTTGACTGTAACTTCTACAGTCAATACCCTCAGAGCAACCGGAGGTGGCCTCCTAAGCAACAACGTGCTGTAAATCATTTGCTAATTTCTCCAGCCAAATGCTGTAACTAGCTAGTACCTCTTGTAAGCAGCCACCTCCTGTAAATGATTGCCATACTTGAAAACAAAGGTGTTTGCCCATGAAATGTTAAACTAGAAGTTGATCTTCATTTCATTTCCTTTTTAGATTTCAAACATATTTTGATGAAGTGAAGCAACTTTACCACAGAGTGAGTAGTCTTGTGCTGAGCATCATTCAGGTCGTCACCAAATCTCACCTGTAGTATTCTTACCATTCCAGGACGAATTCAGTCTATTGGTACAAGACTGGAATGCCCAGCGCTACCAGGCGCTTACTCGTGCCTTTACTAAAATGTTGTACCCAGTGTTAGAAAAGGAACTCAAGGCTAAACTGTTGTTAGAAGCTAAAGATTTTGTCATTAAGGTAAGCTGACAAGTATGGTCCGTAAATCTCCAAAAATAAGCCCTGGGGTTATAGTTGTCCAATACTTTGTTCTTAGGATAATAGAAGAACAATAGAATCACGCGATAAGGGGCTTATTTTTGAAGGTTTTCGGTACTCTATTGCACTAACCTGCACTTATTTGGTGCTGTGGGTAGATAAGAGGTATAATGTAGGTAGTATGCCATCAGCCTTGTCTCCTTTCTCTTCTAACCATGCAACATAAAGGGGATATATTTTAACATAAACTTTGTGTTGATTTGAGTAGGGGATTGTCTCCTGGCATAACAGCGCGCCTGTAGTACTAACACTCATGATTATAAAGACTTTAGAGCATCACGTTTGAGTAGTCTGTATCACAACAGTATTACTTAACAAATATAAATCGGCAGATAAGCTGCACTTGCAGATAAGCCGCACCCCCAATGTCGAACGATTTTAGGAATAAAGGTGCAGCTTAGCAGCCTTTTTTTTTTACTGTAACCTTTTTTGTGGCGACTCTTGAATTTTGTAGGAGAATTTAGATTTTGATCACAAGTCATGATTACAATAGTTCTTGTAAATGTCAGTGTTGTAGAAAACGCCTGCGTTCATGGGTAGAGGTCGCTCCCTATCAACCTGAGCAACAGCACGAGGATGCAAGCTATGACGATAGTCTCAGTGGGGAAGGGCTGCGCGTGCTGGCTTGCTCCTACCTACCCGACCAGACAGTCCCTGCCTTCTTTGCCATGTTAGATGGCGGTGGAGTTGTCATGGATCATCTTCGACTTAAGTATCTGATGGTCAGAAGGAATACTTCAAATACAAGAGAAAAAGACTTAAAGGTACAAATACATTGAACAATAATAATAATTAATCATATTTACATGTAATTTTTGCGCTATATAAGTATTAAATTATTATTAAATTATTATTAATAATTATTTTAAGCAATCACTTAATGGACCAGGATGAGCTAAATATCGTGATTTGTCGTTGCGCGCAGATTAAAGGAGCACTCTCACAGGTAATGCATTGCGCGCTGTGTTATTGTTTACATACGGGATACTACTTAGATTTGACAAGAACGCACGTGAAAAGTACACATGAAAAGTTCGCCTTTTGAAATCTGTTACGGATCAGCAATGGCAAGTACGGAGTTCTCCAGAGAAACTCTTCCTTCTCGTGTGGTAAGTAGAAATCCGCCATTTTCGTATCATACGAAAATGGCGCTGAGGGGTTCAAGGCGCGCAATGCATTATCTGTGAGAGTGCTCCTTTAATGTTGTACAGTCAATGTGTGTTGCTGGTGTACATGTACCAAGGTCTTGATGGAATACAATGAAATGAGGGACATTGAAGAGAACCAGCTCCATAATTATACTGATCACAAATAGGCCACTTGTACTAAGAGCTCACGTGACCCCAACCCCCTTATATCGAACAGCAGTGTCAAAATGAACTCCAGAAATGAAAAGAGCAGCTCGAAATTAGTAAAGGGGCGGAGTTTCAGCTCATAATGTCTGCCACAGGAGAAATGATAATAAAATGGCAAATTTTAATTGGGTTCATATGTATAGTGTAGAGCTTGCCCGGACCATGAGTCGTTTCTCTACATTGTAAAGCTATTAAATATAAAATAAAAAATATGGGAAAATGTGCTGGATTGCAAGCTCTTGCCATCCAATGCATTTCCCAAACAAAATCTTAGAAAAAGTTGGATTTTATTTTTATTCCCATTTCTCCTGTGTCAGACATTATGCCCTGAAACTTTGCCCTTTTACTAATTTTGAGCTGCTCTTTTCATTTCTGGAGTTCATTTTGACACTGCTGTTCTACACTGCTTGAAGTCGCCCTATTACATGTAACACCACCTTACTTTACTAATGGAGCTTTCTTGTGCTTCTTGCTGCAGGCAAGTGACTTGGAAAAACTGAAAGATTTCATTCTTAAAAAACGGCCTGATATTATAGCTGTAGCGTCCATCAGCAGAGAGGGGACATCAGTCGTGGATGACATCAAGATGTGTCTAGCTGAGCTGGAGCAGGAAAACCAAATGACGCCCATTGGTGTTGAACTGGTGGACTGTGAAGTAGCACGTATTTTTCAATCGTCTCCGAGATCAGAGGTGAGATGTGGTATATGGTTAGCAGCTTGCTGTTGCTTCCAGCAAGTTAGATGGATAGGATAAATTATCATCATCATAATTATGGTCATCTCATTATAATTATTGTCATCATCATTATAATTATTGTATTCATCATCATTATAATTATTGTATTCATCATCATCAGTTACAATAATTATTGTCATCATTGTTATCAGTTATCATTATCAATCCATCATTATACTGTCATCATGAGTCCCAGCCATTATTAATCATCATTCCGGCATCATCAATTAATATTGTTTATCATTACAACTACTATCATTACCATCATTGTTACCACTACCACAACCACCGTTATCATCATTACAACCACTATCATTACCATCAATGTTACCACTACCACAACCACCGTCATCATCATTACAACCACTATCATTACCATCATTGTTACCACTACCACAACCACCGTCATCATCATTACAACCACTATCATTACCATCATCGTTACCACTACCACAACCACCGTCATCATCATACAACCACTATCATTACCATCATCGTTACCGCTACCACAACCACCATCATCATCATCATTATAACCACTATCATTACCATCATCGTTACCACTACCACAACCACCATCATTACAACCACTATCATTACCATCATCGTTACCGCTACCACAACCACCATCATTACAACCACTATCATTACCATCATCGTTACCACTACCACAACCACCATCATCATCATTACAACCACTATCATTACCATCATCGTTACCGCTACCACAACCACCATCATCATCATTACAACCACTATCATTACCATCATCGTTACCACTACCACAACCACCATCATCATCATTACAACCACTATCATTACCATCATCGTTACCACTACCACAACCACCATCATCATCATTACAACCACTATCATTACCATCATCGCTACACCACTACATTCATCATCTTGATTCACGTTTTTATGTCAATAAATTCCATGATGTTTAACACAGAGCGAGATGCGTGAGTACCCCCCTGTACTACGTAATGCTGTGTCTATCGGCCGTCGTATACAAGATCCCCTGGCTGAGTTTTCATGTCTCTGTGCTGAAGAAGATGAGATGCTGTGCATTAGATACCATCCTTTACAGGTATACTATACCAGAAATAATCCCATTTGTGGCAAGGAGAGAGAACATTGGGAAGGAGATAATTAGAGACGAAGGGGGAGAACGAGGCAGAGAAAGAGATTTTTTCCTCTCATCAGCTCCTCCCAGACCTCTTCCCTTCCGTTACCACAGGATACCCATTTACTAGAGTCCAGCCCATCGACCGGAGAAGCCTGGCCGGAGGCGCCTATATTTTCATTGAAGGATCTAGTGCTAACGTTTAATTAATTCTTACTCCAGGATGAAGTAGACAAGGAACAGCTAATCAGAGCTCTACAGGAGGAGTTAGTGTCTGTAGTTAACGATGTTGGTGTAGACCCTAACAGACTTCTAGATCATCAGCATGCTATAGCACTATTGCAGTTTGTTTGTGGATTGGGACCTAGGAAGGCCTCGGCTCTACTCAAGGTATGATGATCTCCCTCACTCGCTATCATCTCTTTCTTGGTTCCCTTAATTTAATTGAAATGAAACTGTCAGGCTTGTAAATGGAGTACATCCCACATTTTGGGGGTCTGAACGACACCTCCTTTAATACTGGGGCCGGTTGTTCGAAAGGCGATTAGTGCTAATCCTGGATTAGCGTGAATAGTTTTCTTAAGATTTAATCCTGGGTTAGCGCTAATCGCCTTTTGAACAACCGGGCCCTGATACATTATGTTGACTGAATGTCCCTGAGGCTCACCCCTCCCCCACCCAACACAATGTAGTAGGATCACGTGACGAGCACGAGGGAGAGCATGTGGAGAACAGAGAGGGAAGTGAAGGCAGTATAAGGGAAAGTGTTGAATAAAAGTGTTGGTTAAAGTTCAAGGTAGTCCAACAACTAAACTGATACAGTAGCCGCTGTACACATGTTTACTACGTACCACTTCCTGTTTATGGTATACCTGTGTTTAACAAATGAGAGGAGACTGGTAACAAATGAGAGGAGACTGGTAACAAATGAGAGGAGACTGGTAACAAATGAGAGGAGACTGGTAACAAATGAGAGGAGACTGGTAACAAATGAGAGAAGACTGGTAACAAATGAGAGGAGACTGGTAAACTCATCTCAACACGGGTATCCCACAGAAGCATCCAATGTTATCATCTCTGTATTATTACTATTCCTTGTACAATTTTTCTTATTTATTTCCTTTTATTCTCGTAGTCTCTTCGTCAACAAGGCTCACGACTCGAGAACCGTTCACAGCTCGTCACCGTCTGCAATCTCGGTCCCAAGATTTTCCTGAATTGCGCTGGTTTTATCAAGATCGACACGACAGCCATCAGCGACACAAGTACGAACTATGTCGAGGTACTCGATGGTTCTAGAGTTCATCCAGAGACTTACGAGTGGGCTAAGCAGATGGCGGTAGATGCCTTGGAGTACGACGATGTAAGTGCTTCTCATTATTTTTCTCTCACACTCCCTTTTTTCCCACAAGGATTGTGCCAAAGCATTCGATTTTACAAACCAATCGATGAAACAGACCATTTCTCTACAAGGATCGATAGAACGTTCAATGCAATCGATCATTTCACCATGAATGATCAACACTGATTTCATTTTAGGCAACCGAGGAAGCCAATCCCTCTGCTGCTCTAGAAGAAATCCTCGAAACTCCAGACAGACTCAAAGACCTGGACCTCGATGCCTTTGCGGTAGAACTTGAGCGACAGAACTACGGTAACAAGAAGATCACGCTCTACGACATTCGTGACGAGCTGTTTGGTCGCTACAGAGAACGTCGTACTCCCTTTAGATCGCTCTCCATTGAAGAAGTCTTCAAACTGCTGACCGGAGAGACGCCCAGCACTCTCTATGTTGGTAAACCTGTTGTGTGTTCAGTCACAGGCTTTGCATTCCGTAAACCAGCAAGAGAAATGATAGACCAGGCTAACCCAGAGAAGAAAGAGGACACTGGGCTATGGCAGTGCCCTTTCTGCTTGACACATGACTTTACAGAATTGGGGGATGTAAGTACATGGTACAGGGTGGGACTGTGCATCTATAATGTTGCTATGGTTTTGGTTTAGAGATCAATATAGTAGTTACCCTTCAACACTACAGCAAGACAGAGTTCAGCGACCAGAACAACTCTGCAATCATTGGCAAACATTGTGCTCTCAACTCTACTCTTTTGCCTTGCTCTCCGCGTACAACCCTCCCAGGCTCTTCTCCCTTCCCCAAAAGGAAAGAGGACTGAGGAGAAGGGAGTGGGGAAGAACGACGAGGTTGTACGAGGAGAGCCTTACAACCCCGCTCAGTGCACAGACATGCAATGTATGCAATTCACGTAGTTTGAAAGAGATGTTGTAATGTTTCTTTTAGGTCTGGACGCATCTCGATAATGGTAGTTGTCCTGGTCAAGCTGTGGGAGTACGAACACGGCATGAGAATGGTTTATCAGGGTTTATTCCTACTAAGATGATTAGTGACAAACACATCAAATCACCGCAAGAAAGGGTCAAGGTACATTACAGGCACTCTCATTAGGGACGAGTTGAGGAGAGAAAATTGTGTTTTTTTTTGATGTAATTTTGTATTGGAGCATCAATACAAGCATCAAGAGTTCCAGACTTCCGGTACGCGCGCGATTATTACAAAGGAAAAGTGAGCACCAAGTGAGCAAAAACATAGCTTGGGCTCCCTGTGTCTAGAATTGGTGCTCACTTTTCCTTTGTAATAATCTCATAATGCATTGCGTGCGTACCGGAAATCTGGAACTCTTGATGCTTGTATGGCCTAATTCCTAAAATTAAAGTTAAAAACAGCATCCAAAAGATTTAATGCATTATTGGTCTGTTCTATTCTAGGCTGGTATGACGTTACATTGTCGAATAACTCGTATCAACATGGAACGCTTTCAGTTAGACTTGACGTGCAGATCGTCTGATCTTGCAGATAAAGACTCGAAATTCAGGTACGTGATTATATGCTCTGTTTGGGTTGCCTGTGGACAGGAAGAAGAGAAGAGACTGGGGAAACACTTGAAATGAATAGAATTTAATCTGTATGTATCCTGGATCGCATAACACCTACCCCCTTACCCCCATGAAGGGGTAGGCGGAGGAATGTGAAAAATACTAAAAATCACTTGTTTTACAGCTTTCCTAAAGATCTATATTACGATAAGGACGAAGAAGACAAGGACAAAAAAGAAGAAGATCTGATAAAAAAGAAGTCCAATAGACCAAGTAAGATTAGCATGTAATCACACGTGTTTGAGCCGATGTCTAGCTTATTTGGTGGAACATAACAAATGGTAGAAATAGAACTCCTAATTGTGACGCGGAAAAAAAAAATTTATTACAGACTTCCATTTCCTCCCCAGGGGCCCGTTTCTCGAAAGACCCGATAACTTTACGGGCCCGAAAAGACATCCCAGAAATCTGAGACACTTACTCTACAAAGCTGTTCTTTTGATATGTTTTTAATATGAACAAACTTTCCCTTCGTGCAAAGTTTCATGTCTGTAAACTACTTTGTTTTGAAGATATAGATTTTTAAAGAAACCCTTTTCGGGCCCGATAAGCTTTCGGGGCTTTCGAGAAACGGGCCCCTGGCCTCCTTGATACCAACGAGTAGCATAGAGCGTTTTCGTACGAGTGGGAAATCTACAGTACCGTGACATTCAAATGGTTTCCTTTCTGAACCAATCATAAAGCTTGCAGATGAGGAGAATCAAACTCTTTGAATATGGCAAGGCAAGGCACGACACCATACCATAACTTCCCACATATCAAAACGATTCTATTAAGTACCAAATTATCATGTTTCTTTGAGCGCAACAATCTCATTTGCATGGTGCAAAACACGGTCGACATCATCAGCAGAATATGACGTCACAACACCGTGAGATTATGCCGTCGTCCCCCCTACCAGAAAAAAAACAACAACACAACAACAACAACAACAATTAAAACCTGGTGATTCAGGCTTCATCTTGCTAGTAGTATATCCCCAATATGGGGGGAGGGAGTTATATGGGGGGAGGGGGTATACTACTCTTGCTATATTTCAAACCACTGGTCAATTCCAAGTGTGTATGAACTGTAGGTTCTGTTTCTTGACAGAGTACATCAAGCGCGTGATAGTTCATCCAGCATTCCGTAATATCTCGTTTATGGAGGCTGAAAAAGTGCTGTCAGAGATGGAGCAGGGAGAGTGCATCGTGAGACCAAGTAGCAAGGTAGGAGTTACCATAGCAACACGTCTGGTTACCATGACAAATCAGGTTACCATAGCAATGAATCCGGTTACCGTGGTAATATATCTTTAAGCCTTTTCACAGTTGTTGCACTTTCATGTACCATACATGACCCCTTGCAATTAGACGGCAGCGTGATGAATCCAACACATAATTCTCTAAACTTGTTCCACATATAAAGGGTTCAGACCATTTGACCGTCACGTGGAAGGTTGAGCAAGCCATCTACCAGCACATCGACGTACGAGAAGAGGGCAAAGAGAACACATTTAGCCTGGGACGTTCGTTATGGATTGAAAATGAGGTACAGGGGTTGGAATACCTTGTTATCGTGCGATAAAAATAATAACCGTCTTGTTGACTTGTGTCTCTTGTTCTGCAGGAATTCGAAGACTTGGATGAAATCATCGCACGACACGTTCAGCCGATGGCGGCCTTTGCTCGTGAGGTAGTCAGCCATAAATATCACCGACCAGCAGAAGGTGGTTTAAAGGCAAAACTCGAAGAAGTGCTAACCATAGAAAAGAAGAAAGCACCCCAACGTATCCCATACTACATTTCACTCTCCAAAGCGTACCCAGGCAAATTTCTGTTAGGGTACATGCCTCGTACGAAACCTCGTTTGGAAATGGCCAGTATATCGCCCGATGGGTTTAAGTACCGTAATCGCGTACATGGCACCCTTAATGGGCTCTTTCGCTGGTTTAAGGAGCACTTCAGAGACCCGATACCAGGTGCGTAATGTTTTGTTCAGTTTTAGAAACAAACTTTGGAGTGCATCAAGTGACAGTACAAATATGCGCACACGATACATTCTCCCTTCGGCGTTGTGGTTGCAGTTTTACAAATATTTCCAGATATTTAAAATACTGAGTTGTCATGATAATTATAAAACTATCGGGAAGCTACTAGAAGTATAGTGTTTGTGTAACCATGTCGTCACTGATCGTCGTTTCTCATAGGTTACCGTGGCACTCCTTTGGCCATGTCTGAAAGCAACACCCCCTACACCCCCGGAGCCACGCCCTTGACATCAGATATGGACGCCAACCAGCTCTTCCTGCAACTACAGCAACACTTCCCTCGAGGAATAGCTGCCAAGGCTTACTCAGGTTCCCCACCTGTGCCAAGGGTGGAGCCAGTGAAGCAGACCCTACCATCGTTTCCACAGTGGGGCAATACTACCTCTGGTAATATCCACATTCCTGCTGCGGCTGCTGCACCAGCACAACCCTCCCTTACTCCTGCCGCATCCTCATATAATACAACGCAACCACAGTTTGGGTATTACCAGACGCATCAGGATTCCATAAGCACAGCAGTACAGAACTACGCGTACCAAAAACAACAGCAAAGACAACAACAGAGTTACAGAAGCTAGCACCATGCTTAATATGACATTTGAAAAAGATTGAATACTGAACTGAATGTATAAACCAATCTATAAAGCAAGTTTAATAGAGAACAGAGCAACTTTTGTCCTACTTTAGAGCATGTCGTGCTTCGCTATGCTGTCTGTAAAGATCCGACCGGTAAAACGTGAGTGGTTACACTACTTTATTAATTTATCGTTATAACACACGTACCTAGCTACATATGGTCGTTTTCGTATGAGTGGGAATCCTACGGTACCGTGACACTCAAATGGCTTCCTTTCCGAACCAATCAAAAAACATGCAGATACATCTCATCCAATCAAACTCTTTCAATACGGCAAGGCGTAGTGCAGTAACGGTGTGGTAACTTTCCCACTCATACGAAAACAACTCTTTTGTTGGATTGTTACTTGAAATACAATATACTAGCCTGTGAGATAGTTCTATTTGGGTTGTGCCTTTTATTAATGGTAACTAGTTACAAATGAATACAGTGGTTTTCATAAACCTGTGAACTAGACCTTTAATAGTCCAATAGTACACATTAGTAAAATAAATGATGTGGGGGCTAACCATCCTTCATTGCAGCCGGTGGCTGAATTGCGAAGGACGCAGCTCGTGGCCGAGTCGAAGGCATAGAATGGCTGCTCAGATCGAAATAGTAGACCTAACTACACCTAACTATTACACACCAACTCAGTTTCTGTTTCACTGGTTTATGAAAACCACTCAATCTGCACCAATACGGTAGGCATCCCGATTAATGAAACTTGATTCACAGATTTTGTGTGGTATTTGAACGTTGAAGAAAATATTCAAATTGTTGACAGCATATGAAAATAAAATATCTCTTTAATATTACAAAGATGAGTTTACATATCTTAAGTTACTCCATATAAATAAAACAACAATATTTGTACCTAGAATATTTTAAACACTTACTGTAGTTGCAGTATACTAACTATCGTGACAGTTACAAATTATTTAGTGATGATATATTAGGCAGCTTTGTTTTAAAACGGCTGCTTCATCCCAAACTATGTTGATGAAAAAATTTGGATATTTGGACCCCGTTATTTTGAACGCTTTTCGAACTACTACATGTAATCTTGTCCCTTGAGTATTCAAGACAGCGACATCGGCTACAATCTTTGTGGAGTTCTAGGTTCTATGATGTCAATTGGTTTACTTCTCATACATTTCTGGCATTTGTGGAGATTGCAAGTGTCATCCATGTATGCTACTCCATCCATTTCACTGTCCCTGAGCTTGTTGGGGGTGTCCAAATCATGTCCATAAGTGACAGATGGTGCGGATGCCTGGGGTTCTATTAACGTTGTGTGGGTGGGGGATGAAGGATTTGCTGACGATTGTCAATAGGATGAGTTACAGTACATATATAGCCACAAACAGGTACATAACAAAACAGCCGCACGCGGATATACTCTGTACATGTCAGCTTTCCAACTTGGTTTTATCCAGGTTAGGGCTCTCTAGTATGGACCTCAGGTACTCATCTATGACTCGCTGAACTGCAATAACAATATACACAATTGTTGATTATACACTGGCTATATTGTTGTTTTTTTCACGTGACGTCATGGCGGCCGTGTTGGATCCCCATAACAAAGAACTCTTCATTAGCTTGTCTTGTTTGTACCTTCAACATGGCCGCTGCGTCTTTGTACTTTAAATCTCCATGGATTGATTACAAACCAGCAATTCGATGCACCAGAGGATGTCCCAAAGGCAAGGCCTTTAGGGTAATGACACAATTAGAGTGTGTGGGGCAGAACTCTAATTGCCCTATACCATTATGACGTAACGGCTTATTTATGAGGGGGACAGAATCGTGAAGAACAATAGAAATTTGAACTAAATCTGCTCTGCTGAGGTTCGCTTGATTTCAAATTGGCTAGTTTCCAGATATTATGTTCATCGATACTTTTCCCACAATATTTACTGTATTTGGTGACTTTTATCGCTTTCAGACCGTCTGTAAAATACATTTATTTGGGAAATCCTTTGTGTTGTTGCTGTTTTGTCCCCCTCTAGCGACCATGATCCTTAGCGTTTAAACAATAGATTGTTTTGATTTGACGTCATAGTGGTATAGGGCAATTGAATTGAAACTTTGTTCTTTCTAGCTACACTCTTCATCTCCTTACCACAGGGAGATCTAAGGAGAGGGAATTGCCAGGCGAGTATACATGTACAGTACAGCCTAAAATGTGTGTTGCACTTGGGCCCGTCCACTCCTGAAAGCCTGTCGCATGTTTGGGTTGGTAAGGCTGTATTGATACTAGTATATGCACTGGTACTTACCATTTTTGTTGCCCATACCAACAGCCAAACTAATTGCCGTGTTGCCTTCATTGTTGGTGGCCGTGAGGTCTGCACCGTGTTCTGCAAAGACAATATAATATTGTCAGTTGTCTCTTAGATGAACTATAGTGGGATAGATGATGGGGGATACTCGCTGTAATTTAGTACAGGGATGTGCTACCCAGATGAATAAATCCTGTTTCAGTCCAAAAAATGTCTATTCTCATATCCTGTTGCTTTGCCAGAATATGCGTTTTTCAGTGTAAATTGCCAAATTTGTTACCGTTTCAGTGCTGCAAGGGTCAAAAACCAACCCTGTCTGGCGGCACACACCTATACATGTACCACTTATATATGGGAGTGCCCCCCAGGTTTAGTGGTTTTTACCTAAAAGAACTTTGACCATCTGAGGGTAGCCATTGTACGATGCAAACATGAGTGGTGAACCACCATCCTGCAAAGTAAAAGTCAATAATTATTTAACTCCAGGGGCAGATTTAGGGTGGGGCGGCCCCCACTTTTGGAAATTTGAATTCGTTTTTTTGCCAAAAAGTTTTTTACATAACTCTGAAATTTGGCCAAAACCAATGTCCAACCTGAATGCCCCCCCCCCCCCCCCCCCTCCCCCCTTGCAAAATCTCCCCCCCTCTCCCCCCCCCAAAATCTTTGGATCCGCCCCCGAACTCAATACTCAATGGTGTACCCCTTTGTTAAATCTTTCAGTGGGCATAGGATCGATCTGAAATGTCTTGGAATTTCAAATTTCTGGAACCAGCATTGGGCCAAAAAACCCAAAACGAAGTTGATATTTGAACTTCATTAGTCTTCATAATCTTGGAAGTCACTGTAAATCAATCTCATTGCACTGAGTTCTTTTACTTGTAGTTTTTTTGCCAACCTTACCAAGGTAGTCACATTTGGATCAGCGCCATACTCTAGCAGCTGCTCTACTATATCCAGCTGACCTTGACATGTACCGAATGCAAGTGCACTCTCTCCACTTGGACTGCAAATGGTTGCATCTCCTCCATTTTGCAGTAGAAGGCTGACAGTTGCTTTCTATCAGAAAAAGACAATGTTGTCGCCTCAGAAATTATAGAGAGTATTGCTGCAGTCAGGCGAAAGATGCAAAGAAGTCAAAGCACCCTCTTCTTTTCAATCCTTCCCTTTTGACAACTTAATGGATCAGTCTTGCAGCACAATGCCATTAATTTTTCCTTCTGCTCAAGTACGTTAAGGCCTGGGACAGACATGAAAGCGAGGCTAAACCTATTTTATTTTGCTGTTCGCACAGATTGTGCTCGAAATGCAAGAAACTTCACACATCTGAATAACTCTAGGAGTTTCAACTTTTGAGATAACAATATCGCGATAAAGTGATCACGTGACCTCGTACGTCACTCATGTCTCCCTCGGAAATTTGAATTAAAATGGGGTGATGGGTATTTCTTGTATGGAAAAAGTTATGCCACTTTTTCGTTTGTCTATGGGAGAGGTATAAGAATCTGCCCTCACACCTGAACAACTAATGTGTATTAAGGAGATATTTTACAAAATAGGTCACGTGACCTGAAGGATCAATCATATTGATGCAAATATCTTCTCAATGAGCATTAGTTGTTCAGCTGTGAGGGCAGATTCTTATACCTCTCCCCTAGACAAACGAAAAAGTGGCATAACTTCTTCCATACATAAAATACCCATCACCCCATTTTAATTCAAAGTTCCGAGGGACACAAGAGTGACGTAAGAGGTCACGTGATCACTTTATCACCTATCTTATCATCTTAAAAGTTGAAATCCGTGAAGTTATGCAGCTGTGCGAAGTTTCGTGAATTTCGAGCAAAATTTGTGCGAACAGCAAAATATAATAGTTTAGCATCGTTTTCTCGTCTGTCCCAGGCCTTAACGTACTTGAGTGTGCCTTCCCCATTTTCCTCTGCCCTTTTTGCCCAGACTTACCTGCCTGTGCGCTGCTGCCCATGCCAAAGGGGTGAGTCCAGTTTTGTCAACAGCATTTATGTCAGCACCTGTGCCCATAAAATAAATCACTTCAAAACCAAAATTTCTAGGATCATCAGTCACCTATAGAATGGCACTTTTCTTCCTATGTAAATGTCTGCATGAGTGGCACAAGCTTGTTACAGATGCAGTTCTATTACATCCCTTAGGTTCAGGTTAGTGTTCATTAAATGCGTATAGATGGCTGGTCCCCCAAAAATAAGGAGTCGCAGCAGGCGCAGTGTTAGGGTGCAAGGTCTCGTCAAATTTTAGATGGGTCTGGGAATTTCAGCATCTCGGAAAAAAAATATTGAGATGCAGATTCTGAGTGAGACTTGAAAGATTGAATGTGATTCGATCAATCTTGGAATCTCAACTGGCTCTGATTTTAAACAAGTGTCTTAATGGTGATGCTCTGATTTTACCATTCTAAATATAACCCTTCATGTCATATGCATGATTCATTATAGGGCACAGGTAACTAGGTTCAACAGGTGAAGCAATAACTTTTTTCTGAGTTTATTACTGACTATTGAGGCAACGATTAGTGTCTGGTCTTGTCACAGCCTTGCTACACAGCATTATATTCCTACCTTTGTCTATCTCTTCTTTTATCTTGGCTACTTCTCCTTGGGCTGCTAAGAAGTGCAACGAGGGATCTGACAGATATAGATATATAACAAGAGTCATTTTTCTATGTTCACATGATAAGGCTTCTTACAGGTGAGCAAAGGTGGTGAGAGCACTCGTCTCTCACCACTGTGAGGGGTGTCGAATGGTCAAGCTTAGACTTTGCAAGACTCCAAGACAAGGCACATTTTTTGTGAGCCTGAGATGCTTTAATTTCACTGATTTCCTTTGTTTTCAAAATTCGAGACTCTGAGACTGCTTTTTGTGCCAAAAAAAAATGAGACTTGGAGACCCATGAAATTTGACTGATATTTCACTTTTTGCAGGGACCATTCAACATCCCTACTGTAGTGCCTGCAGCTGGTTCAATTCCTGGACTGGACGCTTCATGTGAGTTGAGTTTGACAGCCACTGTCATTATTGCTTCGAGGGTTTTTCTCCGGGTACTCCAGTTTTCCTCCCTCAGTAAAAATGAAGTAGTGAGATGAGTGTTGGGTGTAGAGAATATTAGAATGTAGTATTGAGTGTGAGTGAGTGACATCTCAGATTAGCTACTCTGTGGCTACTCTTGTACTGTGTCTGCCTCCTTCCCGATATATCCTGCACAGACATTGGTCTAAATCTGACACTTACATTGTGCTGCCGTCTCGCGATTTGTCGTGGAGCAACTTCCATTGTGTTCTTGCTCACTCTGTAAACAATTTTGTGGTGTAATTAAGTTACATATAATCATGTATATATATCAGTCAAATATGTTAACATTTTTTGGAATTAGAAATAATTGTATACACTATTAAGAACTGCAAGAGAAATGAACCTTGGGTGTCAGCAGTACTGGGCATGGTGGTTTGGTGACTTGAGAAGTTTCTGACTCTACAACTGTGTTAAAAAATAAATCAACATTTGATTAATTTAGGTTTAAATTACAAGATATGATAGTGAACAAGTTGATATTTGCATGTAATTCATAATTCTTTTTGAAACATTTCACTGAAATTGTATATACTTGTCACCTTCAAGCTAGATAGTGTTCATTGCAATTACCTTATAAAAATTTAAATATACACATACTAGGTGCGGATCCAGAAAAAAAGGTTGACTGGTTTCTGAACTCAATATGAACAAGCGACACCAAAGAAAGCTTGCAGCGAGTTGAGTATTATAGATCATTGATCTGTAAAATGTACAAATCTGACCAGTTTCCGTAAACCGGTGAAACGGGTCTGGATCTGCACCTGCATACAATGCATATACCTGTACATATAAATAATAATAATAATGTATCATAATATATAATATAATAATAATAATAAATAAATGAAGAAATATATAAAGTAATAATAAATGTATCATATAATATAACACTAATAATGAATGACATTCTATAAATATTACTATTTACTTTCTTCTTTCACGTAACAATAACTACCAGTCCAAACCCTGTACTTTGCAAATTGCACCTGACCCCATGCACAACAAGGTGTCTTTCAGCCCCCCACCCCCCACCCCACTGGCATACCCCGAACACAAGAAAGCCACAACAGAAAATATTTACATGGAGTTTTTCCTGAGCGAATTTCATTTCCATACTTCTGATATTATCATAATTTGATGTGGTGATCTGTTCGTTAATGCGTTTAATGTGGTTGTTGTGATGTTGTTTCTCGTGCTGTTTAATTATTCAAGAGGTACGTGTTGATATTCAATTGTTACAATAAGTCCACCAGACGTTCCAATCCCTTAGCACATCTCATGACAACCTGTATAAAACCTCTAGATTTCTCAATTCGCGTCGGTTTTCACCTGAAATTCCCTCAGAACTCAAAAATCAACGATCACAATATTGCTGGCATTGCTGGCATGCACCGAGCACGTGTTGTCTCGAACATCTAAACATTGTGAAAGAGGAACGGATCGTCGATTACCTGAACACACAACAGCTTCTTGATCTGTCTCGTGTGGAGTTATGTACTTGTTCTCAGTGACATTCAGTGGAGAGACTTGAGGTGCCAGCGCCAATGACATTTCTTTGCGAAAATCACATTATTGACGAACGATCAAAACAACAAAGACGAGAGTAGAGACTGGGTACTAAAATGTGCGGAATGCCGAGTATGATCAAAATATTAATAAAACCAAAATTCAAAACTTGAAAAAGACGAGTAAAAAATATTTAAAATCTTAATTTTCAGCATAAAAAATTCAAAACATTATCATCCCCGGGAATCGAACCCTTGCTCTTGCCCTTTGGATCGAGATATATAACAACCGTCTCACCCCACCCCCCTTAGAAATGGAAAAAGAAAAGAAAAGCTGTAAGAAAGAAAGAAAGAAAAAGAAAGAAAAAGAAAAAAAAAAAGAAAGAAAGAAAGAAAGAGAAAGAAAGAAAAAAGAAAGAAAAGAGAAGAGAGAGAGAGAGAGAGAGAGAGAGAGAGAGAGAGAGAGAGAGAGAGAGAGAGAGAGAGAGAGAGAGAGAGAGAGAGAGAGAGAGAGAGAGAGAGAGAGAGAGAGAGAGAGAGAGAGAGAGAGAGAGAGAGAGAGAGAGAGAAAGAAAAAAAAGAGATGGGACGATTCTCCCGAGACATTCTAAGGCCCCGTTTACATGAGAGAGAGATAATCCTAGCAGTAGGAACAATCTGATCCACAGGAAATATGACATCGAATCGACTTACGTAAAGGGTGAATTAAGATTTCGGCCCCGCCCGCGCTAAATCAGATTCAAGCCTATTGAAACGAGACCGGAGCGCTTATTTTGGAATTGAAAAATTGAAAAAAAATTGGAATTGAAAACCAGTCGAAGTTTTACTGGGGATTTTTGCGGGCCGGGATCATTTGCGGGCCTGGGATTACTTCGGGCCGGGATCATTTGCATGCCTGGGATTACTTCGGGCCGGGATCATTTGCGGGCCTGGGATTACTTCGGGCCGGGATCATTTGCGGGCCGGGATCATTTGCGGGTCTGTACAGACGCCCACGGCGGTAGGGGACTAATTCATGCAGACAAAGTCCCGTACGAGACACCGGGCACGAGTATCAGCAAACCAAAGAGTCAGTGGCCGTCTATGATGCAAGTGTAAACGGAGTTCATATATTTTTTACAATAAGTTGATAAAACATTTTTTACGTTCGATTCATTACTGCTTTGTTTAAATTTCCCATGGTTTTTATAATCTTGATCTGTCAAAACTGCAACAATAATACAAGAGAATGTTTTCTATCCGCCTCAAGTATCTTGTCAATTCAAACCGATTAACAGGCTGGAACTGAATTGTGTTCAATGAGTTTAAAGCGCGTATTGGAAAATTCGATCTTTCACTTTTACCCGGTCGATCTGTGGCAGTACATTGGAAGACTGGGTACGAGTGTTAGAACCATTGAGATTTTGACAATATTACATTAAAATGTAAAAACTGTATAGCCTATCCAATGTGCTGGAGAAAGAACGTTGAATCCATGCATGTGATATTTCCACTAGTCTTTCATCGAGGGGAAACACCTCGAAAAACTTGTAACTAATTCAGCCAATCAAAACACTCGAACCCAGTCTTCCAACATTTTCCACAGTGCCGGAATGGTGAACAGAGCAGATCAATGAGAAGAGTGTAATATCGTACATAATTACATGTATGACCTGGCCATGCGCAGTGGGCCTAGTCGATGTAATATGTACTGGTCCGGTTGGCCCCTAAGCCATACCAGGAGCCCATAAGTAGCGGCTCCTTTATGGGCTCCTGGCCATACGTTAAACTGTTCTCTTATACCAACCAGTTTGTATATAATAATAATAATAATAATAATAATAACATTCATGAAAAAATTGCTCGATTCTGATTGGTTAAGAGCAGTGCAGTTGAAAAGTAATTTGCACTGCAGTGCAAATTACCTTTAATATTATATTATTAGTAATTTTTTTCATGAATATTATTAATTGGTAATCATACGATTTCTCGTTCAATTTGGAATAATTTGCACTCGTGTGTTTTTCAAAGAGCTCAAATTGCACTCGCCCTACGGGCTCGTGCAATTTTGATACTCTTTGAAAAACACACTTGTGATAATTATTTCCAAATTGAACTCGAAACCGTATGATTACCTCTACTACTACTACTACTACTACTACTACTACTGCTGCTGCTGCTGCTGCTGCTGCTGCTGCTGCTGCTGCTGCTGCTGCTGCTGCTGCTGCTGCTGCTGCTGCTGCTGCTGCTGCTGCTGCTGCTACTGCTAATAATAATAATAATGTACAAAATATTTAAAAATACTTTTCATTGTGTAATATTAAAATACAATTTGTTCGTTCTTTTGTAATTTCGGTACAGACTTTTGCTGTCTGGCTAGCTACAGGTGTCGACGTCCGTCTTAGAGAGAGCGAATTTATAGTAAAACATACAGTGCAACACAGACCAGACAAAGGTGTCTTTCTTAGAAAGGTATAATAATAATTATAATATTATTATTATTATATTATATATTATATTAGTTTTATTATTATATTATAATTATAATTATAAATATGATTTTCAGTTTTTAAACTGAAAATCATATAATGAAGCCTTCACCGGCGAAACGTCTGAATACGCGTTTGTCGTCTATTTCCTTTGCCTGACGAAGTTAAAACCTTCAATTCATATATTACCAGGCATGGCATCTAATAACTGTTCTTCAAATATAATAATATAATATAATATACTAATATTATTATTGTCCTATCACAGGCAACCCAAGCTCTTAGTGGTTTTTGGTAATTTTTTTAAATTGCTTAAAAGAGTGAGAATTTGATTGAAATAAACATACCATACCAGAAATGGTATGTTTATTTCAATCAAATTCTCACTCTTTTAAGCAATTTAAAAAAATTCCCAAAAACCACTAAATAAGAGCTTGGGTTGCCTGTGGTCCTATCCGCCTATAGAGAGAGTTGTACAGCCATCATTCATTGCTCGCGGGTGCTGATTACTCAGTCTTGTTGCGGAATCCATTCGAATCACCACAGTAAACCACGAGTTTTGGGACGATGACGTTTCCAAGGCACTTCTGACTTTCTCAGCGCGACATCATCAAAACCACCACTAATTAACTCAGGCGCAACATGGACGACATGCCGATTACTACCTCGAACGATGTCGTTCAGTCTGGATGCAGGTTTTGCCTTTTGCTTCAGGAATACATCGACCGCACCAGACTCGCTGGATAGCTTTGTTCCCGTCCTGGTGACGTCCATGTTGAGCTTCCCTGCCGTTCCCGTGACTTGGAAACCTGTTTCGCCCGACTGAAACGATGACTTCTTGGTGGCTTTTATGTCGTTAGTAGGCTGTCGGTTTCCAAACGGAGGGACACTAGTTTCTTTATAACTGTAGTGTCTCTTGGAACCCGGTTTTCTTTGAGCCATTGAGTTTTGACGCGCGGAGAGAATTTTGAAGTTCTTGATCAAAGATGTCTTTTTGTGAGCGGGCATTTTCAGGGCTATGTTGAAACGCAACGTCTTGCTTATACGCCGTTCTGTGCGTCCGTTTAGTTTTCTACTCTTCAATTTGTCTTTTTTCCGATTGAAAACTTTGTTCGATTTTTCAATTTTCTTCTTTTCTTCTGAAATCAAAGACTTCTTGAATGCGATGGAATTCCATCCACAGCATCCATTCACGACATGGACGATCGGTTTGTCTGACTTTAGGACTGGATACTGAGCCATTCCTGGTTTTATGACCACTTGGACAGAGTCAGCTTGCGATGTGACTTTCGCCAAGTCTTTGGTAGCAGTAATTTTCAAATCTCCCGATTTATCTTCTACTTGGAAGTGAGCTTTTTGTCCAGTTGAATCGGCCGAGTAAACTGTTTGAACGCAGAGATCAAAGCAAAGAAATATAACAATAGTCGGTGAGATACTTTGGAGACTTTTGGCTAAGTGAAATATCATCTTCAGTTAGGTAGCTAGCTATATACTATAGAAGACATTCAGTGCGTGGATGTGTTCAGTTCGCTTTGGGGCTTCCACAGGATGATGGAGATAACAAAACAACACGTTGTATAGAACTTTTTTTTTTGCTTCGCTTTAATTATTCAGAGCCTTCGTCATCTAAATGAGAGTTTAAGGCCATTAGATATAATTTAGAGGATTTCATCATTGACAAAATAAAAATGTACATGCAAGACGTCGCGAGGCAGCTTCGTTGGTGTTTCACTGGCCAGTGTTCACAAACAAACACAAACCACAGTGAACTGACCAACACACGCGTGATCTGTTTTGACGTTGTTTGGTCTAATCCGGCAGCACCTATACTTTCACGGTTTCAGCGAAACAGGTGCCTTGTATGAGATACTTGTAAGGTCCTTTTCACTCTGCATAATTTATCAAGTACCTTTCTAAATTAACCGTCGAAGCGTCGAGTTTCAAGGACTCGTATCGAAGATATAATATTGTACTTAGGCTCAACAACATTGAGATGGAGAAACACTTCAGGAAAGCTATTTCGTTGGGGCTTTTGTTTGTTTTAACTTTCAATGGGATTGTTAGCGCTCCTCTTCCACAGGGCAACCTACAAAAACCACACTTTCAGGTAATGGGATATTAGTCAGATAGTATTCACTCCATTTTCATTTCTTATCAGTTCTACCCGAAAAATACGTCTTAAAACAGCCGAACTTACTAATCAAGAACTAACCAGTTTTAACTGCTTTGAACTGAAGCTGCTAAGGAAAAATATACCCCGCGCGGTTCGTTCTCATGTTTATGCTCTAGCAATTTTTACAATTTGGCTATTTTCTTCGTATTCATTGGATTATACCTATTATTAAATTGGGCGTTTTTTTGTGCTATTCTTATGCTTCTACTACTACTTTGTAGAATTGCCAGCCTGACAATATAGAGTGCAGTCCATATGTCCGTGAAATAATACTATTACTAAATAGTACTAAATAGTGTTATTTCTATTGTTTTCTATTGTTTCATCAGAGCCTGTTTCACGGACATATGGACTGCACTCTACTGAAATTAGCCAGAAAGGGGCGATTTCCGAGCCCACGCCGAAGAGCACCGATGGATTCTCGAGCATGATCTTGCGTTATGACATTGCACTTATAAATGTATCACAATGTGACGCTACTTATAATCATGGATAATAAAAATATTTTTTATTATATTTTATTATAAAAATATTTTTATATTATCCGTGTTATAATATTTGTATGCGCGCGTCTTTTTTGATGGGTTTCCTGTGGTAGAGCGCGCGCAATACATATAATGTTGTGCTTCCTGTGCACGTGCATGTTTGATGGTCTTGTCACTTCTTTACGGTCAGGTAGAGCACAAGGCTGGCGTACTTGATATAACGGCCACCAAGGATAAAGCCACAGTCGATGTGAAATCCGATACGATCCGTTTGGTAGTCAAACCTGGAGACAGAGAAATGCCCGTAGCGGCTGTACCAGATACCAAAGTTGTGAATGTTGAAACGAATTGTTACCCACCTACCCGTGTCTGCAAATAAATACTGGAATCTGCTGTTAGCTGTTAGTATCAGACAACCTTAGATCGCTCGTTGTACATATGGGGGACTGGGAACGAGCTGGACAACAATGCCAAAGATTGGACATATACCAAATATGGAGCTTCGTTACCAAATAAGGAAATGCATGGCATGACGTTGCGCGGCAGACAAACTAACAACAATTTTCTTAAGAAGTTGTTTTAATTGTAGTTCATACTGTTTCTTGTACTGAATAAAGACATCAAATAAGCACGACTAATATTTGATGTCGATTAGAAAAGTTTTAGACACGTGATAAAAATGCACGTCTTAAGATAAGTGAGTTGCTGAAGTTAACTGCATAAACGTAGATTGTAAATCATCTATGAAGTGTTCCACAATAAGGTAGACATCCACTGCATGGAAAACCTCTTGTGTCACACGTCGAGCAAAGCTACAGAAAGAAAGAAAGAAAATCAGTGTACAAAGTAGATTGTCTTATTGTCTACCATTATCAAACAACAAGCTATAAAGTCCGTATCAATGTTAGATAGTCGCCAAGACGTGGAGTGAGTTCAACATCCATTCGTCTGGGCGCCAGCCTGTTGTCATGACATGATCCCAGAGGCCAGAATCCTGTCTCATTATTACTGCGCATGACTATGTTTCATTTCGGGCATGCGCATCGTGTTTTAATCACTTACTCTTGATGAAAAGGCCCCATTATTCAATGAGTATGGGTTCCATTCCCTCTGACCGTCCACCCATAGACCTAATATGGTATAGTGAGCTACTGCGCGTGTTCTTACAGCGTTTACAGTTGGCCATCGCATCGATTACAGGTTCTTTCGCAAAAGGAGCGTACGGGACGCCCTCTTTATGCGCATAGCAGTCGTCAATGTCTTTCGACTGTCTCTGCCATTGTAAAGTCCCGTAGAAATTCCTCATGTCGCGAAATAAGGAGTTTTGTAGATGTCCTTCCATAGAAAAACACTGGACACAGTTGTAGTTAGAATGCTGGGACTCCTGTGCTTCTTTATGTTGCGGGTGGAATGGGACGTAATCTGGCGAGTCACGCGTTGCTTGATGTGTCCGTGACAACGCGGGTAGGGGAAACTGGCCACAAGCATAACGTTTGTTACGTAGCTCGTCCCCCAGGGCGTGGCAGTACTCGCAGAAACCGTCACCCGAGGATATATTTCTTGGATACTTTTTTGACGGTGAAGACGACGGGTTTTGGCTTTGTTGTGGAAAATTTGACTGATGTGCATTTGATACAGCATTTCTTTGCTGCATGTTTCTTGCAGCTTGGTTGAATATTTCTCCTTGAATGTAGCTTCCAATAGGGCTGCTCAATCCTTGAAAGAGAGCGTTACATTTGTTACAAATGCTTGGTGTTTTGCATGACTGGTTGCAACCTGCGTGATCCACTGCCCGCCTTGGTCCGGCTTCCTCTTGCAAAGTGCGAGCGTCGTCATGTAACTCCTCGAAGACAGAGTTCGCCTGAAACACATCAAGATAATAATAATATAATATACAGTTATATAGCGCATCTTCCTAAAAGTCCAGATGCGCTTTACAATATGTTCGATCTATGATACCGGTGTATACAAGATGGCGGTCAAGCAATTTGCTTAGTGTTTGAACCGAACTTTATACACGTAATGTGACAAGGGTGGGATCAGTGTAGAACAATAATTAGTGACGAGTGTATTATATTTGCGGTACAGCTTGGGATAAAATCTGAGGCGAGGAAAACAAATAAGGCAAGGTATATCATTTTTATATTAGGGTTTCACATCAGCAACTCGGCTTTTAATGGTTCAGGAACAAAGACAAATTATTCTGAGGAAAGATCGTGGGAAAGATTTCATATCCTTGAGGAGAAATGTTCATTTTTCCCCCACCGCTGTGGCCGCTGTGAGAACCCTTATAGCCCTACCTGCGATCGTCTTCTATTGTTTTTTGGTTCTTTCTTCCCTTGTGGTTCATATGGATGGACGTTGTGATGGCTGTGTTGATGCCGTAGTGTGGCGTGGCCACTGTCCCTCCTGCCACTCATGCGTTTTCCCTTTCTATTTTTTTTTTCAATTCACTTTACTCCTAAATATACAATCAACAATATCCCATTGAACATATGGACAGTGCTCAATCAGAGGTATAATTTACGTCTATTTACCTGCTTTGTTGAATCCGTCTCAAATGAACAATCATATCGCTATGACATCATAATTTAGATAATTACCAATCAAGCGTTATTTGGAAAGTTGGACTTCCTGTGGTTTACTTGGTCAGCGGTTGTTCACAGGGCGCGAATTTTTGTTTTCAAAATGGCGGCCGCTTGATTTTGTTTTGTTTTTCGATACTTTTTCGTGATTGTTTGATGCTCTGGTGAAGAAATGAAGTGGAGATGATTACGAAGGTTATCCTCAATAGTTTATTCTTCGCTTTTGCTTCCTTGATAGACCAGTCTTCGACAGGTACGTTTGTTTACACCGATTTTAGAAACTTGAATATTTTCTTTCAACTTTGTGAAATAGCAAAGGCTTTGAAATCTTGAAATTATATTTAAAAAAATTAAACAGACCTACTTCTCACTGGACAAACACCATATTTTAATAGACAGATAGCCTTCTTGCTGAGGAGTAAGGAGGCAAGTTGACTCAACTTGCGAAGAAATTTTATGTTCAAAGTAACCACAAGTTGGTAATAAAACGAGATGCAAGTTCAAGCTTTCATTCTCAATTCTGAATTTTAATTCTGTATTTTTGTTGTTGATCAGCCACTGTCAATGTTGATCACAAATCTAGTCATCCCAAAGGTCTTATAATTGTACCTGAAAACCATCGTACAAGTTCACTGAGTGTTTCTTTTAATGAAACTGTGCAGGACAGTAATGTAAGTACATGTACGAGCAGACAATATAGATATCTTGCTTTATACCTGTCTGGTTGATATTAGGGACTTAGCTTGGGATTCCTGTGTTGGTTTTCTCCATTATATTGGGCTTCCTGTGCATGCAAATCACTGACTTGCTAATGTTTATAAATAGACATTAGTTTTGGGCTTCCTGTGTTACTAATACATGTGCTTGGGTTCCCTGTGTGTATTTCTGTTTTTATTGTCAATGTAGATCTATAGTATTGTTGTTGTTTATTCTAGGTATCGGTTGTATGTAGTATAATAGAGTCAGTGGGTGGAGTCAGTCAAGTTGTATTTACCAGAACCACAGCTGTAGTTGGTCGAAATGGAACAGCAGTCAAATACAGGTTTGTGCTTTTAATCCAGGATATAGTACTTATATAGTAGTTTTATAATGGTTTGTAATCACTGGTATTGTATTTATAGGATCATATCTCCTGGCCAGCCTGCAACAGTTCAATGTTCTGCTCAAAGTGAAGGGAACTTTTCTCAGTTTACCTATGCATCATCTAAGGGACAAACAGGGTAGGTATCATGGGTAATAATAATAATGGTGGTGGTGGTGGTGGTGGTGGTGATGATGATGATGATGGATGTGGTGGTGGTGATGATGATGGTGGTGGTGGTGCTAGTGGTGATGATGATGATGATGATGATGGATGTGGTGGTGGTGATGATGATGGTGGTGGTGGTGGTGGTGCTAGTGGTGATGATGATGATTATGTGATGGATGTGGTGCTGGTGGTGGTGATGATGATGGTGGTTGTGGTGGTGGTGGTGCTAGTGGTGATGATGATGATGATGATGATGGATGTGGTGCTGGTGGTGGTGATGATGATGATGATGGTGGTGGTGGTGCTAGTGGTGATGATGATGATGGATCTGGTGGTGGTGATGATGATGGATGTGGTGCTGGTGGTGATGATGATGATGGATGTGGTGCTGGTGGTGATGATGATGATGGTGGTGGTGCTAGTGGTGATGATGATGATGGATGTGGTGGTGGTGGTGGTGCTGATGATGGTAGTGATGATGTTCATGATGATGATGATAATAATAATAATTTATTCATGTACAATGAATTAATTTTTATGTTATCATACAGTATTCTGTGTTTGATTGATGAGCGTTATTGTTTGTCTATATTGTTTGTTTTCTTGACAGATCTATACAAGTAACCCAGGCTCCCATTGTTACCATCTGTAATGACCCAGTTCTTGTCTCTACTGACACTGGCTGTCATACTGTACAAGTTGAATTGAGGTACTAACACTTTGGTAGCAGCAGAGGGAAGCCAGTTTGCTTACTAAATCTATTGTGACTTATCATTGAGAAAGAAAGTACCGACTTTCAGTATTCAAAGTTGGTTGACTAATATATTGAAGAGACTTTCGTATGGTTACACATATGATGATGATGATGATGATGATGATGAATTATGACACTAGTGATGATGCTACCAATGAAACTTGTGGTGGTTGATGATACAGATGATAGTAGTGATGATTAAGAAAGATTACAATGCTGATGATGATGATCATCGTGGTGGTGGTGGCCATTGTATGATGATAATGAGTTATTATGCTAGTGATGATTCTTAACCAATGACACCTGTGATATGATTGTTTTATGATACCAATGAGAGTGATTGATGATAGCAATGATGGTCACAATGGTGATGATTACTCGTGTAATTTTTTTAACCCTTGAATTAAACTGACACGTTTTTTTTGTGCTTTTTTCTCTTTCTTTTTTCAGTGAAACAGTTAGTGGAAGCTTTCCAGCGGTTGTCAACTGTTCTGTCATTAATAACAACAATGGTAATAAACATTACCAAGAATAAATATGCTACCTGAAACTTTCTAATTGCACAACACCAACAACTATCTATTTTTTTATATTTTTAGGTGGACCACAGTTTCAGTTTGAGGAAACTGTCATTGATATTGGGAAGAAAATAGCCAAGGTAAATAGACAACTTAACCTGACAATACCCTGACATGTTTTCCTTATTAGTTCTATCTACAGTGTTTTCAATGTCTGATACAATATCAAGACAGTGTGCACTCAGATTTGAAGGGCTCCCTGCAAGAATGGAGTACCGTAAGTGACTTGTGATCAAAGCCCAAATTCTCCTTTGAAATTCAAAAAATCTTGAGGGGAATTTCGATTTTGATCAGAGATCACTATCTTGCGTTGTGCTTGCAGGGAGCCCTTCATCTATAATTAGCCATCCTTGCCATACATGTATAAATACATTCCAGACGAGTGCAAGACCTGCCCATGTTTGTGTTTCTGAGCTTGCTTATCTCTCACTCTATAATGCTCTTCTATCAGAGTTTATAATTCTTGAAACAATAAATTTTTCTTCACTCTCATTGGTCAAAAGTCAATCACATGCCCGATCATAGTGCCCGCTTCGACTATTAGCGCATAGTGCCCGCTGAGAGAGAAAACAAAGTGAGTTTTAAATAGTGAATTCTGCACGGTTTCCAGAAGTTAGTATTAAAAAGCACGAGAAAGAAACAATAGTTGATCAGACAATTCCCAAGAAAATTAAGGATGTGAAAAAATTGAATTAAACAAATAGATTTGCATGTGTCTGTACTCTTATAGATGACAGACGACGACAAAATGTGGTGAGGACATTACATTATCATCTGATGTTCTTCCTCATATCTCATTGATCCGTATCTAAAACATCTTCTCCCATTATGACATGTAACGCTAGGGTCAAACATCGAACCTGTCATGTGCCGTACCTAATTGTTGAATTAAGTTCTACAAATAGCAGATTCTGACTCAGTTTGGTACGGCAGATTCTGTTTGGTTCGACAGCTATAATAAATCCGACAGGGCCTTTCACATTATGCGACATTAGAGCGGTTCGACCAAATTAAGTTTGACGCTTGATTCAACCTTTTGAACTTAATTATTTGGTTCAAACCGAATTGCAATTACCGGTAGGTAATGACAGGTTTGACGTTCGACTCTAGCCTAAGAATGAATCAATGCCTGATCTTTAGTTTTCAAAACAAGGTACCTTACGTAACTACATCCAAAGGAACCAAGACACAGTCTGTGCAGGTAGTGTGCAGGGCCCAGACATACAAAATCATAAAACTATCGTCATGGTTTATATGTGGCAAGACTGCTACACCTACCACGGCAGCACCGCCAACTACTGCTGCTCCATCCAACGTGACATCAAATATTACTACAACTGCAACTCCCATCACCATCCCTACGCCATCTCCTCCACCACTCATCAATATCACCAGATTTGAGACATCAGTACAAGGGGTGGATTATTTTCAGTATTTGTTGGATAATTCTGCTGGTATGTGATTGGTTGATATAATAATTTATTAATTTATATAGAGAGCAGATATCATTCATATAATTTTCATCTGTGCATTACAAAATCAATAAAATAATAATGATATAATATACACAATATGAATTGTAAAAATAAGTACTAATATATAAACCTAAAAATTTGTATGACAAATATGATATCAAGATTGCTTTGTATTGTAATTACTACAGTAAGCATTTCATACGTTCTTGACTTCTTCCTGTGCGTGATTCTTTTGATTCTACTGTTCATGATTCATGTATTCCACCCTTGTGAAATAAATTGTATTATTATTATTCTTTTCTTTTTCGATTTCAATTTTTCTTCCTTTGTTTGTTTGTTTGATTCTGTAGTTGATTCTTTCGTTCTTTCTTTCGTGTTTTTTCATTGTCTTTCTTTCTTGCTGTCGTTGTTGGTTGATTGGTTGCTTTCATTCCAACTCTCATTTCCCATTTCCCAGACATGAACATGTATTGCTCTCCAACTCCATCATAGAGCTGGTATTGTTGTATCCACAGGAAGGCCTGTTACATTCACTTATACTTCACTGGCTCTACAGTTCTATCCTCCATCAGCATCAATACATGGTGCTTACTCTGTCATCATAGCACTCAATACACCCCTTACTGTCCCATTGGACATCCAATGCTCGCTGATCTTACTGCCTTCTGGACACATCAACATTTCAGCCACAACTTGTCCCAAAGAACCTGTTGGTAGTGTCACACTGACATCTTCCTCAATACAACTAAAGCTTGTTCAAACAGAGATACTGTTTAAAGTAAGTGAATCTTTGTTTCGTTTCTTACCTTTAGAAATAGAGGAATAGTGGATTTCCAAGATAATTCTCAAACTCATTAATAATTCATGAGGACACAACGAAAATCACTACTAACCATGAAGGGTGTGACGCAGGCTAGTTTTCCCAGGGTGTGTATTAATTAAATGCCCTCATTTGCATGGTTCACAAAGAGAAGAGTGAGTCATATTAAAGGAACTTCTTTTTCCAGAAATCAGAGGTCGCCAAAACTCTTGTGGTTTCTGTCGAGGGGATTCCTTCAAGTCGACTAAGTGATCTTGTTCAGCTGTCTTGCTGCCCCAAGACCACTGCTGCCCTCAAGCCACCTCCAGTCGTGGGATTCTTGTGGGTTGAACTACAGAGATATCAGTCAGTCAACAGTGCCTCAGGTAACATTGGGATCTAGAGTATATGGTGGTGGTGGGGGGGGGGGGGGGGGGGGGGGGGTTGGGGAGGGGTGGAGTAGATAAAGCAGGATTTACAAACGTTTGGTGAAGAAAGAAAGGAGATGGGCAAATCCCTCAGAGGATGATGACATGTATACATATACTGTAGGCTCAACAATCACAGTCAGTGAACATCACTGTCTAATGTAATAAATGACTCGAGGGAAAACATCACTCAAAGAAGCAAGGTTTTTTTTCCTGGCCCAGCTTAGTGGCACAAGTTGTGAAAGTAATACAAATAGTAATAATAATAATAATGACATTCTTTAGACAGATGGCCTATGTCACATAACGTGATTTTCAATAGGGCACTGTTTACGATAAAATATATCATTAAAATTAAAAAAACTAAAATTCATAGCTAAAAAATGCATCCTTTGGTCAGTGTTTTGGAGTAGCTACATTTATTTACCAATGTGTGTAAATAATATCATTAACTTGCTTTTATTAATAGGTCACCTTTTATTACTATTTACATTTTGTTTATTTTAATATCTGGCTATTGTAATGCACATGCGTACTTCATATTCACATGGAGCATGTGCACTATAAATGTAATTCATTATTATTATTTATTATTACAGGTAGCAAGCAAACTAGTACATCGCCCCTTGATATAGACCTCACTTGTCCTTGTAATCTTAAGGATGAACAGTGTGACGCTGGATGCTGCTGTGATAAGGTAAAGACATGCAACTTTACTTGCAACGTTGCATGCAACAGTGGCAGAAGTAGGACCGAGTTCTACTTCTGCAACTGTTGCGTGAAACTTTGCATCGTGTGACATCCCAAAAATAACCTTGTTGTGCGCAACGTTGCAAGAAAAGCTGCATCGTGTGTCTGGGCTTTAATAGTCGTTGCGGACACGGTGCAACATTACATGCAATATTGCTGGCAGTTTTGTTGCAGCGTGTGTCCACCCCTGCAACATTTGCTTGTAATTGACTAGCACGCTCACACGACGCAGTGTGCTGCTTGCAAAAATCGATTATACTTCAGCAACATTGCATGCAACATGTTGCAGGGGTGGACACACGCTGCAATAGTACATGTTGCCAGCAACATTGCGTGCAACATGTTGCAGGGGTGGACACACGCTGCAATAGTACATGTTGCTAGCAACATTGCGTGCAACATGTTGCAGGGGTGGACACACGCTGCAATAGTACATGTTGCCTGCAATGTTACACGCAACATGTTGTAGGGGTGGACACACGCTGCAATAGTACCTGTTGCCTGCAATGTTACGCGCAATGTTGCACCGTGTGTCTGCGCTAGCAAATGTAGAGCAATAATTATAACTTGTTTACAAACCTACAATAGATAAAACATGGAGTTTTGAGGCACAGAGCTTGTAAATGAGGAAATGAATAAAGAATTAATAAAAGAAATAGAAGAGAAAGAGAGAAAGAAAGAATAAAAAAGACCGCATGAGGGAGAGAAAATGGGAAGGAAGGAAGGAACAAAATAATAAACAAAGAAAACATCATTCCATCCCTAAAGCCTTGTTTCCATAATTATGATCGCTGCGATCGCCCAAAACCATGTTCAGTGAATCGTAGAGATCCTACTATCTTTGCCAAAGATATTATGGAAAGCAGGCTTAATGATTCACATCTCTTGTCTCTCTCTCTCTATGAATTGGATTTCTATATACTACATTTAAATGATATTAAATCATTTGTTTATTCGGTACCAGGACTGCTCCTCCAGTGAGCGTTCTTCGTTTTCCTGCATCAAAGGCTTTTTTGGTGGTGACACCGAAGAACGACCCTTCGAGTTCAGTTGCCAAGCAACGTGGCCAGATGCAACTGATTTGCATCCTATACTATGCGTTACTGCTAGCAGCAGCCCGTTCACTGGGTACTGGTACAGCTATACCTCACCGCCTACCGCTAAGGATGTACCAGACTATAAAGCATTACTCAAGTCGGCTTCCACGAAAACCAGGTATGCATGCTTGAGAGTCCAGCGGTGCTCTTCGGCGCGGGCACGGGTGAAACCTCGTTATCCGAGCCCACGCCGAAGAACACCGCTGGACACCCGAGCATGACCAGGTATGAAGAAGTAACTCATTTACATGTAATGTACATTTAAATGGCTTCTTTGTGACAGCTTTTTCATCCAATTGAATGTCTGGGATGTTATGACGTCATCACATCACGAAATGCTTGTACGAACCCTTGACTTACCATATGTTCATCTCTTAGATTTTCCTATCAATCAGTCACCCAGTCCCAGAGTTCGTCAGACGGCGCGTATAGACTGGGCACCAGCATAAAAACTGCAGCCAATAGCAACGACAATAAGTATTTATCAGCCACCTTGGGAACCTTGAGCCTGCCCAAGAATGTAGTCAGCGGACTTTGCTCACAAACCGTGCTCGTGCGCTTCTTGGAAAACTCTGAATCCACTTGTGTAACAGAGGTTGTGGAGTCCCTGTGTACTTCATCGTCGTCACTGAGTGCGTCCAGTTATTTGATGTCACGACAGATTACGAGCCCTCCATGTCCTGTACCAGCGGCAGTGCTACGAAGAGGTGCGCTCAGTCAGAATCAAAATGAACAGCCCGACCTTGCTGACCTCGAGGTGCAGTATTTTTGTACAGCGGATACAACTGGAAAATCAGCCCTTGGAACGTCTCCATGGCGATGTACCTTTGATGACGACAAAACAGCACTTCCGGTTCTAAACCAGACCTCCAAGATTTGCTCCAACGTCGTACTAAACGTGACGTATCGTTTTGACACATTCGAACAGAAGATTAGTAAAGTTCGAGTGACAGTTACCCTTGGCAACGTAAGACTTCCAGCCCAGTCTTCCGCGACCATCGCGACGTCAGAATCTCCCGTCAACACCATAACACAGTATTTTATTACTACATTTTTAAACACTTCTAACGCATCCAGTAGCGCTACCGTTACTCGTTCGGGCAATCCAGGGTATATCAGAGGCTTGCCTTTGTTGGCTGTGACGTCATCAGGATCTGTGAGTATAGACACTTGAAGGGGTCCCTGCAAGAACATAGTAAAGTGACTTGTGATCAAACCCCAAATTCTCCTTTGAAAATCAAAGAATCTCAATGAGAATTTAGATTTTGATCAGAGATCACTTACGTTGTTTTTACAGGGAGCCCTTCAATTGTTAGTGATAAAAGGATTTGTGTGCGTACTTGATGCTCAATTCTTGGATGAACTGAAGGGTTGGGTCTGAACTTCCTCAGCTTTACTGTCCCTATTCATGACTACGACCAGATAAAACCTCTAAAACACGGGCATTTGCCTTGGTTCTCTGTCTCCAAGGTATAAGCGAGGTTCAACAGCGTAATACAGACATTTAGCTCAATCTCTCCAGTGCCCGTATTAGAGAGGCTCAACTGCAACACAGACATTTGGACGAAATCAATCCTTTCAGTGTCCGTATTAGAGAGATTTTCAGTACTGTAGTACAGTAAACTGAATGTCCTGGATTTGATTTTTATTGCTGTTTATGCTAGGATTCAACGCTGACACAACTCCTCGTCAGGTCCCCTAGTGGGGATGGCCTTTGCACTTCTTCATCGACGACCCCAATTCTTTATGGCGAAACGTCATCGACTGGTTGTTTATTAAAACTTGGCATTGATGACATGCGGAACTGTACACGTGTCAGGGAATTGGTAAGAGCCAATCAGGAAGCTTTATTGAAGGCTACGCACGTGGGACGCACGGGTAATGCACGTGCTACTACTAATGAAGATTGGCTTCCAATAATAAGGTATTTCGGTTGAGAATATATAGATTCTTAACATAACTTATAGGGAGTTAAATTAATGAGTGCCATTATTGGTATCACCCTCATTAAATAAAGTTATTATTATTATGATGATGATGATGATTATTGTTATTATTATTATTATTATTATTATTATTATTATCTTTTATTTGCAAATAAAATTGTTATAAATATAAATAAAAAATATATTCAGAAATCAAATTTTATGCCGACATTAGTATCACATTTCTTCTAGCGTTTCTTATATCTAGAAATTAATATTGTATCATTATTTATTTATTTATTTCATTGTCATTTTATTATGTAATGCGCACATGAAAATGATGTGATTGATATCTGCGCTATATAAATTAATAAATTATTATTATTATTATTATTAATATTATTATTATTATTATTATTATTATTATTAATTACAGAGAAACGATCAAAGACCCACCGACGACTTCAAACACTACTTTTACTGGTGTTTGTCCCGACATCCCTTACGGCCTGCTCGTTCATGTTCTTGTCGCAGAAGCGGGCCGTTATAAGGGAGTGGCCCAAATGGAGGTCGTCGGTCTCAAGATAAGGTAACTAAAATACCGTAAACTCCCGCTTATATACAGTCATTCTCAAAGAGGTTGTCCAGATGAAAAGACTACAACACTACGATAAAGTCACGTGATTCGTTATGTTTTCAATTTCTGTGCCCGGAACTGCGAGTTGATACCAGCGCCATTACATTCAGTTCTCGCAATGCCGTGTACTTTTGCATCTCAAATTGAAATTCCACGCGAGGAAATTGAATACATAATGAATCATGTGACTTTATTGTAGTATTACAGTCTTTTCATCTGGACAACCTTTTTGAGAATGGCTGTATAAGCTCGGCTTATACAAGTTCGTAAGGGTTTTTGGGTGGGCCTATAAACAGGAGAGGCTTATAACCGGGGTGGCTTATAACTGGAATAGAAGAAACGTTTCGAAATAAGCTGATAAGATAAGTTGAGACGGTATAACAGTATCAAAATACGTTTTCAATCTACTGGTCTTTATTTAAAATGTACAATAAACTCATGATAATTTCAATATTTGGAACAAAATTCAAAACTGTAACTTGTTCCTCAATCTGTCCGGCTAATTTTCAATTTGAAGTTATACCGTGTTCTGTGAAGATGTTTATATTAAGGAAGCAAGGAAACGTAGAGGGGGGCTTTATCCGGGGAGGGGGGGGGGGGGGGGGGGGGGGGGGGGGGGGGGGGGGGGGGGTGGGGGGACTTATAATTTTTTAGAGTTACTTTTACCATAAAAGAAATAATTATACTTACTATAATACCTACTATTAATGAAATCGTACTAAAAATGTGCATTGTTTCCTTAGCTACAAGTACACGACATGGCAGTTCCAGTGTGTCAGCGGTTATGGCCTTAGTTGCTTAGCAACGCCAAATAAGGGCATTAATGTCACGCAAACCATTAACCTTGTCACGCCTAACGCAACTATTGCACCTTCTGTAACGGTATCCGTGAGTACACCAGTGAATGTCTCATCTGTGGTACAGAGTAACGATTCGACTATTGCACCTTCTGTAACGGTATCTGTGAGTCCATCAGTGAATAGTTCGTCTGTGGTAAAGAGTAACGATTCGACGCCTAACAAGAGCAACCAATCGAGTGACAGCTACAGTCCAAGACAGATGTACTTCGTACTGGAAAGTAGCGTGGTTTTTATAGATGTTCCTGCGACTGAACCAGCGAAAGTAAAAAGGTAAGGACGCTCCTTGCTTGGCGCTTTGCGAGGTCAGATTATGGTACTGGATGATGATGATGGATGTGATGTTTATGCCGGATTATGGTGCCAAATGATGATGATGATGATAAAAATAATAATATGATGATGACTTATGATGCCAGATGATGATGATGATGATCATAGTGATGATTATTATTTATGTTCCCTGATGATGATGATAATAATAATATGGTGATTATTATTATTATGCTGCCGGATGATGACGATGATGATTAGGGATAATAATAATATAATGATGATTTATGGTGCCGGATGACGATGATGATGATGATTAGGGTCATGTAAACCAGTGAACTAACCAATAAACTTCGGCATAAAGGTAGTAGTTTATTACTTAGAAATCAGTAATCATTTAAATGAAAGTTCTTTTCTATCTGTTATCGCACTAGATCTCTGGATCAGTCAGGAATTTGCTACGAGGACGTCTGTAAAGAAGAGCTCTTTTACCCCCTCTCACCAGCATATCAAGGCGAACCAAAGGACAAAGTCATGGCCTACTTTTTACTCCTACTTTTCTTGGCACTTGTAACGTTTAGTTTCACAAGACCATGGGGCTGACAGGCGTCTTGTTATATCCGTGCCCCAGCGCAGACTGGCCAGCAGCAAACCAGCAGCAGACCAGCAGCAGACCAGCAGCAGACCAGCAGCAGACTGAGTTACAAGCGTGTCGAGTTTTGATGGATATTCTTCGCCATCTTGAGAGTTTGTGCTCTTCTCTTTTGACTCCAGCTCGCAGCCTTCAAGACACGTTGGTCCACTTGAGTTTGTGAACAAGGGACTGCGAGCTCGTTTAGTGCGCTGTACGTCATAGACTGACCAGGTCGAGTAAGAAGGGTTGACGGATGAACTACCGCTGGTCGTTCTTCTAGTTGTCCGACCAGGACGGATTACAGGGGTGTGGTCGTATATAGTCGTTCTAACCGACCGCTTGTGGTCGAAAGGGTGTCAATTTCAACTTGAGCCTGCGGTTATTACGACCAGCGACACTTGGAAATTCCCCATCGATTTTCGACCTTTCCTACGGAGAAGCATAAGCAATAATTGTATTGTACTGTATTATTATAAGTAAAGTTTATTTTAAAATTAAAATAACTTTCCTTTTAGTTTCTAGTTGTTGTTTTTTTCGGTAAAGTTTATTTTTAAATTCATTTTATTTTCCTTTTATTTTCTAGTTGTTGTTTTTTTATAGATTTTTTTTAATGAACCCTTTGACACCCATATAATTTTTAGAGTTTTTAGCCATTTTCTGGACCTAAACGCGCCGTAGGAAATTAATTGTGATTTCATTAAAGGAGTTTCCATAGAAATCTTGACAGTTCTATTAAAAACATCAAGGGCTCAAGTTTTTACGTGATTTTTTCATCGCTGATTCTCCGCTAGGCTTGCAATTCTTGGTAAACCAAGAAGCCCTATTTTGCATTTAGAGTCTTTTAAAGCCAACAACGCCCTAGGTGATTTTGATACAACAATAATTGAGGTGGGTGTTGTTGACGAAGACGTACCCCTTTTGTACTCGGTAACAGTTCTCATATATTTAAATATCTGTGTACAAAACAACAATCACTTTGATTTATAGTCATAAAGGAACTAAGACTCTAGCTGAGCCCCTCAATACCATGTATATTAATATCATCCATCCATCTATCCCATTTATTTTTTACCCTTCCTATTTTTACATCCTTTCCATAATCCTTTTCTCCGTTCTATCTATCAATCCCATCCTTCCTTCTCTCCTTCAATCAACTCATGCATCCATCTATCCACCATTCCTTCGGCATCCGTTTAGTATCCATCTCATCACTCCATCCATCCATTTATTTATCGATCTAGTCTAGTAACACTTTATAATAACGAGGTACTTTACTCACTTGTCTGACTTCCGCGGTTCGATATTACAGTATGGGCACTCGAACCGTGAACACTTAGTTTTTTTTCTAACACATATACTGTATATAAATTATCGATTGAGCAAATTGATCGCCCATATCAGAAAAATGATTTATTTTGATCACTAAGTGTATTAAACTCAATGCTCCATTTGAGAGGCCATGAGGCAATAGAAAGTTCGAGAAAAAAAAGTTAGAAAAAAACTCGAAGTGTTCACGCTTCGAGTGTCCACACTGTAAGTCAACACAGCATTTTGTCCTCATATAGGAGACTAGTAATACGTTTGTGTGGCTCCAATCTATTTATCGATACAGATGTTCATCTCGACATTTTGCAACGATAGTAAAGACAGAAAAAAGAAAAATACGGAGGGGGGGGGGGGGGGGGGGGGGGGGATGTTGGTGTCCCGGTGAGTCGATCCCGGGTCACTGGCGTCGAAGTCCATCGATATCGTATTTCCAGAGGGCTACGTTAATCAATAAATTTCCATAACAATAACCGTTACACGATAGACTACTAAATTTATCCTCGAAATCAATAGCAAGTACAGATAGCTGAAGTAGTAAAGGGGCAGCTAGTCATTTAGGACTAGGATACGACTGTTCCCCCCTCTGACTACTACGCTGATTGTGTACTACCCGATAGCGCGGATGAGGCTGAACTCTTCGTCCTATACGTAACATACTCAGCATTTAAGTCTGGCCGGTATGGTCGATTTTCAGTGTTTTAAAAATGCAGCTAATTAGCGCGGGTTCGAGTCACAGTTCCGTCACCTTTTTCTTTTAGTTTCCGCTTTTTAAAATCTTCTTCGGTAAATATATTAATTACATGTAATTTGATTTTCCTTTTAGCTCTAACCCGGCTCCCTTTGGAATACTTCCTGAATTTTCGCATTTCTTTCCGGCGAAAAGCAATGACTATTTTTTCCGCTTCCTTTCTCAAATTACATGAGTCACCATTGCCATGATTTACTTTATTGATAGTGCGAGGGTGGGGTGGTCTGAAAGCTAATTAACGATTGGTGTTTTGATGCCCTCTCCTCCCCTGGCAATGAGGTGATTTCATGAGCCTGCAGTTCATGAAGCGGCTAATCAAGCGAATAGTAATGGCGGCTGACTCTCCAACGATGTAAAAATCCTTTCAACAAACACCACAAAACGCCTCTAAACGACAGGATTTCGCAAGATTTACATTTGATCGTGGTTCCTATTCACTTCATCCATGTAATGCAAGAGAAAACCTACCTGAAAGTTGTCCTTCTGGGCAAAGTCAACAGCGGGAAAACCTGTCTTGTTACGCGGTACATAACGAGAGCTTTCAGTGAAGAAACTCCTTCAGTAAGTACGTTAGCATCCCTCAGCAGATGCCTTTGTTCTTGTGGTCTATCATTGATATCTTGTGCTTTTGTCGTAAGTGGTTATTATCCCTTCCAGGGGACGAGGAAACACGCCTGAATGAGTTTGTTTTACACGTACGGAATATTGATTGCTTGATTGATGCAACTTGCTCAATTAAACACTGACTTTCGGGAGAATAATTTAGCTGGATCCGTACAAGGACTTTCTTTGATTTATCTCAAGATAATTGTATCAACGAAGGACATCAAGTACACAATCTAAGAATTACTGTCCATCGCTATGGCTGTATGAAAACCAGATCGTTTAAAATTGTTTAACAATATTTTGGGCGGAATTGTTTTTAGTTTAACTGCAAATGCAATGCCATATTAACAGAATATCTATTTCTGTATTTATTCACAGCTGATAAATTAATAAACGCTTGAGTCTAGAGGCATCTAAAATTATTTCGTTTTGTCTTTCGAGTTCATCTTATACGTTTTGTAGAGATCGAATGAGTTTTACATTGTATAGATTATGCACAATATTCGGAATTCGGTGTCGTATATTTGTAATGTAATTATTAAATGGTTCACTGTCACTGACACAATTATAATGTAAACAAACCTAATTTGTATTCAATACTACTGAAAATTTATAACTTAAAACCACTTTATTAGAAGTAATTTTTCTTGTTACAGTATTTTGATAAAAAATTATACTATTTTGTAGTAATGGACATCAACGTATTATGTCCAACGGATGTAGACACTCCGAACAGGAATGCATTTTTTTGTAATTGCCCTGCACTAATGTCTTTCCTCCAACATCCTCTCCACTAAACAACCTTTGGAAGTTAAGTTGGGCATATAGAATATGTTTACAAATGTACAGTAGATGGCCCTTGCACCATTAATAACCAACACCAATATATATAATTACCATGTTGATTCTTATTGTCATTCTTTAATGTTAATTATATAATATTATTATTGCTATATAGAGGATATTACATGGCCGCGTGGAGATACAAAATTTATCTTCGAGTGTGGAAAAATATATGTGAGCACAGTGAACGAGTGTGATATCGAGATGAACATGAGAAGATACATTTCGTATCTCCAAGAGACCATGTAATTTTCTTTTTATTATATGAAAATTTTCTTTTTTATCATTTTGCTATCACCTGGTATGCTACTGTATTTCATGTAATAAAATATATTATATTTATTCTTGATTATTGTTCAGACAATTGGAGCAGCATTTTGCCGAAAAGATCTGTACATCCAAGGAAAAAACCTCTCCCTAGCAATATGGGTAAATGCATTGTACTTTCAAGAGTAATTTGAATATATATATATTTTTCTGTTGTCAGTTTATTAATATTCATGTTCAAAGTTGAAGAATTGAGAATAGAGGATTTTCTGTAAATCTAGAATAATATTTGTAATGTATATTATATAGTTTATTATCATTAAAAAAAAAAAAAAATTAAAAAAAAGAATATTTTCTAAACCTTTCATTGGGACATGATAGAAACAATGATACTGTACAGTGTATATGCTTACATTTGTATATTGTAAAAAAGTAAAGCAAATTTTAATAATAGTTGTTTATATTAAGTAACTGTACTCTTACAGATGCACAGATGATGTCATGAGGATTCATCATGTAATTTCAAAACTCATAGGACAAAAAAATGATTATCATAGCTAGAAAGAGCTCATTGAAATTAGTAAAAATGTGAAGTTTGGAAAAGATCGCTTCACAAATTGCGAAGATATGAATTTTCAAAAATCAACATTTTGTATGAAATTAAACCTTTTGCCTACTAGCATAAATGTTCAAAGGTTTTCATATAAAATTTCGATTTTTGAAAATTCATATCTTCGCAATTTGTGAAGCGCTCTTTTCCAAACTTCACATTTTTACTCACTTCAACGAGCTCTTTCCAGCTATGATAATCATTTTTTTTGTCCTATGAGTTTTGAAATTATATGATAAACTCTCATCTTTTCATGTCTGATAATTTATTCTGTCAGGTGATATTTCATTCGTATCTGTTATTACCTGCAGGAAAGTGACCATGTCAGCTGTTGAACTAACTAATAAATCACATTTATACACAAGTTTACAATAATCAGTAATATTTCTTGTTTATAGGACACTGCTGGTGCAGAGCGCTATCAGGCCATGAGCGCTATGTACTATCGAAGTGCTCGGGCTGCTATTCTATGTTATGGTAATATTTGGCATTAACTCTCTGAAATATTGTATATTACTTATCGAATCCAATGATGTATAACTGGATATTTTACTATAATTTTGATGATGGGAAGCAGTTTGGCCGAGAAAATTCAACTTAAAATCTTTGACGTCGATTCTGTATCCGATTTACAGATGTCCTCCACGGTAGTGATTTCTATAGTATTTTCCTCATGAATTATTCATGAGGTTTAGAATCTCTTTTACAGATCTTACTGACGATGGTAGTTTTATCAAGGCCAAGTTCTGGGTGGACCAGCTAAAGGAGGCAGAACCTGTAAGTCTTGTAAATCACTAACATATAGGTTATTTATAATTGAATACAGTCATTTGCAAAAAAATTTGGCCACTACGAAATATCAATATATCAATGTATCGGGTGCATTATGGGTACCTAATTAAATAATCGAAAATTCCCCTTAAAGTATAAGGTTTGTTTTAGTCTTACGTTTGTTTGTAAGTTTTGCTTCATATTTTAAATAAATGTAATATTTAACTACCCACAATGCACCCGATATATTGATATTTCGTGGCGGCCAGAATTTTTGCAAATGACTGTACATGTATATATAGTAGATATGGTTTGGCTATGATAATTACATGCATGTACACTTAAATGCAGTTCCTTTGTGGGTGCTTATTTCAAATTTTGCTTATTTAAGGGGAGCACTTATTATGCATTTTCCTTAAACCAACTACAATGTCAGGCCGGCCCCATAGTCAGTATGAGGCGAGCTGAGGCGGTTGCCTTGGTAAAAGGTTGGGGGCCTCGGAAGAGATTTTGGTCTGGCTACGGCCCTGAATGCATAGAGGTTATTTACCAGTCAGTAGATCCAGATAGGGAAAAACTTTAAGGGGGAGATAACAATTGGGACGCAAATTCTGTTTCCCCTCCTACCATAATTAATTATTTTTGTATATTTATGGTGAATTGAATTAAATTTAAAATAATAATAATTAACTGTGCCCGCGGTCTTGAACATACGGACCGAGAGGCCAAGGTCCATTTTCAAGGCCGAGGACACAGTTTTCCCCTATCTGGACCGACCAGTAAATAACTTATATATTTTACTGTCAGCCATGACTACTCAAAACGTGAACTGAAAAAAAAAGCACACAACAAACAAAACAAAAAAGAAAGAAAAAGAATTCTTCAAATTGTGTTATTGAAGGGCAGTCCGGTATGCTATGATACCGCGGACCGCAGTCAGATATAGAAAATACCGCCCACTTCAACAACCAATCAGAGCGCGCGATTTCTTTGAAAATAAATAATAAAATAATAATAAACTTCTTAGGATACCAGAGTGGAAAAAAAAGGAAGACCTTTATTTTAGAATATATCTTTATGTGTTTTGTTATAGGAGTGTAGAATATACCTATGTGGAACTAAACTTGACTTGATAGAAGAAGCTGTAACACCTAGAGAAGTTCTTACTAGAGCTGTGACTAACTATGGTAGAGGTAGGAATGTCTATTCATCATCATCAACATACATGGTTAAATTGGACCGTTTTGCAAATTCAATGTTGTTCTGTACACAGATATTGGTGCAGGTGTTTTTGAAACTTCCAGTAAAAGAGGAACAAATGTTGGTAAGAAAGTCAATATGTTTTTACTTACACAACCTTCATCAATCAGTAATAAAATAATATTACTGATGAAAAGGCCGAGATCAGGAATACATTCATCCACATCCACCCCTCCCCCTTGTGCAAAACCACAAGGTATTATGGAACTACAGTGTATCTCAGTTGTCATGGTATCACAGAATGGCATGTGGTGCTGATCATTCATCCACACCCACCCCCACCCCTCCCCCTTGTGCAAAACCACAAGGTATTATGGAACTACAGTGTATCTCAGTTGTCATGGTATCACAGAATGGCACATGTGGTGCTGATTCATAGTTGTCACTGCTCTAGTAACACAAACCATTTTAAAACTTGGTTGTAAAAATGGTAGAATATATTAATTGATATTTTCTGTTAATTTGTAGACAGAATATTTGAAAAAATTGCAGAAGATTTTATGAGAATAAACAAAGTTGCAGGTTCAGGTCAGTGAACTCTCCTACTACATGTACATATATATACAGCATATATATATAAAAATCTTGGCCAACATAGGCCAACAGCATATATATAGAGGATATTACACGGCGGCGCGAAGATATGAATTTTATTTGCGAGTGTTTTTAACACGAGAAAATAAAATTCATATCTTCAAACCGCCGTGTAATTTTCTTTTTATTATATAGACTAACAAAATTTTGACTAAGAAAATATTTTTTTACTAAAAGTACTGAGCCCGACGTCATCGATATCCTCACTAGTGAGGATATGGAAAATACGCCACTCGGGTCCCGGATGTAGTTTCGTACGAATTTTACGAGTTAGATATTTTCCAGTAAAACACTTGTGTCTATATCTATATGCAGGTTTTCTCTCCTTTGACTCTTTTCCATTCTAAATAATAATTTGGGAGGGGGGCTAATCATCCTTACATGCAGCTGGTGGCTGAATTGCGAAGGACACAGCTCATCATGACCGAGTTGAAGGTGCACTATGCAGCCACCATATGACCCATGTCTGACCATGCAGCACAGCTCAGATAGAAATATTGTTTGTTTTTTTAACTGAGGGAGGAAAACCAGACCCTCAAAGCATGGAAGAGAACAAACTAAGAAACTCAACTCACATAAAGCGCCCGGTCCACGAATTGAACCAGACACCACAGCGGTGAGAGGAGAGTGCTCTCACCACTCGGCCACCCTTGCTTCCCTGAACTAATCACCTAATGTCAATTTGTCCATAGGAAAAGGGGATGTCAGTTTAGACAGTGGACCAAGGAAGAAACTTAATTGTTGTCATTGACCAGGAGTGACGACAAGCCAATAACAATACGCATGCTGAACATATGTTAACGTTTGGTCATTACAATGTACATGAAATGCTTCATCCCTTGATCTGTCATTGGCAGTTAGCATCAGGGGTAGTCTCCTTTGTAGCCGTCAGGGATTTTGTCACACAACGCTACGAAATCCCTGACGGCTGCAAAGAAGACTACATCAGGGGTGGATCCAGGAATATAAATTTACTTCAAACCTGCGGCAAAACTAGATTCTAGGATAAAATAATGAATTGAACCTCAGGTATGACAGAGGGTATGGACCCCACTCCCTCCCCCTGGATCCACCACTGAGAATTAACATTACTATGTGACAGTTGACGTAGATGTTGTGACTGGTAAATTGCAATATTCTGCTTGAATTTCACATTGTGATACAATATTATTGGTTGTAATGCCTCAACTACAACAAAATAACAAAAGAAATATGGATTGTTTTACTGCCTTCAATCAGTTTTTGACCATGGCACAAGTGTCATTCTTATCAATTTTAATTAAACTGTGAACAGTCCCTCTTTCTCCCCAGACTCAGTCAAACAAGAGTAAACTAATCCAGGATGATATCAGCTCTCGTTTGACTGCGTCTGCAGGGAAGAGAGGGAAAATTTTGAAGACCATTGAAGAGAAAAGTAGATTTTGAATGAGAAAATCAGTGTAACATTTAATATTGTCACACAGCAACTAATATATATCAGAAAAATGGTGATTATTTAAGGCATGTGGGATAAGATTGACTGTACAACAGATAAAAGCTACATGCACATTGTATGATATGAGCCTCCATTAAGGTTGGAGCAAATGCTCTCAACATTGTGAATGTTTGCACACCTTGTTGGGTGTTGTTGGGCCAACAAGTTTCATTTCATTTGTTTTGTGATCAGTTGAAGCACAGCACAACAATGATGTTGGGTCCGTTTGCACTGGCACCAGCAACTGCCAACAGTGTTGGGTGTTGTTTGGAGCATTTGCAAGTAGCTTTAGTAAGAGTGTTATTGCTACTGCCTAACAACCACTAAATACTGTCCCCTTTAACATGCATATGATTTGTATTACTATGTTACTGGACTTTGAGCTGGGTTCCTGAAAGGCAATTGCCTTTATATAGGGTTAAAAGGAATGATTCCTTGATCCTGTGTTTGCATTAATTGGCCTTTCAGTAACCTTGGCCAGCTGAAAGCTCTCTCAGTCACAGTATAACTCACCTTATATTCTAAGCATGGCCACAAAATATGCTAAATAATCCACAGTGGACCACTTTTGACATGAATATAGTGTTGGTATTTACAAAGATATCCTTCTCTCCTTTTGTACAGCATCTGAAGTCACAGGCTATCCCAATCCCCCGACCCCTAGAGGGTCACACCCAAAAATAAACTTTTAGAAAGTTTCAGGGTGCACAGTAAAGGTTGTTTGGCATTTCCAGTCGGCACTTAGCAACTCCCCTGCTCGAAATGCTACTTTTCAGGTTAACAAGTGGACTGGTAGGAATAATAGATGCTTCAATTGTGACCAATCTCAATGCTATACATTGTATATCCCAGCTAGAAGTATTGCCGGAAAACACAGCTGTACAGCATGCACAGATTTATACTTTTTGAGAATCTTAAACACTCCTTTTGTAAGACTAACAAAAGACTAATATGAACAAAAGTAGATATAATGTAGGTTTTTTTTCCGTTACTCGTAAAATGCTGTATCTTCAATCCCGAATTGCAGTTTTATTGAAGAACTGCCAAGCTATCGGCCAAAACGCCCATCGGCTACATATAAGGCAAACAAGTCGTCGTAATTAGATTTTCAGCATTTAGCCTTGATGGGCGTTTAGCCCGAAGGCTTGGCAGTTCTTCAATAAAACTTCAGATTGCAGATCTCTAGTATTTTACAAGTATAAACAAGATTGTTTTTTCAATTAAAAATCATATAAAAAGTATAAGAATTGATTTTAGTATAGATAGCAGAAATATTAATTGTATTTTAATAATTTGATGATTAGATGGTGCAAACACTAAACCTGTGCACTAAATAGTATACCAAGTAGCTGTGTTGCACGGTTCAAAGTGTTTGTACTCTATATCGCTTTTAGCTGTAATATATGATTTAATAAAAATGTTTGCAGGAATATTTTGTATCTCTTTTTCTTTCTATATATTTTTTTAATTTCCTAATTTGTTTCTCACTTTTTTCTCCACTTTGAAATACTCACAACATCTAAAGATGATGTATAAAATCCATTGGCTTCCATGGCGGAAACGTTCCCCCTTGGGAGTGGGGTACTGATAACGACTGACCTTCGAGGTCCTCAGACGTAATTTGTCGTATCATGTTCAGCATTTCTCTCTGCTCGTTCGCGTCGTGCTGTCAAAGTCGACTTCAAAAGACTGTCAACTCTTCAAAACTAGTCCTGTTTTGATTGGAAGGCAAACGAAATCCTATCAGAAGACAATCTGTAAGTACTACTGACTTATCGGTGATGATTTGAGCGAGATTGTGGACGTGTAAAATATGGGAATAAGCTTATTACTCGACGGTGTTCTTGAATCAGAGGAGATAATAATAATTTAGTTCGTTTATTAAACTGATCGTTATGCCAGCTTTGACTCAATTCCGCAATGCAGTCAATTGATACAATTACAATGCAGAAGACACGATTATAAAGCCCGAGAATGAGTTTTGGATTGTCGTGTGTCGAGTGATTGAATGACGATTCTACTTTGTCAATTCACGATCATTTGCAAACTTTACCTAGGTCTTGTATATTTGTATAATTAATCGATTGCCCTATGTTTTTATATTCTTACAGATACTCCAGTGTTGGAATAAATGATTGATTGTTTCATATTTCTTCGGAGTGTGAACTTGTGGGCCTTCAAATCTCCTATCGGATAAGGTATGCAAAATTACTGTACATTATAGTTACAGTATGGACACTCGAACCGTGAACAGGGAGCCCTAAGTTTTTTTTCTAACACAAATATATAAATTATCGATTGAGCAAATTGATCAGAAAAATGATTTATTTTGATCACTAAGTGTATTTAAACTCAATGCTGCATTTGAGAGGCTATGAGGCAATAGAAAGTTCGGAAAAAAAAGTTCGAAAAAAACTTCACGGTTCGAGTGTCCACACTGTAAAGGTCCTAGATCATTTCTACTTCGAAGACTTATGTCTCAGTCTTCTTTATATTGATATCTTTGTTCCCGACGGACATCAATTCCCGTTACTTGTTGATGTACATTGTACTGGGAAGGGAAGGGGGTGGGGACAGTGCGACTGAACCATGTTCCATGATCTGCGACGACGGACGCGCGCAGCAAAAATTAAAACGAGGTAAGAGATGAGATGGGGAAAAGCAATGAGTTACTCGAACAAAACTAATTCGGCTATCGCCTCGTGGATCCACAGGTAGCCCAAGATCACCATTTGAGATTGTGCAGTGTATAAAATTTATTAAAAATCGAAAATACGATCAATCGTTTTTAAGTTGTTTTTTAAATCATTTTACAGTGTAGACACTCGAACCGTGAACACTTCAAGTTTTTTTCGAACTTTTTTTTTCGAACTTTCTATTGCCTCACAGCCTCTCAAATGGAGCATTGAGTTTAAATACACTTAGTGATCAAAATAAATCATTTTTCTGATCCATGCAATTTGCTCAATCGATAATTTATATATTTGTGCTAGAAAAAAAACTAAGTGTTCACGGTTCGAGTGTCTATACTGTAAACTACAACATATACACCATAGGGTAAAATTCAAATGGCTATAACTCGCTTAGTTTTAATCGTAGCGACACCAAATTTTCCCCAAAGTTAAATAAACTCACAAAGAACAAATACAGACAATTAAATTTACACTGCACAATCTCTATATAAAGCTTCAAATGGTGAGCTTGGGCTACCTGTGGTGGATCCACACTACTTTGTTATGACGAAATTTATCGTCAATAAGAGGACAGACACATATAAGACACATAAAAAGGTGAAGTCAATTTGTTAAATATATCCAAAAGGAAGAACATTATTTTTTGTTGAAACAGAAAGATATGGTTATGTATACATGTACGTTTATACATTCCAGGGCCATGTTTCTATGGAGACCATTCTCAACATTCTGAAGGCTGGATTACCACGTGATCTGAGCAGCCTGTCAATCAACAACTTGGTTGCCTATGACAGCGAGCTTGATTACAACGCAGCGAGAGGGTCTGAACGAGAGAACAATTCTGATAGAATACCAACACAACTGTCACGAAACCCAAGTCAATACGAGAAAGATCTACGAAATATAGTTTTGGAATTGTATTCAGATCGTGTCCCCTTACCTGATAAGGAGCCTAGGGACGTTATTAGCATGGACCCATATGCTGGGGTACATATTTCGTCATCTGTAGCAACACCATCTTATGAAATTGTGAAGCTGCAGGCAGACTTTAGTTCCTCAGGTCCATCATTGGATGGGTCTTATTTGAGTGACGACATAAGGAACCCTCCAATTTTGTACAGATATGAAGAGACAGCACTGACTAATAAGGATCCTCAGAGTAGCGCCAGTAATCAAAGGCAGCAGGCTCCCTCCTTGATAACCATTACAACAGTTAAACAGATAGTGGACTCAAAGTCAAATCCGGGGGGTGTCAGCAGACGAGATGCTTCACTCATCAGTGATTTACAACAAAGTCTTCAAACTTTTGAAGTTGCAGATGCTGAAGGTAAGAAGCAACACAACTCCATTTGTGTGCAAATATGATGATATGGCGAACAAAAATACCGCTTGTAAATATTCGACTTTATAATATAAACTACGTGTACCTCCTAAGAATGCGCGATTTGATTGGTTGTTGAGCGTGCATTATTATGTTATAGAAGCACGGAGCAGCGAAAACAAAGCAGAAAGCCTGTTTAAAACTAGAAGCGAATAGAAGATGACTGTGCTTCTATACAAAAATAATGCACTTCTGAGGTCTTGAAAGCTGCTGAATGTACTCGGGTTCCGCTCGTGCATCGATCCACTAGCAGCTTTCAAGACCTTATCGTGCATTATTTTTGTATAGAAGCACGGAGAGTCGTCTTCTATTAGTTACACTGCGCAACCCAGTGCCTATTTAACCCACGAGTTAACCAAGGTTTCTATTTCTTCGTACATAGAACTGTCTCGCCATCGTTATGGTTCTACAGAGTCAGAGTTCGTTACTCCAAGTTTCAGTGACTCCGGGATCCAGTTGGAGTTTTCCTCTGTGGACAACGATGTGACGTCAGAGTGCGAGTCAGTGAAGGAACCGAACGAGTATCTTGATGGAAATGCTGTTGAGTTTGTGGACGCAAACGAGAACGAGGAAAAGGGCGGGCAGTCTCCTACGTCACTGTCGATAAACGAGCGTGACGGTAAGTGAAAGTGTACTAGTGACGTTAGCGTTGCTACGCAAGTGCGTTGCCATTAGATACGTACGCATGATGGCAGATCTGTACATTTACCCACAATCTTTTGCGTGCATAAACCACGTAGAAAGTTGGAAAACGTACGTCAAAGTGTGAACGTGTCAGAAACGTAACATTCGGACGGAAAGGATTATGGTAAAGTAAAGTGGATTCAATTTCGTTCGTTTTCTGCCTTCTCCCCCTCCCCCTCAACGTCAAAATAAAAGGATTATGGTAAAGTAAAGTGGATTCAATTTCGTTCGTTTTCTGCCTTCTCCCCCTCCCCCTCAACGTCAAAATTCTTGGTATTAATAATCCCACATTTGGTAGGTGGCGATTGTTTTCCCAACAAATTTTCCGACTGTGTGCCAGCACTTACGACTGCCCCTTCACTTTTCGTTGCAGGCTTCGAAAATACTGTGCAAAATAAGAGCCTTGTGATTCCTAGTCCCTCTTCTCCTGTCGTTCTTATCAGGACCAGTTCTCCTATACGCACTGAAAAGACAATAATCACCAAGAACCTCGACCCTACACGCATTCCGTACGCAATTCAACGATATGAGTTTGTAGATGGCAGCAAAGATGGCAGCGCTCAAGATGATGACCTGCAGCTTGGGTTAGCCAACATGGAGGGCAAACTCGAGTCACTCGAGACAGAGTACAGGGAGGTTTTGGAGGAGAGAAAAGAGTTGCAGAACAAACTTACAATTCACGAAGATAAAGCGAAGAAAAGCATTGATTCTCACGATGCTAAACCCATGTATATTGAATTGGAGAAGCTTCGCGAGAGAGAATCCAGACTCAAGATTGAGTTAACACAATTACAACAAACAAACGAGGATAAAGATTTGCATGTAAAAGATGTCGAAGAAAAGCTTCAGTCGTCTCAATTTCGGGTACGAAATCTCCTAGAAACACTCAAGACTCTAGAAGCAGAAGCCAAATCGAAAGCCAACTGTGTCCAGACTTTGGAGAAGGAGTTAGAAGCTCTCAAGGGAATTCTTGCAGAAACGAGGCTGCAGTACGAAGGAAGTTTCAACGAGAAAGTGATGCTGTCCTCTGACATGTCAACGCTCGTGAATGCAAAGTCGTGGCTCATGAAGCAGCTGGAGACCTCGAAAGAAGCCCAAGTGAAACTACAGTTAGAAGTGAGCGAGTACGAGTCGACCGTCTTCGCCCAGAACAACCAGGTCGAGCAGCTGAAGTGCGATAGCGCTCGGGTAGTTCAAAAGTTAACAGAAACTCAGGAAAAGGCGATGAGAGAGAAAGGGATAATATTGGAGCATTTAGAGATGGTGGAAAGTGACCTTGTAAATCAAGATGTAGCGTTTAGAAAAATGCACACGGAGAAAGATACGGTCCAGAGAGCGTTAGAAGTTAAAATAGACTCGCTGCAAAGAGAGAATACTTTGCTGCAGAATTTGACAAAATCCGCCAACCAACTGGAACAAGAATTAGCGACATTAAAAACCCAAGCAGAAGCAAAGGCAAACTTGTTGAATAAACTAGACAAGGAAAAAGACGAAGTTATCCACCAGTTAAAAGTAGCAAGAAATGTCAACGAAGTTTACGAGAAGAATATCAAAGCACTGAAATTTAAACTCCAGGATAATGAAAAGAAGCTCGTTAGTCTTGCAGATGAACAAGCAACGAGAGATGTCAACATTCAGGAACTAAAATACAAGAATGCAGAGCTTGTTGACAGTATCAGAGAAGCACAGGAAGAGAAAGATGCGTTGGACAGTGCTGTTCAGCTTTTGAGACTCGAGTTGGATAAAGTGGAACGACGTTTTAAGATGATGAAGAGAGAATTGACTTTAAAAGCCAATCAGCTCGAAGAGGTATCGAAACAGAAGGACGGGTTTATCAATGAGTTGCGGGTGCTACGGGACGAAATGGAGCAGCACAAGACCTTACTAGAGAATCTACGGGACACTATTCGTCTGCGGGACGAAACCATCAAGACGCTTCAAAGTGGCAAAGCAAAGCTACATGCAGAAGCTCGTGTTCTTGGCGAAAGACTGCAGAGTACGCAGATGGCCTTTGATGAAACTCACAAAGACAAAGAAAAGTTATACGAACAGCTCCGAAGTTCAAACAGGTATGAGATGTTCTGGTTGGCTATCAAAATCTTCCCCACATTTGTTTGCAAGTAAAGGAAACGATGCGCAATGGTGTATCCTGTGTTTAACTGGACATATATGTGCACATTCACAGTCCATACATGCAAAGTTGTCCGATGCTATTGAAACCCTTCTTCTGCAATATTGTACAAAAAAATTGTAGAGGCAAACATTGTCGGTAATGAAGTAAGGTAATGATTGCGCGCAATCGGCAATCGGTTGCGCTGTCTATCCGCAAAGCTGCAACACTTTATTGCAAACGCTTTCGCTTAAATTATCGTTGAAATATTATAATTTTTTATTGTTCTTTTTCTCAACAGTGAATTATCAAGTTTGGAGAAGAAATTCTACGATTCCTGTTTAGAGAAAGCAAAACTGGAAGGCGAAATCGAGTCTACGAAACGAGCGTCGACAGATTACGCACACGCCAAGCAAGCAGAAAACGAGTCTTTGAAGCAAGAAATGAACGAACTGCAATCCACCTTGCAGTACGAAGCGACTCGACACAGAGACGAGGCTATCAATCTGAAACAGGAAGTGGAGTACATGAAAGGGCAAATGTCACAGACAAACGAACAACACAAAGATGAAGTTGAAAGTCTTGAAAACAATTTAGCGCAAATGGAAGAAACGAAACAACAAGAACAAGTGGAGCTGAAGAAACATTACGAGTGTCTGCAAAGAACCTCAGTTCACGAGGCCAAAGAGACATTTGAGCGGAATATGACGGAGAAGGAACAAGAACTTATGGCAGTGAAAGAAGAGAAAGAATTGCTGTCCTTCAAATGTACAGAACTTGAAGAAAGAGCAAGGAACACCGCTGCTCTCCAACAGGATCGAATTATATCGCTTGAAAACGAGTTACACTTGGCAAGACATGTATTGGAAGAACAAAAACGTGAATTAGAAAAGCGTTTGATGATTTCTATTGAGCTCGAGAGAGAGAAAGGACGACTAGCTGGGTTAAGGACGAGTCAGAAAGCCTTGAGGGATCACTGTGCTAACTTAGAAACAGTGTCTGCTAAACGAGAGTCCAAGATATCAGAGCTGCAGGCAAAACTGGAAAACATCACTCAAGAGAAAGAGAGTGAAGGAAAAGAAGCTCTAAGAAAAGTTACTCAGCTAGAGGCGAATGTTAAAGCTGATGGCGAAAGGATCGATGATCTACGTCTTCGCCTCGACTCTGAGAGAAAAGACAAGTCACAGCTTAGAGTTCAGCTTAATGAAAGTGAACACGAAGCTGAAAAGGTTCTTAAAAAGTTAACAAAAGCTTGCGTAGAGCTGGAAAACATCAGTTCAAAGTACGAGAAATGCACCAAGGAGCTTCAAGACAATAATGTGTGTCAGCGAGCTCTTCTCATGGATCTACAGAGCTCACAAATGCTTGTTCGTAAATTGGAAAACGAACTCAGAATTATAAAAGAACGAGATAAGGTTAAAGATGACCTCGCGTCAGCTCTTCAATGGAAGTTCAACCAACGCTGCAAGGAATTGAACTACGCGAAAGACCAGCTTCGACTGGCAGACGAAAGACATCAAAGTGAGTTGGAGACTTTGAGAACTGTCGCTCAGGTCGCCAACAGTGAAGCTTCTTACTTAAGGAGGGAGGTGTCTCTGGCCCGAAAATCAAAGTGTGAAAAAGAACAAAAGTATTTCACTTCGAGGGACGAGTTACTCGCCACGAGACAAGTAACGGAAACTACCAAGCAGGATTTGTTTGCCGCCACGCAACAACTTCGTTACCTCAAGTCCGCCATCTTGAATTCATGTGACGTCAAAGAGCTACAAGAATTTGTGAAAAACGACGAGGAGTTGTCTCATGTCACCAAGGTAACATTGGCAGTAACCAATCAGGAAGATCCGAACATTAAAAGGTATGTCTATAGAGTGGCCTTATTGCGCATGCGCCCATGGGAGCGAGGTTATACTAAATAAGGATAGAGAATGACACGCCGGCTTGCATGGGACAAAGGGGTTGGAAGAGCGCCAATTAAATTAAGGATCATATTGACGCATCTCACGCATGCGCAGTCAGAACTTGCTACCCACGTGATATCTCCAATCAAGACATTGTAGACATTGTAGCTAACACGACATAAAGCTAATGCTAATTTGTATTCTATATTTTAGCTCTCTTAGTAGTCTACGAGAGTGCATGTCATCACTAAGGTGAGCGTAATGACGGACGGGATGTGTTCATCACATACAGCTAATTCAGAAAACGTTGTCGGCGATCGACTTCAAGCCTACGCGACTAAACCGAAAAGGAGTATGGGTAACAATCAATGAATCTATAAATACACTAGCAAAAAGGAACGTCTCTCATCATATCTGCCGTTCTGTTTCCTTGTTTTAAAACGCGTAGGCATACATTTACAGATTCACCTGCCATTGTCACCAAATACGAAAAGCATGCAAGTGAATTATCATATCTACCCATACTCCCTTTCGGTCATAGTCGCATAGGCTTGATGTCGATCGAAGACAACGTTTTCTGAATTAGCTGTATATCACGATAGGGAATCGTGGTTGATCAAATTGTCCCGTGTTCTTCATGTCTTTGCTTTGATGTCTTACTGGATACTCCTAAAGCAGTGTACACTTTACTAAGTCTCTCATTACTTGATGCCGTGTTTGCTATTAAGTGGAATACATTGAACACATGTCCATTCTGCTTGACATCCCATTTGCTGGGTGTTACCGTTTGCTAGGAGCGATGCTTTGACAGGTGTTCGATAGTTTACATGAACACGATGATGATGTATTTATGATTTTAACAGAGAACAGATTTCTACCTTACAAGATCAAATGAACAAGCATACCGATGCCATTTGTACAACTGCTTCGTCGTGGCGGTAAATAATAAACGTTGTTTTATATACTGTTAGTTGTTAGTTTAGTTTATTCTTAAAAACTTCATTTTTTGTTTAGGAGTTTTGAGAAGAACGTCCAAAATCTTCAAACTGAGTGTGCCGCAGTGCAGAAAAAGTCGCAGCTTTGGTCAGCGGAGAAGGACATCAGTGGCTCTTAGTTCGCATGCGCAGATTATGAGAACTGTATTCTGATGGCTACCATTTACCTGGAAAAACCGGAAATTCCGGTTAATAAAAAGGTATGTGTTATTCCGATCGGAAAATTCCGGAAAACTCGGTATAATGGTACACGCGTCTACGGAAACCCCGAAAAGAGCGGGAAAAGTGGAGTACCTAGATTCCATTTGTTTTTCCAACCGGAATTTGACCGTTTTTCAGGTAACTGGTAAGCACCTCAGAGCTATGTTGAACAATCTGGGTAACTATAAAAGCTGTTCACTGCTTTTTGCGACGTTGAACCACCTAGATGATGATTTGAAGCCTGCAGTTGAAGTTTGAAGATGGAAGTAAAAACATCTACTTTGTTAATGTGCAGCTTGCGAATGATCCAAACTATGACAAGCATTTGTAAATAATAATTTTAATCATCGATTTTGTACCGAGCTGAAATAATGATTTTGTACTTTAATAAACGGCTTTTCTTGATAGTGTTGTGGTGGTAATTCACTTCGGGTTCAATACAGAGCAACGCAGACTAAAACTCGTTAACCAAACGTACCATAATACAGGCGTATTAATTCGCTAACTAACTTATTCTTAAGTTGCTCATGCAAATAGAGCCCTCCTCCCTGTTTGACATCTCAGCAGCTTTCAAAATCTCAGTATCTGCATCTCATCCCTTTATATTCAAAACAAGCGACTAATTCATGGGCTATAGTCCATCAAATATCGTGATTTGGGGCCATTTTTGAGCATTTTGCATGGGCTATAGTCCATCAAATATCGTCATTTTGGCCATTTTTGATCGTTTTGCGCTATAGTCCATCAAATATCATGATTTTGGACCATTTTTGAGCATTTTGCATGGGCTATAGTCCATCAACTATCGTAATTTTTGGCCATTTTTGATCATTTTGCATAGGCTATATATAGTCCATCAAAAATCGTCATTTTGGGCCATTTTTGATCATTTTGCATCGGCTATAATCCATCAAATATCGTCATTTTGGCCATTTTTGAGCATTTTGCATGGGCTATTATCCATGAAATATTGTCATTTTGGGCCATTTTTGAGCATTTTGCCAACTATCGTAATTTTTGTCCTTTTTTCAGCTTTTGCATGGGCTACAGTCCATCAAATATCGTGATTTTGGGCCATTTTTATGCTTTTTGCATGGTCCATCCAATACCGTGATTTTTGGCCTTTTTTCAGCTTTTTGCATGGGCTACAGTCCATCAAATATCGTGATTTTGGGCCATTTTTTGATGATCATGTTGCATAGTCCATCCAATATCGTCATTTTGGGCCATTTTTCAGTGATCATTTTGCATGGGTATAGGTCTATATCTCGAGATCAGATCAACTCCTGTGGTAAAGAACATTTCGTTTGATCAGAAATATCATAAGTAAATAATGCCGTGTTTACACTTGAGCGATCTACCAAGATACTCAAGTGTAAACACGGCAGTAAGCCTTAGGGAATGATAGTAACACAATGCGGAAAGGCATGCGTCTTTTTACAAGAGCTGTAGACACAACAAGTTCATTAGGATCTTTGTAATGTGACAATAAACACTCATTAGTTGCGCTTTCCCTCAGGACTTCAGGCATCGAATTTGCACAACAATGACCATTGTTCAGATAGACTAGCTAAACTTGTCGTCCAAATCAGTAAGCGGGCTCAATAGCTTAGTAGGGACAGTTCTTGATGGCTTAGGATCCGACTGCTCCCTCCCTCTTTGATTACTAAGTTGATTGATGTACTGCTCGATAGCGCGGATGGGGCCGAAATCTTCATCCTATACGTAACATACGGTGACTCAGCATTAAAGTCTGGGTGTATGGTCGCTTTTTGAAGAATTTCCCGGCATGCTTTGCTCATTTCAAACTTGGGGTCGCGAGTTCGACTCCCAGTCATGACACTTTTTTTTCTTTCTTTTTTCCCCCTTTTAAATCTAATAACATTGTTTTATAGATAATTTCCTATTGAAAGGTATTATTTAAGCTGGCAATAATAATAATAATTCATTGACATATTTCTATAACTGTTCGAGTTAGGTATATCCGTGTTGCCATGGTGACATACATATCACGTTTGTAGAACACCAATGGGAAAAGCTTTAATGTTGTGATATCAGTTCGTATCTACACGTAACAAGGGAAATTATTGTTACATTTATTATACAGAATAGAGTATGTACCAAAACATTGTCTGAAAATTTATTTCGCGCGCCACAGTTCTGGACTAAAAATCCTAAAATCTACGACGGCGACGTCAACCGGAGGTGTAAATAACTTCTGTTCGGGATTTCGTACATTAGATATTTAGTCCTAGCCTAAGCTTGTGAGGTTACTTCATCCACAGGGAATACCGCCTTTTTGCATGGGCTATATAGTCCATCAACTATCGTCATTTTGGGCCATTTTTGATCATTTTGCATGGGCTATAGTCCATCAAATATCGTGATTTTGGACCATTTTTGATCATTTTGCATGGGCTATTGTCCATTAAATATCGTGATTTTGGCCATTTTTGATCATTTTGCATGGGCTATATATAGTCCATGAAAAATCGTGATTTTGGGCCATTTTTGAGCATTTTGCATGGGCTATAATACAGTAAAAACCCGCATAAAAGAACCCCTATTTTTCCAAGTCAGGCTGAAATGGTTCTTATATATTGGGTGTCTAGTGAGAAATCAGGCTGAATAGGTTTAAGAGGTTCCTATTTACAGGCCAAAAAACAATAATTGTTCCTGATACAGTATGGTGTATTTCCTTACAATTTGTTTTAATTAGTGAACTATTGACCCTGAAAGGTCTAATATTCACACTAAATATTAACAACCCAACTGTATAGTAAATATAATATTTCTGCATATTCAGCACCGACTGACGTACCTGTGTGTTCTGAGCTTTAGTCATTTTTCACATAAGAATCTGCTTCATTTGTCAGGCTGAACTGGTTCTTATATATTAGGTGCTTAATTGGCTAAATTTCAGCCTGGAGGTTCTTAATCTGCAGTTTCCTATATGCGGGTTTTTACTGTAGTCCATCAAATAATGTGACTTTGGGCCATTTTTGATCATTTTGTATGGGCTATAATCCATCAAATATTGTCATTTTGGGCCATTTTTGAGCATTTTCCATGGGCTATAATCCATCAAATATTGTCATTTTGGGCCATTTTTGAGCATTAAATAATGTGACTTTGGGCCATTTTTGATCATTTTGCATGGGCTATATAATCCATCAAATATCGTGATTTTGGACAATTTGTGATCATTTTGCAAGGGCTATAATCCATCAAATATCGTCATTTTGGCCATTTTTGAGCATTTTGCATGGGCTATTATCCATCAAATATTATCATTTTGGGCCATTTTTGAGCATTAAATAATGTGACTTTGGGCCATTTTTGATCATTTTGCATGGGCTATAATCCATCAAATATCGTGATTTTGGACAATTTGTGATCATTTTGCATGGGCTATAATCCATCAAATATCGTCATGTTGGCCATTTTTGAGCATTTTGCATGGGCTATTATCCATCAAATATTATCATTTTGGGCCATTTTTGGGTGACCATTTTTGATCATTTTGCATGGGCAAATCCATCAAATATCGTGACTTTGGGCCATTTTTGATCATTTTGTATGGGCTATAATCCATCAAATATTGTCATTTTGGGCCATTTTTGAGCATTTTCCATGGGCTATAATCCATCAAATATTGTCATTTTGGGCCATTTTTGAGCATTAAATAATGTGACTTTGGGCCATTTTTGATCATTTTGCATGGGCTATAATCCATCAAATATCGTGATTTTGAACAATTTGTGATCATTTTGCAAGGGCTATAATCCATCAAATATCGTCATTTTGGCCATTTTTGAGCATTTTGCATGGGCTATTATCCATCAAATATTATCATTTTGGGCCATTTTTGAGCATTAAATAATGTGACTTTGGGCCATTTTTGATCATTTTGCATGGGCTATAATCCATCAAATATCGTGATTTTGGACAATTTGTGATCATTTTGCATGGGCTATAATCCATCAAATATCGTCATTTTGGCCATTTTTGAGCATTTTGCATGGGCTATTATCCATCAAATATTGTCATTTTGGGCCATTTTTGAGCATTTTGCATGGGCTATATATAGTCCTTGAGCAATAATGTGAATTTGGGCCATTTTTGATCATTTTGCATGGGCTATAATCCATCAAATATCGTGATTTTGGACAATTTGTGATCATTTTGCATGGGCTATAATCCATCAAATATCGTCATTTTGGCCATTTTTGAGCATTTTGCATGGGCTATTATCCATCAAATATTGTCATTTTGGGCCATTTTTGAGCATTTTGCCAACTATCGTGATTTTTGTCCTTTTTTCAGCTTTTGCATGGGCTACAGTCCATCAAATATCGTGATTTTGGGCCATTTTTATGCTTTTTGCATGGGCTATAGTCCATCCAATACCGTGATTTTTGGCCTTTTTTCAGCTTTTTGCATGGCCTAAAGTCCATCAAACATCGTGATTTTGGATCATTTTGCATGGGCTATAGTCCATCCAATACCGTCCATTTTTGCATGGCCTAAAGTCCATCAAATATCGTGATTTTGGGCCATTTTTGATCATGTTGCATGTAGTCCATCCAATATCGTCATTTTGGGCCATTTTTCAGTGATCATTTTGCATGGGTATAGAGTCTTTCATACGAATGTTCGTGAGCCCAAATCTCGAGATCAACTCCTGTGGTAAAGAACATTTCGTTTGATCAGAAATATCATAAGTAAATAATGCCGTGTTTACACTTGAGCGATCTACCAAGATACTCAAGTGTAAACACGGCAGTAAGCCTTAGGGAATGATAGTAACACAATGCGGAAAGGCATGCGTCTTTTTACAAGAGCTGTAGACACAACAAGTTCATTAGGATCTTTGTAATGTGACAATAAACACTCATTAGTTGCGCTTTCCCTCAGGACTTCAGGCATCGAATTTGCACAACAATGACCATTGTTCAGATAGACTAGCTAAACTTGTCGTCCAAATCAGTAAGCGGGCTCAATAGCTTAGTAGGGACAGTTCTTGATGGCTTAGGATCCGACTGCTCCCTCCCTCTTTGATTACTAAGTTGATTGATGTACTGCTCGATAGCGCGGATGGGGCCGAAATCTTCATCCTATACGTAACATACGGTGACTCGGCATTAAAGTCTGGGTGTATGGTCGCTTTTTGAAGAATTTCCCGGCATGCTTTGCTCATTTCAAACTTGGGGTCGCGAGTTCGACTCCCAGTCATGATACTTTTTTTTCGTTTTTTTTTCTCCCTTTTAAATCTAATAACATTGTTTTATAGATAATTTCCTATTGAAAGGTATTATTTAAGCCGGCAAAATAATAATAACAATTCATTGACATATTTCTATAACTGTTCGAGTTAGGTATATCCGTGTTGCCATGGTGACCATGTTTGTAGAACACCAATGGGAAAAGCTTTAATGTTGTGATACCAGTTCGTATCTACACGTAACAAGGGAAATTATTGTTATATTTATTATACAGAATAGAGTATGTACGAAAACATTGTCTGAAAATTTATTTCGCGCGCCGTATTTATATAGTTATTGAGAAATGTGGGTAGAGTTCTGGACTAAAAATCCTAAAATCTACGACGGCGACGTCAACCGGAAGTGTAAATATCTTCTGTTCAGGATTTCGCACATTAGATGTTTAGTCCTAGCCCAAGCTTGTGAGGTTATTTCATCCACAGGGAATACCGCCTTTTTGCATGGGCTATAGTCCATCAAATATCGTGATTTTGGCTATTTTGATCAATTTGCATTGGCTACAGTCCATCAAATATATATCGTGATTTTGGGCCATTTTTTAGCTTTTTGCATGGACTACAGTCTCTCAAATATCGTGATTTTGGGCCATTTTTGATCATTTTGCCGAATTCATAATGGCGTATTTTTTTAGTTTGGCGATACAATACGTTTCTGGTACAAATGATCCGCTGTCATCTAAAACAGTACCTAGAAATAAACATATTTGGAAAGCTTCTTTGCTGTAGACAAAATATCATCGGAGTTATGACAGATCATAAATAGAGAGTTTTGTATGTATTTTTGAAGTGAGTCCTCACCAGCCTCGTTTTGGTGCAAATTCACAATTTGAAATGTTCATATCTTCTCAAGGATTTATTATTTGGTTTCAAAACACACACACAGTATTTAGATAATCACATTCTATCATATCAAATATTTACTTTTCCCAAAATGCTATGTTTTGGCTTTTATGCAAATTAGAAGCAGTCATTATGAATTCGGTGGCGTTCAAATCTCCCTAAAAGTGTCGGCATTTACGAGTTACATTTGGTATTTTGTCGAGCCAAATTACACGACGAGTAAAAATGCACAGCCGTATTAGATGCTTATCAGACTCCGTTCCCTTCCCCTCTCCCTCCTTTCTTTCCCCAATCCTCCTCCACTCTCCTGTCCCTTTCCCCAGAGCCGGCCACGCAGGCTACCGACTATTCTAGAGTCCCCCCAGGGGTATATATGCAATTCTGCTAAATGAGAAACGAGAAGACACGTAGGAACTCACTGAGATTCTTCAATTGTGGGCTGTTGGACTTTATTTTCCCACCTTTTTTCCCCACCTTTTTTCCCCACCAAAGATCATTAGCCTACCCATTTTACACTTGATTTTGAAAGGTTTTTCACGGCCGATGTTGATTGAAACTTTTAGGATCCGCCAATGTGTTTGTTTACATTTGATCCCCGACCTCGCTTTGGCGCGCGGGACCGCATAGCATTCTGGACAACTACGGAACTTCTCGGAACTCGGCTTGGATTTCGAGATACCCTAATTTCGAGAGAGACTGGGGAAAGTGAAAACAAAATGGCTGCCGTGGAGAAGGTACGAATCTTTGTAGTCGGGGATTCGGGCGCTGGAAAGTCCTCTTTAGTCCAGTTGATCTGTCACGAAGAAAGCACATCCAGCCCAGCATGGACCATTGGTTGTACTGTTGAAGTGAAATTGTACGACTACAAGGAAGGGCTGCCTGGGGCGAAGACGTTTTTCCTCGAGTTTTGGGACATTGGTGGTTCGGCCAGTCACGAAATGAGCCGTCCTATATTCTACAATTCAGTCAATGGATTGATTCTTGTGCACGATCTGACGAACAAGAAATCCTTTTCAAACCTCAGGAAATGGTTAAGCGAAGTTTTAAATTCGAGTAACTCTAGTAATGGTGCCAATACAAAATCGAATGGTAGTTGGCTCGGGGGTGAACCCATTGACGATTTTGACCTTGAGCAGTTTGCAGGCAATCAAATCCCGACGTTAGTCGTGGGGACCAAGCTGGATTTAGCAGGATCCTCAAGAGTAACCAATTCAACACGAGGGATGAACTTAGTGGATGAAATCGGTGCTGATGTTATCAATATAAATTGTAATGATTTGACTCATTTGAGACCAGGACACGTCAATACAAGAAAATTTCGCCATTTCTTCGACAAGGTCATCGAACGAAGGTTCCACACGAGGGAGACTCCACAGGGTCATGGATACCAGGAAGGACCCAAGCTTTTCCAGGAAAGGACAAAGAGAAAACAATTTTAATTAATACATAATAGAGACATGATATCATTATCCTGTTCCAAAGTGGGTAGTTGGGTGAACAAATTTATATAATTAATTATAACATACAATGAATAATCTTTATTTGAAATTTAAAGATTTCTCATCTATACAAGATTGAAAGTTAAATATTTGGAAATTAGCTAAAATATTATGGAGAATAGAAATAAATGTGATATTAATGTGATATTATATAGTAAACAGATGTAACATAAGGATATGAAACCATAACGAAACAATAAAAGACATCATCTGTGGGTTAAATATTGCTATTTTTGTTATTAAAACTCCTGGTCAAAGTTCTTTTAACAGATGTATCTACTAGTAGAGTGCAAACACTAAAACTGTTTTCTATTGTTTCATTGGTGCTATTTAGCACTAACTAGTTTGTACTGTTTCACGGTTTTAGTGTTTGCACTCTATGATGGACACCTTTTAATATCTGGTCTGGTTGCTGTTTTATTGTAAATATCTCCCACTCACCAAGTCAAACAATGGGATTTTATTTTTGTTTTATTTAATGCATTTAATAGAAACGTGACATAAATGAATATCTATCTTTTTGGCTGATCTTTGGAATCATCCAGTGTCCACAGACACAGTTCTGTCCATCTGTTTTGCTTATTCATCATCATCATCATCATCATCATCATCATCATTAGAAATGTGCTTCCTAATGTTTTTACTATGTTTACGTTTGGAGAACTGTGCTTTATTGGGTTTCTCTTTATCCTTGTCGAGACTAAACTTCTCTTGATTACTGTCACCTTTCACATCTGTTAAGTCACTCTCTTCCTCGGCTGATAACAAATGACTGATCTGAACATCTGACTTAACTTTCACCTGTTGTCTTGAGCTTGATGGATGTATTTCTAATCTTTGTGGCTTGGATGGGGGTTTAGTTTTACCTACGACGTACTCGGGCATGACAGTGACTCCTTCTTTTTGTTGAATTTGTGCTTTATTATCTGCAGTATTACTCTTCGTATCTTTTTCGCATGGTTTTGCGAAGGGATGTCTTTCAGATGAGGATTCCCCAGTGTGTACATCGGACACATCGTCCACTGAAATACTAGTGTTATCACCTGATTTTCTCCTGTCTTTTAATTCATTTAGAAAACTTAAAGCAGCATGTTTATTCGCCTCGTTTGCACTCATACGTCCAAGGCTTTCACTTCCATCCTCTTCCAGGCTGTATTTAGTCCACTTCTGAGGATGCAGAACATGATCAGGGACAAGATTTGGTCTGCGACGCTTTGCTCTTATGATCTCACGTGTCGGCACTTCTTCGTCTTGTTTTGGAGGCTCAAGACTATCAAGGCTTTCAAAAATAGACTTCGCACGAGATTGGAAACCTTGGTTCCCACCGATGTGCATAAAATCCTTGTTTTCTTCACTCATTTTCACTTTGAATATAAATATTTTTGTCGACACACTCTAAGGAGTCTGGGTACTAGGATAAAACAGACTGCGCGAAGACTGGTAGACCTTGGCAACCGAGTGCTTTCGTTAGCAACCAAAATGGCGGATTGTTTTGGTGAAATGTTTCTCCACATTTAGAGATCAGAAACAAAATGCAATTTCCTTCTTGTACTGTTACAGAAGCTTTCAATTCACAGCTAAAAGCTCTTTGCATCAAGGAGTTCCCTTGTGGATTTGGAACCTGGGTAAGCTTAAAATGATTCGAGAATTGTTGTCAATCAAAAATTGATCTGATCAACACAACCAATATTAGAAAGGCAATAGCTTATATTCAATTTATATTGTAATTAAATTAGATTATTCATATCTTGAAAATATGTTGTTCTGCTTTTAAACAGCGAATCCCAGACTTTGAGGTTCCAACGAAATCATCGAAACAAACGAGCAAGACCGAAAACAGTCCACTGTCACGAAATGGTATGCTCATCTGTTACTACGATGCCTGCAATTTTATGACCAATAATATTGGCAATAAAAATACTGCTACTAGTAATACTTCAGAATTGTATTACAAAACAGTATGTCTGTTGCTTATATGTGCATATATATGTTTTCTATAACACATGCAAGAGTGACCAAGACATTTGCAACAATTGGCTTAATTGTTACTACATTGTATATCACAATAAGTTAATAATAAAATAAATAAATAAACACTGGTAGTAGTCAACTCTTTCTTGGCAGATACCTGTCTAATCCAGACACGTACCTCTCTAAGATGGACACCTCTCCAAGACAGACACCTTTGTGTCAGGTTCCTACATACATACTTCCTATTTGGGGGGGGGGGGGGGGGTAATCAGGGGTAACACCTTTGTCTGGTTCCTGCTTTTGTTGGACTTTTTTGCTTATTAAGCGTTATTATTTATAAAAATTTGGCATCCCTGTAAGGTGGAAATCTCACTAAGCCAGACAACAGAAGTACAAATTGTAGGTCCCGAGGGGGGTGTCCAGTTTAGGGAGAGTTGACTGTATGTACTTTGTATTAACAGTAACTCATTGTATGCATGCTTGTTTGTTTGTTGTAATGTAGAGCTAACAGCACAATACGAGACGATAGAGGGTCTACAAGAATTGTCTATCAAGCCTCCTTACAATATTGACTGCAACTGGAGTAACGAAGCTTCATCTTTGAGAGAAATAGCTGTAAAAACACCACACAAACTCAGCCATGATTTTATACTCAATTATTTTAAGTCTCTGAGAATTGTAGATAAAAAGGTAAGTGTTGGAGGGTATTTCAAGTGACTTGAAATGACTTGAAATAAATTGTTGTAAAACATGTACTAAGGGTGTTTATTTATCTTTACCATATGGCAGGGTTGTCAAAATAACAAGTGCATTTGATGAACACTGTGGCAGCTAGAGTCTTACAAATATGCGAGGCAGCGAGGCATGCGAGGCACTCTGCGAGGCATGCGAGGCATGCGAGGCATGCGAGGCATGCGAGGCATAAGTGCGAGCCATGCAAAAATACGAACAAATGAAATTATACTTATGAACCTCCACCTTCCATTCGTGAGGGAGAGCCTGCTGAAGAACGAAGAGATCAGCAACGATATGGTCGCTACGTAGCGGGGACTGCGCGAAACAGAGACAAGAAAATCATTACAAATTAACCTGGATTTTCAGTTGAAAAGCAACGACTACGAAGCTTACCCAAAAACTGAGACTGCATGGTGTAGAAAAGTGCAGATAATGACAGTGATAACATTTATATTAATACTATGGTAACAAATATTAATACTTCGAAGTATTCTTTGAGTACTAGGCTAAAGAGACGGGCCGAAGCTACAAGACATATACAGTACACACATGAAGTTTTATAAAATCTAACATCCTGTGGGACACAAATCAAGCTCAAATTGTGCTAAGTTTTTAAATTATTATTCTCAAACTCATCGAATTCAAGAATTTAAAGCACTGTAATTGTCTGGAATGATGTGATTCATTTTCAGTTTACTCGGGAAACTCGACGGATATGCCGATCGATATATTTTTTATTGTTCTTTGCCGGAAGTGGTTTTAGCTCACCATTTTTCTGCAACAGGCAAAAAAATTACTTTGTGATCTGGAACAGGTCACAGGGTCTCAGAGACATAGCGGCACACCCCCGTCCTAAATTATACCCCCCCCCCCCCCCCCCCCCACCCCGGAAAACAGGCTCTCCAAGGGGAGGGGGGAAAGGGGAGGGGGATTGAAGGGAGGGGGACTCCTGTTCACAGGCTTGTCATTTAAAATCTTTTACATAATGTATATCAAACATGATAAAGAGTTCTACCTCTAAATTCAAAACACTGAGAAGTGGGTGCAGCTGCATGCTTAGCCTGATAACTTTGGTGGTCTGGGAGGGGGAGGTAGAGAGGTGATTGGAGGGGAGGGAGAGCAAGATAATCCCCTCTCCCCAGCTACTCAGGCTGGTTCAGCCGAGTTTCTAACTGACTTTTGAGGTGTTTTGAAATATGGAGGAAAAACTCTAATCTCGTGAATCTACATCAAACGATTAATGACTGTTGGAGAAATTCAAAGTTAGGGGTATCGAACGGCCAAGGCGAGACTTTGCGAGACTCCGAGACAAGGCATATTTTTGCGAGCCCGAGACGCTTTTTTAGCCAATTTGCTTTGACAAAATTCGAGACTCTGAGACAGCTTTTTTGAAAAACGAGACTTCGAGACCCGCGAAACTTGACTCTTGACTTTTTACGGGGACCATTCGACACCCCACTCGTTAAAGTTAACCAAATTGTACACCAATTAAGATCACATTTTCAGATGTCCTTCACGGTAGTGATTTCCTTTGTTTCGTCCTCATGAATTATTAATGAGTTTGAGAAAGAAATAACTACTAATAAATTACTGTGCAATCATATTACATTTCAAGGAGTTGGAATTATCTGCCAATCAAATATCAGACATCAGCCCTCTATGCATCAGTCCACCCCTCTGATTCATCTATGGCCTTGGTTACAATAATATGCCATCTATACCAAGCCAAATGAAACCTGAATCATGGTAAGTACAGTAGGCGATTCAATGGTAACAGTGACGATAAAAGTAAAAGTTACATGACTTGTAGCAAACACATATGATGACGTGAAGATCGAAGAGTTCTCATGTGCCAACATGAGCAATTGGAAAAGCATTTCATCTATCATTTATCTATCCATTCCTGCTAATGCCAGGTGTCGCTCAGGGCACTCACAAAATATCTGCATTTCGACCTGGCCCTCGCTGCTTGTGCCAAAAAGCATTTAATGGTGCTGTTATACTTGTATCTTTGGCCTTATATGCGACATTTATATATTGTATATTTATTTATTGTTATAGTCGAGCGTTTTTAACATGAGCCTCTGGCTCGGGAAATTTTAACCAAAGCGACTTTAAATAGATTATTATTATTATTATTATTATGGAGCAGTGAGAATATTATGATGATAACTGTATCTAAAGTTCAGGACCGACTCCATAACAGCTTTTTCTTACCGTGTTGATATTTCCGCATCTAAGTGCTATACAATAATTTATTATTATGCTATTTTCTAAATTGCCTCAATGTGTAAAACAACTTGCATTCACCCTTGGGTCTTGCAACTACAGTATATGTACCTCAGTCAGTCTGGTGTGCATTAATACATGTACATGTATGTATATATGTAGGAACCATCAGTATATGTACAATGTACACATGTACATTGTTACCGTATGTACAAATCAAATCTGCCTGTTTTCTCATTTGATACCTTTTTGCATTGTGTTATGGTGCAGTTATTACTAAAGTTACTCTGATTAATGTCTGCAGGAGTCATCTACTCTCCCTGGATGTAAGCTACAACAAACTTTTAGACCTCAATGCTACCATAAACATCCTAAAACTGCTTCCCAAACTACGTAATCTGGTTTTGCAAGGAAATCCCCTAATGGTACGTTACTTGCTCTTCGTCTCTAAGTTAACACAGTTGCTTGTTGTTAGAATTAGAGTCATTTTCACATGAGTGCGAAGTATTTTACAGTATGGCTGGTGCCATGCAGTGGCCGTGCCGTGTCCAAGCATTCTGATTAGTTGAGCAATGATTTTGTGCACTGTGATTGGTTGAATAGATGTCTTCGATTCCGTACCGTGACCGTAACTCCATGCTGCAGGTTTCCCACAGACAAAATATTTAGCTCCGATAGATGATCAGTAAAATCCAATTACTTCTAATGACAATAAACTACGTTGTACTTGTAGCTTGTTCCTGGTTATTGTGGATATGTAATCGACTCCATTCGCCAATTGACACTACTAGACGACAACAGAATATCTGCTGACGAGAAACACTATTTTAAGGGATTATCTAAGTTAAAAGGTTGGTCAAATAATAAATAAACTTTATTTTACAAGGGAAAAAACATATTACAGCTTGAGCTGAAAAACTTATGGCCCTTCTAATCTAAAAATATAAATATAATCTTAAAAAATATATATATAAATATCTATCCTAATATCTATCCTAATCTAAATCTACACTGTACATGTACATTGTACATGTGTGTTGGTGGTGTCTATTCAGAGTGAATTTAAAGGTGTTTGGTCACAGGCAGCCCATTCAACTATTCCTTCTAAATGCCCCATTCGCATTCTGCAGAGTCCATCCATTTAAGGGGTTCAGTCACAGGCTATTCCTTCCTTGCAATTAAAACATGTTTAGTTTAAAGACCGCTCTGTGGCATTCTTTTTATGCATTTAATTGTCATTACCATATTATTTTGATACCCAAGTAAGAAATAATAGAGGCTCATGTACATGTGTATACTTGAAAATCTAAGTGACGTGTGGGATCAGTTGGTATATTCAACTCAAAACCATTATATAACTTGTACATGTTTGTTTAGATATTCCACTGGACAAGTCCCAGTTAACCATCTCTGTCAGTACAATAACAGGGGTCAAGTCACCTGATGAACTAGAGGTCAGTAAGTTGAAATAATAATAATAATAATAGCATTTATTTAAACACGATGGATTTACAGCATGGCTGGTGTAAGACTATGACAGTGCAAATCTGATAATAAATAATAACAAGACGCTCAATGAGCGTTCACTCGGGCATTGTGAAAAGGAAAATGTCAGTTGCCCGAGGAAGTACTTGAAAATGAATGCCAGTTGGTTGAAGAAAAATCATATTTATATCTATTTTTTGGTGTGCATAGATAACAAGAACATTCTCAGTTGCGTGAGAAGGGAGCTGACAGTGATTGACAGTTGCGTCAAGAAAGAGAATATGTATATATGTTTCGGCGAGCATCTTTGAATCGTACTTCCGTATGCTCGGCTTTATACATAGAGCGGACCCGTTTTTGGAGACCATGAATATGCATGATTTTTGCACTTGTTCCCAGGATTGACTTCATTTTCGCCTCAGATTTGCCGTGTTCTTCTTGATGCCATTTCAAAGTTGTTTTCTCACCTTTGGATTTGTCCATTTTGGAATCACACTTCTGAATCAACATCTGGCTTCAAGTTGTGGTATACATGCTTGGTAGGCAGTACTCAGTTGAGTTCACATTTAAGTCACATTAGAGTTCATTTTGTATTATAGTTCTTGAGTTCATTTGATTTGCTTTTGAGCTTGAGTTCAATTGATTACCTTTGGACTTTGAGTTGATTTCCTTTTGATGAGTTCATGTAAAGGCCCTGTCGAAAACGCTCAACATCTGCTGAGTGGGCCCACACGAATCGGCGTATTTTGTATGTGAGAGCGTATTTAAGTTAAAAGATGAATGGTTGCCTAATACAATATAATTTATTTCTGCACAAGCCAAAAAACTTATTTCAGCTTGAGCTTCGAAAATGACTTATGGCCCAGTATCTGCCCTGAAAAACATAAATATTTCACGTTTGTGACGATATCAATATGCAACCTCAAGTCCTCAATACTTCCTAATGTAATACAGACTACCTACTGAACATTTACATTCATCGACATAAATTGTTTCTCGTCACGCAACTCAGATTGTCATATTAAAGGCCCGTATACGCTCATTGAGCAGCCTTCTTCTTGAACTATCCCTAATCTAAATGACCCATTCGCATTTGATTGTATTTTTGCCGTTCACTCACAGACTTGTTTTCAGCGTGGAAATTCTGCTTTAAATAGCGCTGTGCCGCGGTTCTAAAGACTCTCTGCGGCATTCTATTGTGCATGCATTTAAATGTCATTACCATATTATTTGGCATACCCCAAGTAAGGAATATTAGAGGCTCACGTAGCTTGTGCTTTACTTTAATTGATGAAGTTTTGAAGTATGGGATCTACGATTTCTATATTCAACTTTTCAAACCAATATATAAACTTGTACATTATATATCTGAGAAATGTGTTTCGTTTTATTGCCGGATACCCAGTTAACGGTCTCTGTCAGTACGATAGTCAGGGGTCAAGTCACCTGATGAACTACTTGAGTCAGTAAGTTGAAATAATATAATAAAATCTGCATTAATTTAAACTCGATGGATTAAATACAGCATGGCTCGTCATTTTGGAGCCGAACAGTGCAAATACTACCGAAATCCGCATTTTCTAACTCGGGCGGCCTGCGGCCTGGGCCCGAGTAATAAAAAAGGACACCTTTGTTTGCTCCTTTGGGATGCCAGCCCTAACCACCCTGTTGTGCCATTGAACTACTACAACAAACATGTTTGTATGACAATCTATTACAATCATAGTTTTTCATGAACTTTAGACTTCTATTCAGAAACTCCTGATAATTACTGTACATATATGTAGCTTGTTTCACTCTGGCGATATACATGTACATGTAGTAATAATTGTATACAATCATGTATCAATATTCTCATAGGATCAAGAAAACCAACCAGAGTTCCCAAAGATTGAGTATAAATATCATGTAGAATTCAAGTTCATTGAGCAACCCTTGGCAATTCCTGGTGAATCTCATGCTGATACTCCATACCTAATATAATAATTACCCCCGAAGAGGAACCAGAGAACATGCTGTCTACAGTACAAGATAAGCCATGCGAAACCACTGATAATACAGGTATTACTTCTAGGTATTATCCCAGGGGGGGGGGGGGGGGGGGGGGGGGGGGGACTCAGGGGTGTCAGTGATGGGGAGGTGCAAATCCATTATGCAAAAACAAGACCCCAAAAAAGTCCAATGGCCCAGAACGTAACCCCCAAAAAGTCCATTTTCTCTCCGCATAAAATCGAGAACGGTAGGATATCATTTTTATCAACCCCCAAACAAGTCCTTGCCAGAATCTTTATATCAAAAAAAAGTCCACCAGAAAATTGCAACCCAAAAAAAGTGTGGTGCACCTCCCCATAGTTAAATTGCACACATAGTTAAATTATGCAAAATTTGTGCAACATTCATTCAACATGCAGTGCTGTGCAGTGCTGTTGTGTGTATTATTACCCAAGACCACAGCTTGCAATGCAACATTTTTCATTGTTCCCCCAAGAGAACAACACCATCAAATTGTTGCAGAAGTTCAGTCTACATGCACTTTGTGCAACTGGGAAAAATGCTGTGTTGCAACTGTGCTCTTGAAAAAGCTTTAGATGCTGTGTTTTGCAAGTTGTATGGCATTCAAAATTTAGATGATGCTTCAGCAAATTTTATCACCACCCACAACAACAAGAGTACAACTTGCAGCGCATAAATGTTGCATGACAGATTGCATGATGATATTACCTGATTTACCTGACACAGTACTTTGTGATCTGTTTCTCTATAAATGTTTCAATACATGTCGGTATAGGAATACTGTCAGACAGTGTAGATGAAAATAGCACTGAACAGCAATGTAGTTATAAATTGTAAATGCTGCTCTACTGATAATGATGTAGTCTCCCTCGCATCCGTTTTTAGTAACGTAACGTAACGTGACGGAACTAAAAACAGATGCGAGGGAGACTAATAATGATGATGATGGTCATGCATAGCAACAATCAACTATGATGTATAATGTCATGATGCTGATGATGATATCAATCAATGAAGATGATGACGTTACTCACAGTTCATCAAAATGCAATGTTATCCACAAACTTTAATATCACCAAAATTAATATTAAGATTAAAATCAAAAACATCAAAAGAAAAAAATCAAATTAAAATTAATATCATTGTAATATTTTCAGATCTGCAATTAATTACCACCAAGAGTTTGCCATGGAATGAGGAATCAATAGACCTAAACTACTCCGAAGATTTCCACACTCGTAAATTGTGTGAGCTCAGAGACTTTTTCAAGGGAGGAATGGAATTCAACGTGATTGAGACAAAGCACTCGTACGTACAAGAAGATCCAAACACTGTGCCAGAAGAAGATAGAAAACTGAATACTCCTTGCGGCAAAGGTGAATAGTCTACCAGAATAGTACAATCTAAGGGTGCATGACAGAAATAACTAAAATTAATAGACATAATTGAAGGGCTCCCTGCATGAACAATGCAAGTGATCTCTGATCAAAATCTAAATTCACCTTGAGATTCTTTGATTTTCAAAGGAGAATTTGGGTTTTGATCAGAAGTCACTTACTCTATTCTTGCAGGGACCACTTCACTGATATCTATACAAGCATCAAGAGTTCCAGACTTCCGGTACGCACGCAATGCATTATGAGATTATTACAAAGGAAAAGTGAGCACCAATTCTAGACACAGGGAGCCCAAGCTATGTTTTTGCTCACTTGGTGCTCACGTTTCCTTTGTAATAATCTCACAATGCATTGCGCGCGTACCGGAAGTCTGGAACTCTTGATGCTTGTATATAGTGATTATAATGATGTTGATTCATGATGATGGTGATGATGCTGTTATTTTGAATGCAATGATGGTTTTTATATTTACATGTAATCATAAATAATGTATTTGTCTTGTTTTGCACTGTACTTTATGGCCACAAAGACAGTAAAGCAGAAAAGCGCAAAAAGAGTGGTAAAGATAAAGCTGACAAAGATAAACGGAAAGAATCTGCAAAATCAAAAGATAAGGTAAGAACGAAATATTAAATGCTCAATTCACATTAACACAGTGACAGAGTGTAACTGACTGGTAATACAAGATATATATGCAACAGTTTAGAGTTGTACACCATGGAATAGCCCACGCATCACTTGTAGTTTCAACATGTACATGTACATATCAGAATAAGCCACGACTACATTGCATCATGGGAAGCAAGCATAGAATACCACAGGATATGCAATGGCAATTCCACTCCCTCATTGACTGTATTTTCTATGAAGTGGGATAAATACTGATATGCTGCAATATTACATTTCTTTCAGGGAAAGGAAGGCAAGGCAAAAGGCAAAGGCAAACATGAAGAAATAGAGTTGTTTGAGCTACCCAGGGAATGTAGAACTGTTGGCTCCTGTCACGTGGCTCTCAGTACATTTCTAGATGGAGAAATAGCAGTGACAGCAGAGTGTAATTGTGAAGAAGGGAGAGAAGACACTAAGGCAGATGACACTAAGAGTGTGATGAGCGGGAAACAAGAAGGAAATGAGATTAAGAAAAAAGCAAATAAAGGTATCATAATGAAGGGTTTTAATGGAGGTTGCTCATGTGCCTGAATGGCTGATAAGAAGTCTCATGCAGTTAAAACATGCAATGTATCGATTATAAATTGAAATGGTTGCTAGGTGTCAGTAAGTGGTTGGTAAGGTGTCAGTAAGTGGTTGGTAAGGTGTCAGTAAGTGGTTGGTAAGGTGTCAGTAAGTGGTTGGTAAGGTGTCAGTAAGTGGTTGGTAAGGTGTCAGTAAGTGGTTGGTAAGGTGTCAGGAAGTGGTTGGTAAGGTGTCAGTAAGTGGTTGGTAAGGTGTCAGTAAGTGGTTGGTAAGGTGTCGGTAAGGTGTCAGGAAGTGGTTGGTAAGGTTTGATCAGTACCGTAAGTGGTTTGGTAAGGTGTCAGTAAGTGGTTGGTATGGTGTCAGTAAGTGGTTGGTAAGATGTCAGTAACTGGTTGCTAAGGTGTCAGTAAGTGGTTGGTAAGGTGTCAGGAAGTGGTTGGTAAGGTGTCAGTAAGTGGTTGGTAAGGTGTCAGGAAGTGGTTGGTAAGGTGTCAGTAAGTGGTTGGTAAGGTGTCAGTAAGTGGTTGGTAAGGTGTCAGTAAGGTGTCAGGAAGTGGTTGGTAAGGTTTGATCAGTACCGTAAGTGGTTGGTAGGGTGTCAGTAGGTGGTTGGTAAGGTGTCAGTATGTGGTTGGTAAGGTGTCAGTACATGTAAGTGGTTGGTAAGATGTCAGTAACTGGTTGCTAAGGTGTCAGTAAGTGGTTGGTAAGGTGTCAGGAAGTGGTTGGTAAGGTGTCAGTAAGTGGTTGGTAAGGTGTCAGGAAGTGGTTGGTAAGGTGTCAGTAAGTGGTTGGTAAGGTGTCAGTAAGTGGTTGGTAAGGTGTCAGGAAGGTGTCAGGAAGTGGTTGGTAAGGTTTGATCAGTACCGTAAGTGGTTGGTAGGGTGTCAGTAGGTGGTTGGTAAGGTGTCAGTAAGTGGTTGGTAAGGTGTCAGTAAGTGGTTGCTAAGGTGTCAGTAAGTGGTTGCTAAGGTGTCAGTATACATGTACATTTGTACATATAAACATGTATTTGATTCTAACTTCCAGGTGACACAACAGAAAAGTCCAACAAAGGTACAAAGCCAGCAGCTGCTGATGGCAAAAAGGCAGGCAAAGAAGGACATGGAAAGAAAGGAGGCAAAGATGACAAGGGAAAAGGGAAAGCTTCTAAGGAAGAGGAGATTAACGATGAAGAAGAAGAAGCACGACCCCCTCCTCCGCTGTCAATCAACGTGTCTATCAGATTACATCAATGGAAATCAGCCAAGGAAGCTACAGTAGCTTGTTCAAGTGATAAAGGGAAAGAACAGAGTTAATTATTAATTCATTATTTTTATTCATTATTACTTCATTCTTTGGAACACATCAGAATTTGTAAAAACTTGAAAATCATCAAATAACATTTATTTTGGTATAATTCCATGCATGTTTAATTACATTAAACAGTCAGCATGCTGTTATGCCGTTGGACTTTTGACTATTAAAAGCTGCTAGTTGAGATATAAGGTACATAGAAAAATATCATTATAATTTTATAATAACAAAGTACAGTATGTATTTATTTAATGATTTTCCAAGAGCAGGTGTGTTAACAAAAGAACACAAGGTCCCCTACAAGGTAAATCACCCAACCCAACCCCGTAAAATAAGTAACCCATCCCAAGATACTTATTAGTTATTTATTGATTGATTGATTTGCCAAGAGTAGGTGTGTTTACAAAAGAACACAAGGTCCCCTACAAGGTAAATCACCCAACCCAACCCCGTAAAATAAGTAACCCATCCCAAGATACTTATTAGTTATTTATTGATTGATTGATTTGACAAGAGCAGGTGGGTTTACAAAAGAACACAAGGTCCCCTACAAGGTAAATCACCCAACCCAACCCCGTAAAATAAGTAACCCATCCCAAGATACTTATTGGTTATTTATTTATTTAATGATTTGCCAAGAGCAGGTGTGTTTACAAAAGAACACAAGGTCCCCTACAAGGTAAACACCCAACCCAACCCCGTAAAATAAGTAACCCATCCCAAGATATAACAGAAAATATGAATTCCCATCTGGGCTCAGTATTTTTTCTGAGTCTTTTTACTCTTGACGAAACCTTACGAACTCTATTATGAACCATGTTCTTTCTGACAGTTTTTCAGTCCTTTTCAGTCCAGTTACCAACCCTCTTCTCCTATTGGTTGCTTTTATTATCAAAATTAATGGTTAATATGGAATGGTCCCACGTCATTAAGCAACACAACCCAAAGGAAATAAATTCATTGACTTGTAAATTTCCATATGAAATTATTGTATATTTAAGTGACTTAGAAAACTAGTATTATTCAATATAATTATTATGCCGTATCATGATATTTACACTACTGTACAAACTTTATATTTCCTATGTACATCATAACTATCCTTGGTCAGGTCTTCGTGTAGCTGCACAAAAGTCCTGGCTATTGTTCTATTGACGTTCTATGTATTGTAAGTTATATGGTAATTTGTTGCTTGGTAATTAGTTAGTAATGTAGTTCGTAAGGTTACCTTACGAACTACATTACGTTCTATGTATTGTTTTTACATAAAAAACAATAGCCAGGACAATTTGTGCAGCTACACGAAGACCTTGTCCTATCCTTACCTTATCCTTACAATGTCTTCAGTGTCTTAGTTCAGAGACATAACCACAGACAAATTGGGTTCCATTGTTATTGCAATTATATTATAGTCAATGTGTGGCCGTTTTATATTCTTTATACAATAGCTGTACAATACTTTCCCCATCCTTCACTCGATTGCATGCGTTGCTCCGCCTCGTAGAACCTCTACTTCTCTGCATCTTGATAGGCTAAGTATCTTGGTGATCCTCAGGGTATCGTGTGTGGAGGTATTCATTTGGTATGTACAGGGCTCCTTTCCAGAATTTGAAGTATTTCCCAATTTCAGGATGAGGATTGAAAGGTTGATCTGGTTCCTCTATAAGATTTTCTGAAAGGAAAAAGCGCAGTCAATAGAAACCTTTTGAAGGATTGGTAAATCAGGAATCAGAACAATTTTTGAACTGGACTTTGGATGTCGGATCAAATTCTTTCTCTGTCATCACCTACCCTGAGCTGCGTATCTGCTGGAGCCATCATCACCAAGGACATTGTAGAATGGTTGATTGCGCCCAAGTGGTAGCCTGTCGACACCCATTTGATGAATCCATGACTCGTCCATATCACAGGAATAATCCCAGCCGTAAATGATACACCCATAACGATATCTAAAGTTTGGTAGACAAATAATATAAACATCCATTCAGAACAAGTTGAAGTAATAGATCAAACACGAGAAAGTGTGTTTCATCCGTTATCCAAACACCGAGAAGGGAGTTGAAAAGACGAGGCACAGCAGAGTTTTTTAACTAAATGTAACTCCGCGGTGTTTGGATATCGGATGAAACACTCTTTCGAGTGTTTGATCTTAAAGATTCTCAAATCATTAATGATTCTTGGAGTAACCAATATGCGTATTCAATGTCATTTATGTGTACACAAATACATTTGTACCCTGCGAGCAGAGTCTTCTTTTAACCTCCTCCCCGAGAGAAGGAAGAAGACTGCCGAAGTCGTGTAGATCCTTTGTATTGCCGCTATCCAAGAATCTGGATAATCAGATTCATAATTTCAGGTTTGATTCCGGTTTAAACTGGGTTTTCCACAATCATAGTATAATGGCGGCTAGAGTTCGTTATGTTATTACAAACGTTTTTGAGAAGCTTTATCCTTCCAAATCGTTCACGACACATCAACATCAAGCAAGCACATAATATAATTATTTACTGGTAGGGATACCTTTGTTTCTTTGTCCACCGACATGTTTATCAACTCGCTAAACCGTTAGACGACCGGAACTGGAAACAATATTTGAATCCGAGTGGGCTTGGAAATGCATTTGTCTCTAAGCAACCGTTGCGCATGCTCAAATAAGAATGTAACGACTTCGACAGAGTTTTCTTCCTTCTCTCTCTCAGGGAGGAGGTTAAAAGAAGACTGCTCGCAGGGTAAAACATTTGTTGTCTGCAATACCTTCGGTGTTTCATGACCATTCCTATTCGGTACTTTACTTCAGTATTTTCTGAATCTGATCTCAATGTCTGTAATTAAACAAGTCTAATAAGCACATTCTTCTGAGCTATGGGCTATACAGGGATGTGCCATTGGACAGGGTATGGGTTTTGGCCTCTGTTCTGAACAGGGCACACAACGTCGAACCTTTGTTAGGCATTTTCATTCTAAATATAGTAACATTAAATTTATAATTTTACATACATTCACGAAAACGAAAATTCACTCGGGAAATTCAGGGGGGAGTGGGGTCTGGACCTCCTTGATCCACCACTGTAAAGAAATTGTAACTGAAAATCTTAAGCCTGACATCATTATAAATAATCGCATTTGACCTGCGGTGTGTCATTCAGCAGGTATTACAGGTTATTTCTTTCAATACAACCCAAGGCAACTTACTTGTTTAACTGGTTTGCTTTGTTCCTGTTCTTCTCTCTGCTTCTGCTCTAGTACACGCTCAATTAAGTTGTAAATGGTGTCATCATGTCTGATAGGAAGCATATCTTGGAGGATGGTCATAGACTGTCAAACAACGAATTGTGGAACCCACTGATTAATTGTGATCAGTTATAGCGATCTGTGGGTGCCAGTGTGAAACAACATGCTGAACAACAAATACAGGAATCATATTCTACAATAATATTTAATTGACAATGTAATGTATGTCCAGGTTGTCAAAACTGTAAAACCTAAAAGTGACCATGGTCACCATGGTCCATATTCATCAAATTAATGATTATAAATTAATGATGAGGTTAATAATCTGTCTATCAGTGTGATTATCTGACTGTCTACCTGTCAGCCTGTAAACAGTGTGTCTGTGATTGTCTGACTGTCTAAATGTCAAATGTGCTTTTACAGTGTGTCTGTGATTGTCTGACTGTCCACCTGTCAGCCTGTCTACAGTGTGGTCTGTGATTGTCTGACTGTCTAAATGTCAGCCTGTTAACAGTGTGTCTATGATGTGATTGTCTGACTGTCTCTCTGTCAGCCTGTCTACAGTGTGTCTGTGATTGTCTGACTGTCTACCTGTCAGCCTGTCTACAGTGTGTCTGTGATTGTCTGACTGTCTACCTGTCAGCCTGTCTACAGTGTGTCTGTGTGGTTGTCTGACTGTCTACCTGTCAGCCTGTCTACAGTGTGTCTGTGATTGTCTGACTGTCTACCTGTCAGCCTGTCTACAGTGTGTCTGTGATTGTCTGACTGTCTACCTGTCAGCCTGTCTACAGTGTGTCTGTGATTGTCTGACTGTCTACCTGTCAGCCTGTCTACAGTGTGTCTGTGTGGTTGTCTGACTGTCTACCTGTCAGCCTGTCTACAGTGTGTCTGTGTGGTTGTCTGACTGTCTACCTGTCAGCCTGTCTACAGTGTGTCTGTGTGATTGTCTGACTGTCTACCTGTCAGCCTGTCTACAGTGTGTCTGTGATTGTCTGACTGTCTACCTGTCAGCCTGTCTACAGTGTGTCTGTGTGGTTGTCTGACTGTCTACCTGTCAGCCTGTCTACAGTGTGTCTATGTGGTTGTCTGACTGTCTACCTGTCAGCCTGTCTACAGTGTGTCTGTGATTGTCTGATTGTCTACCTGTCAGCATGTCTACAGTGTGTCTGTGTAGTTGTCTGACTGTCTACCTGTCAGCCTGTCTACAGTGTGTCTAATGTGGTTGTCTGACTGTCTACCTGTCTACAGTGTGTCTGTGATTGTCTGACTGTCTACCTGTCAGCATGTCTACAGTGTGTCTGTGTAGTTGTCTGACTGTCTACCTGTCAGCATGTCTACAGTGTGTCTGTGTAGTTGTCTGACTATCTATCTCTGCCTGTCTACAGTGTGTCTGTGTGATTATCTGACTGTCTACCTGTCAGCCTGTCTACAGTGTGTCTGTGATTGTCTGACTGTCTACCTGTCTACAGTGTGTCTGTGTGGTTGTCTGACTGTCTACCTGTCAGCCTGTCTACAGTGTGTCTATGTGGTTGTCTGACTGTCTACTGTCAGCCTGTCTACAGTGTGTCTGTGATTGTCTGACTGTCTACCTGTCAGCATGTCTACAGTGTGTCTGTGTAGTTGTCTGACTATCTATCTCTCAGCCTTCTACAGTGTGTCTGTGTGATTGTCTGCCTGTCTATCAGCTGTCTGTGACTGTCTATCTTTGTTTAATACCACCATGTACATACTTCGTCTAAGTTGATGCCAAGTGTGCAAGTTTACATGCGCTAGAAGCGACTTGTACTCTGTGTCGTTAGCCTTTACCAGTGTGAGCAACTGTGGTGCTGACTACGAAATGTCAGCGTGTCTACAGGAACAACTGTGTGATTATCAACTGTTAACTGTCAGCCTGTCTCACACTAGTGTCTGTGTGAATCATGATGTGGAATTGAAGAAAAAGAACCCGATCCATCTGATTGTATTACTTCAGTTTCGAGTTGTTAAGCGATGACAGTGTGTCCTTGACAAAAGATGCTACCTGCTCAGGCTAAGCCTACAATGTGTCAGTGTAAATGTATTGACAAATACCGACGAGAACGCGAAAAAGTGTGTCTGTGTGATTGTCAACAATAGAAACCATTTTTAATTGCACGGTGTTATTCTCTGACTTTTAGGCTCAGCCTGAGCAAACGCGTCTTTTGTCAAGGAGTACAGCGGTGTCTAAACAAACTCGACAGTGTGGAGTATTCCATCACCCATCTGATTCCAATTGTGACTCTATTTCTGTGTGCATACTAGTGTCATAATGAATGCTTGGATCCCAACTTTAATTGTGATGCTCTCCAGCCTTTATATGACATTTATGCGAAAATGTCTGACTGTATGCAGTCATACCAGCCTGTCTATAATCTATCTGTGTGATGATAGATATTCACGATGTTGGTAACAGTGTTCTTGTAAAAACCTGTCAATGAAGAGAAAGATAATTGACTGCTAATGATTGACTTCTACAGTGATTGTACATGTCTGCTTTCTACCTTGATGAATCTAAATGATAGTCTTGATGTCAGTCTTTATATGATAAGAAAGCATTGCCATCATGATACTGTGCAACCACTCTTTCCATCCACTTCACTGTGTCCCATGCATTTATTATTAATGTTTAATGAAGTCTAAACTCCCTGTTATGATCAATCCGTGACATGTGTAGTGAACTGTCATACACTCCACTCCATCCCATGCATGTATCTGCGATTTAATGAAGGCAAAACTCCCTGACTGTCAACCGTGTACATGTGATGTGAACCATGTAACATCCACTCCACTCCATCCCATGCATTTATTATTAATAATCAATGAAGTCAAAACTCCCTGTTATGATCAATCCGTGTACTTCGTGAAGTTGATGCCATGTGCAATCCACTCCACTCTGTCCCTTGTACTTGTGTTATTAATAATTTAATGAAGGCAAAACTCCCTGTTATGATCAAATCCGTGTACATGTGAGTGAACAACAAATAACATCTACTCAACTCTGTCCCATGCATTTATTATTAATAATTTAATGAAGGCAAAACTTCCCTGTTATGATCAATCCGTGTCCATGTGAGTGAACCATGTAACATCCACTCCACTCTGTCCCATGCATTTATTATTAATAATTTAATGAAGGCAAAACTCCCTGTTATGATCAATCCGTGTACATGTGAGTGAACCATGTAACATCCCACTCCACTCTGTGACATGCATGCGAAAATAATAATTTAATGAAGTTGCAGAACTCCCTGATGTTATGATCAATCCGTGTACATGTGTACCAAAAACCATGTAACATCCACTCCACTCTGTCCCATGCATTTATTATTAATAATTTAATGAAGGCAAAAATGGTGTTATGATCAATCCGTGTACATGTGAGTGAACCATGTAACATCCACTCCACTCTGTCCCATGCATTTATTATTAATAATTTAATGAAGGCAAAACTCCCTGTTATGATCAATCCGTGTACATGTGAGTGAACCATGTAACATCACCCACTCCACTCTATCCCATGCATTTATTATTAATAATTTAATGAAGGCAAAACTCCGTTATGATCAATCCGTGTACATGTGAGTGAACCATGTAACATCCACTCCACTCTGTCCCATGCATTTATTATTAATAATTTAATGAAGGCAAAACTCCCTGTTATGATCAATCCGTGTACATGTGTAGTGAGTGAACCATGTAACATCCACTCCACTCCATCCCATGCATTTATTATTAATAATTTAATGAAGGCAAAACTCCCTGTTATGATCAATCCGTGTACATGTGAGTGAACCATGTAACATCCACCCACTCTGTCCCATGCATTTATTGTTAATAATTTAATGAAGGCAAAACTCCCTGTTATGATCAATCCGTGTACATGTGAGTGAACCATGTAACATCCACTCCACTCTGTCCCATGCATTTATTATTAATAATTTAATGAAGGCAAAACTCCCTGTTATGATCAATCCGTGTACATGTGAGTGAACCATGTAACATCCACTCCATCCCATGCATTTATTATTAATAATTTAATGAAGGCAAAATCCCTGTTATGATCAATCCGTGTACATGTGTAGTGAGTGAACCATGTAACATCCACTCCACTCCATCCCATGCATTTATTATTAATAATTTAATGAAGGCAAAACTCCCTGTTATGATCAATCCGTGTACATGTGAGTGAACCATGTAACATCCACTCCACTCTGTCCCATGCATTTATTATTAATAATTTAATGAAGGCAAAACTCCGTTATGATCAATCCGTGTACATGTGAGTGAACCCATATGCATCCACTCCACTCTTGTCCCATGCATTTATTATTAATAATTTAATGAAGGCAAAACTCCCTGTTATGATCAATCCGTGTACATGTGAGTGAACCATGTAACATCCACTCCACTCCATCCCATGCATTTATTATTAATAATTTAATGAAGGCAAAACTCCCTGTTATGATCAATCCGTGTACATGTGAGTGAACCATGTAACATCCACTCCACTCTGTCCCATGCATTTATTATTAATAATTTAATGAAGGCAAAACTCCCTGTTATGATCAATCCGTGTACATGTGAGTGAACCATGTAACATCCACTCCACTCTGTCCCATGCATTTATTATTAATAATTTAATGAAGGCAAAACTCCCTGTTATGATCAATCCGTGTACATGTGTAGTGAACCATGTAACATCCACTCCACTCTGTCCCATGCATTTATTATTAATAATTTAAATTGATGAAGGCAAAACTCCCTGTTATGATATCAAAGCCGTGTACATGTGAGTGAACCATGTAACATCCACTCCACTCTGTCCCATGCATTTATTATTAATAATTTAATGAAGGCAAAACTCCCTGTTATGATCAATCCGTGTACATGTGAGTGAACCATGTAACAGAGACAATATTCCAAGTTGTGAACTCAGTAGAGCTAGTAGGGGTTGTTTTGAATGAAGGGATATAGGATGGTCACCCAAGACTTGACAAGACACTAAGGACCTCTAGTTAATGTTTCTGATCAGTGTTGAACATTTAAAAACTGAGCGTCAAGACTTGATGCTTCAAAATATACATCATAGCATGAGACTTTACACAGAGCTACTTTGAGGGTAACGCTTGCCAAGACAATTATTATTTTTCAAGGACCATTCTATGGCCTTTATGGTATTTATGTGATTGTATATAAAACATACATCTTTTGGCAATGCCTTAGGAAACAGCGTGTCCCTCGGCAACATGCTTGCCAATCCTGATACAAACTTGCTTGTACACTCGTCTTGGGTGTAGAATTTGCCTTCATGAAATGCATCAATATATGTGTAGCGTGAAGTTGGGTTACTCCTGAATTCAAAGGAACATCAATTTTGAAGTTACCTTTTTGATATCACAAGTTAAAAAGATTGATAATTATTAATATATTTTGGATTTGACAGTTAAAGAAAACTGTGTTACCTTGGATCCTGGTTAGAGCACCATCTCAGCAAAAAATGATGGGGAGAGTTAACCTATTAGATAAGCATGAAGTCAAAATGTCATTCTATTTGAGCAAAAATGCCTGTATGCCTTACAACTGTACACAGCTTGGATGATTATAGTATTAATATTGTAAAAGATGACTTTACCGGTTCAACACTGACTCCAAGCCTCCTGGCAACTGCTGCAAAAACCACAGCCAAACTTATTGGAATACCCTGTTTCTTTATTAAGACCTGTAAAAATACAATAACTATCTATCAATCCATATTGACATCCATTACCTTCCCATCCAACCATCCATCCATTACCTTCCCATCCATCCATCCATTACCTTCCCATCCATCCATCCATTACCTTCCCATCCATCCATTACCTTCCCATCCATCCATCCATTACCTTCCCATCCATCCATTACCTTCCCATCCATCCATCACCCTCCCATCCATCCATCCATCCATTACCTTCCCATCCATCCATCCATCCATCCCTTCCATCCATCCATCCATTCCCATCCATCCATCCATCCATTACCTTCCCATCCATCCATCCATCCATCCATCCATCCCATCCATCCCATCCATCCATCCATCCATCCATCCATTACCTTCCCATCCATCCATCCATTCCATTACCTTCCCATCCATCCATCCATTACCTTCCTTCCATCCATCCATCCATTACCTTCCCATCCATCCATCCATTCATTACCTTCCCATCCATCCATCCATTCATTACCTTCCCATCCATCCATCCATTACCTTCCCATCCATCCATCCATTACCTTCCCATCCATCCATCCATTACCTTACCATCCCATCCATCCATTACATTACCTTCCATCCATCCATCCATCCATCCATCCATTACCTTCCCATCCATCCATTACCTTCCCATCCATCCATCCATTGCCTTCCCATCCATCCATCCATTACCTTCCCATCCATCCATTACCTTCCCATCCATCCATCCATTCATTACCTTCCATCCATCCATCCATTACCTTACCATCCATCCATCCATCCATTACCTTCCCATCCATCCATCCATCCATTACCTTCCCATCCATCCATCCATTCATTACCTTCCCATCCATCCATCCATTCATTACCTTCCCATCCATCCATCCATTACCTTCCCATCCATCCATCCATCCATTCATTACCTTCCCATCCATCCATCCATTCATTACCTTCCCATCCATCCATCCATTACCTTCCCATCCATCCATCCCGTTACCTTCCCATCCATCCATCCATTACCTTCCCATCCATCCATCCATTACCTTCCCATCCATCCATCCATCCATCCATCCATACCTTTCCCATCCATCCATCCATTACCTTCCCATCCATCCATCCATTACCTTCCCATCCATCCATCCATTCATTACCTTCCCATCCATCCATCCATCCATCCATTACCTTCCCATCCATCCATCCATTTCCCTCCCATCCATCCATCCATCCATGCCTTACCTTCCCATCCATCCATCCATTACCTTCCCATCCATCCATTACCTTCCCATCCATCCATCCATTATTCTTCCCATCCATCCCATTACCATCCCATCCATCCACCATTACCTTCCCATCCATCCATCCATTCATTTCCCATCCATCCATCCATTACCTTCCCATCCATCCATTCATTACCTTCCCATCCATCCATCCATTCATTCATTACCTTCCCATCCATCCATCCCTTCCCACCTTCCCATCCATCCATTCCATTACCTTCCCATCCATCCATCCCTTACCTTCCCATCCATCCATCCATTACCTTCCCATCCATCCATCCATCCATTACCTTCCCATCCATCCATTCCATTACCTTCCCATCCATCCATCCATTCATTACCTTCCCATCCATCCATCCATTACCTTCCCATCCATCCATTTACCTTCCCATCCATCCATCCATCCATTCATTACCTTCCCATCCATCCATCCATTACCTTCCCATCCATCCATTCATTACCGTCCACCATCCATCCATTACCTTCCCATCCATCCATCCATTCATTACCTTCCCATCCATCCATCCATTACCTTCCCATCCATCCATCCATTACCTTCCCATCCATCCATCCATCCATTACCTTCCCATCCATCCATCCATTACCTTCCCATCCATCCATCCATTACCTTCCCATCCATCCATCCATTACCTTCCCATCCATCCATCCATTACCTTCCCATCCATCCATTCATTATCTTCCCATCCATCCATTCATTACCTTCCCATCCATCCATCCATCCTTCCCATCCCATCCATCCATCCATTAACCTTCCCATCCATCCATTACATTCCCATCCATCCATCCATCCATTACCATTCCCATCCATCCATCCATTACCTTCCCATCCATCCATCCATTCATTACCTTCCCATCCATCCACCATTCATTAACCTTCCCATCCCATCCATCCATTACCTTCCCATTCCATCCATCCATCCATTACCTTCCCATCCATCCATCCATCCATTACCTTCCCATCCATCCATCCATCCATTACCTTCCCATCCATCCACCCATCCATTACCTTCCCATCCATCCATCCATCCATCCATCCATCCATCCATCCATCCATCCATCCATCCATCCATCCATCCATCCATCCATCCATCCATCCCATCCATCCATCCATCCATCCCTCCCCATCCATCCATCCATCCATTACCTTCCATCCATCCATCCATTATCCCTCCCCATCCATCCATCCATCCATTCCATTACCTTCCCATCATCCATTACCTTCCCATCCATCCATCCATCCCTTCCCATCCATCCATCCATTACCTTCCCATCCATCCATCCATTACCTTCCCATCCATCCATCCATCCATTACCTTCCCATCCATCCATCCATCCATTACCTTCCCATCCATCCATCCATTACCTTCCCATCCATCCATTACCTTCCCATCCATCCATCCATTACCTTCCCATCCATCCATCCATTACCTTCCCATCCATCCATCCATTACCTTCCCATCCATCCATCCATTACCTTCCCATCCATCCATCCATTACCTTCCCATCCATCCATTCATTACCTTCCCATCCATCCATCCATTACCTTCCCATCCATCCATCCATTACCTTCCCATCCATCCATCCATTACCTTCCCATCCATCCATCCATTACCTTCCCATCCATCCATCCATTACCTTCCATCCATCCATCCATTACCTTCCCATCCATCCATCCATCCATTACCTTCCCATCCATCCATCCATTCATTACCTTCCCATCATCCATCATTACCCATCCATCCATCCATCCATTACATTCCCTTCCATCCATCCATTGCCTTCCCATCCACCATCCATCCATTGCCTTTCCATCCATCCATCCATTACCTTCCCCATCCATCCATTACCTTCCCATCCATCCATCCATTCCTTTACCTTCCCATCCATCCATCCATCCATCCATTACCTTCCCATCCATCCATCCATTACCTTCCCATCCATCCATTACCTTCCCATCCATCCATCCATTCATTACCTTCCCATCCATCCATCCCATCCATCCATCCATTACCTTCCCATCCATCCATCCATCCATTACCTTCCCATCCATCCATCCATTACCTTCCCATCCATCCATCCATTACCTTCCCATCCATCCATCCATCCATCCATCCATCCATCCATCCATCCATTCCATTAACCTTCCCATCCATCCATCCATCCATTACCTTCCCATCCATCCATCCATTCATTACCTTCCACCATCCATCCATTACCTTCCCATCCATCCATTCATTACCTTCCCATCCATCCATCCATCCATTACCTTCCCATCCATCCATCCATCCATTACCTTCCCATCCATCCATTCCATACCTTCCCATCCATCCATTACCTTCCATCCATCCATCCATCCATCCATCCATCCATACCATTCCCATCCATCCATCCATCCATCCATTACCTTCCCATCCATCCATCCATTACCTTTACCATCCCATCCATCCATTACCTTCCCATCCATCCATCCATTACCTTCCCATCCATCCATCCATTCATTACCCTTCCCATCCATCCATTCATTACCTTCCCATCCATCCATCCATTACCGTCCCCATCCATCCATCCATTGCCTTCCCATCCATCCATCCATCCATTACCTTCCCCCATCCATCCATCCATTACCTTCCCATCCATCCATTACATTCCCTTCCCATCCATCCATTACCCTTCCATCCATCCATCCATTACCTTCCCATCCATCCATCCATTACCTTCCCATCCATCCATCCATTACCTTCCCATCCATCCATCCATTACCTTCCCATCCCATCCATCCATTACCTTCCCATCCATCCATCCATTACCTTCCCATCCATCCATCCATTACCTTCCCATCCATCCATTACCTTCCCATCCATCCATCCATCCATCCATTACTTCCCATCCATCCATCCATTGCCTTCCCATCCATCCATCCATTGCCTTACCATCCATCCATCCATTACCTTCCCATCCATCCATCCATCCATCATTATCTTCCCATCCACCCATCCATTCCATTACCTTCCCATCCATCCATCCATTACCTTCCCATCCACATCCATCCATCCATCCATCCATTACCTTCCCATCCATCCATCCATCCATTACCTTCCCATCCATCCATTCATTACCTTCCCATCCATCCATTACCTTCCCATCCATCCATCCATCCATTAACCTTCCCATCCATCCATTCATTACCTTCCCATCCATCCATCATCCATCCATTACCTTCCCATCCATCCATTCCCTTTCCATCCACCCATCCATTGCCTTCCCATCCATCCATCCATTACCTTCCCATCCATCCATCCATTCATTACCGTTCCCATCCATCCATTCATTACCATTCCCATTCATCCATTCATTACCTTCCCATCCATCCATCCATTGCCTTCCCATCCCATCCATTACATTACCTTCCATCCATCCATCCATTACCTTCCCATCCATCCATTACCTTACCTTCCCCATCCATTCATTCCTTCCATCCATTAACCTTCCCATCCATCCATCCATTACATTACCTTCCCATCCATCCATCCATCCATCCATCCATACCATACCATCCATCCCTTCCATTCATCCATCCATTACCTTCCCTTCCATCCATCCATCCATCCATTACCTTCCCATCCATCCATCCATCCATTACCTTCCCATCCATCCATTCATTACTTTCCCATTCCATCCATCCATTACCTTCCCATCCATCCATCCATTGCCTTCCCATCCATCCATCCATCCATCCATTACCTTCCCATCCATCCATTCATCCATTCATTACCTTCCCATCCATCCATTACTTTCCCATTCATCCATCCATTACCTTCCCATCCATTCATTGTTTTTCCATCCATTCAGTACATAAGCTACAGTCTATTTATCAATCCTCCCACACCTATCCATCATTAAGTTATTCTGTCCATCCATTCATTCATTCACCATCCCATCCAACACATTTATGATGCCATTAAAGTTCACTTAACAAAAGAACTCCAAAGACTCTCACAGTTTGCTCCTGGGCAACAATTGCATTAAGTGCTGTGACAGCATTATTAAATTATTATTTACAGAACATACAGTCAAACCTCTATTAAGCGGTCATTTTCACTCAAATTCCCGGAAATCGGTCCCCATACTTACTGTAAACTTGACCTCTAAAAGCGGTCACCTCTATTAAGCAGTCAGTTGGCTATTTCCCGAGGGTGACTGCTTAATAGAGGTTTGACTGTACTAGAGAGTTCTTTACACCTCTCATCATATTCAATACAAGCACCTACTTCGGTGATCAGTGAATTCTTTACGTTGTAATAATCCCCTGTGTTTCCAGTGAATTGTTCCTCTACAAACATAACTTGCTTGATACCTTCAAGAATCTGCATGCATTGTTGAGGATCCCTTGAATCACTGGACGACTGATGTGGTGGAGCTTCTTCTTGTATAATGCATCTAACCCTGTCAGCCATTTTGTCTAGTGTCGACATGGCTTCCATAGCTGAATCAGTTTTTGTGTAATCAACCCACTTTGCTATTATCAATGCACCTGTAAAAGAGGATAAAGTACACCTTCAGTTTCAGAAATGAGTTGAGGGTTAACAAACATATACATGACAGGGGCGGATCCAGAATTTTTTTTAGGAGGGGGTGCACCATTTATGGTCAGGACGTACACAAACTCAAGCACCAATAATGCAGTAGATATCAGCTCATCCAGGGGGGTGCACACCTCCTGCACCCCTCCCCTAGATCTGCCCCTGCATGAATGAAGTAAGTGTACAAAGTCCTTTGTCTTAATTTTATCACTCATCATCTTATTTTCTGCAGAAAGCGTTCCCTTCCGCTCTCTCCCCAATCCCCACTCCCCAATCCCCTCAACTCTCCTCCTCTAAATCCCCCCCTCTCCCGTCCCCCTCCCTCCTTAGTTTTTTCCGTGCACCGCTATGCAGGCTACAGAAAACAATATTTATTAGAAAACTCATAAATAATGCTGAAAGTTACAATTAAGAGATTGATCTAAATATGGTCATGTTCGTATGAGTGGGAAGTAGTTACAGCATGATTCATGCAGTGCAGTGACTGTGCCATGTCCAAGCATTCTGATTGGTTGAGCAATGTTTTTGCGCACTGTCATTAGCTGAATAGATGTCTTTGATTCCGTACCGTGGCCATAAATCCATGCTGCAGGTTTCCCACTCACATGAAAACGACTCATATGAAATAGCTTCTTAGTACTGTAGGTATACGTAACTCCTACTCTCTCCGGATGAACTAATGCAGGATTCCTGTGTAATAATAATCGAGTGGAGAGAATGGAAAGGAGGAAGTAGAGAATATGAAAATTTCAACCATTTTTCCCCCTTTCTTCTTCATTTATACCAGTCTCCTTTCCATGAGACAAGGAATTGCTGCAAAAGGGGCTAAGTATATGCACTGTCATGTACTATAGTCTACCAGCTGGTGTTCAAGGATGTAATAATAATTTTACCATCTTCTAAATTCTGTTCATCAGTTGGTTTCTCCATGAGGTTTCTCCACTCTTCTTTCAGAACAAGCTTTTGGAAAAAGGCATACAGCCTGTCAGCATAGTACTGGTATGTCAAATTTATGTACCTATAATAATAATAATAATAATTGTAAATAATAATAAAGATATAAAAAAAAAAAAAAAAAACCTTTATAATTATAATGTCTATTTATTTAAAATTTTTTGTTGATATATTTATTTTTGTAAAAATACAATGATAAAATAATAATTAATATCACATGACCCATATTTCCCGACTCATGCACTCTTAATAAAACCGTTGGAAAAAGTCATGTGATGGGGTCCGGATGTGATGGGTTCCTGACATGATTGCGTACTGTAAGCTGGTACGGAAAAAGGCATCCGGACCAACCTAATTTTTATCTGTTTCTGCGTGCTATATTTATTTGTTTTACAGGGGTTTTTTCATCCCTTTTTGTAACAATAAACTGGGTCATATGATCAAATGCTTATTGACTGAGTTAGGTCGGCCCGGATGGGGAAATATTTGGCTCTTTGTCATTTGTATCTTTCATTGCAGATTTAAAAATATTAGGCCAAATCTAGACATTTTCACTGCTATAGTTAAAAACACAAAAATGATAGAACAACAAATTGCCCAAACTAGTAATAAACTTAAGTCCATTTATAAAAAATGGGAGAAAATAACTCCAGTTTCTTAATTTTAAATATTGCAGGATTTTCGCGTGCCATATCATAACCAGTTTTTTTGTTATTTGTTATTTATTTATTTATTTTATTTCTATTTAATTGTCTTGTAGTTAATTGTCTTGTAGTTAAATGACAAAAACATATTGTATTATTAGAATATTGCATATACTTGTAATGTATTGTGTATACTGTAGTATATTATATTTTATTAATTATATTGATATTGATGTACGTATTGTAATATAGTATTATCTGCTAAAATGTAAACATATGCTCGTTCCGTATGGCATGACCTCGAGCCAAATATTTTCCCTTCCGGCCCTCCACTGAGTCAATATAAGTACATAATATCAATAATGTGATTATTACTTTGGGTCTCCATAGATGAATTCTTCCAATGTGCAATCCAAATATTCTGCATATGTATCATCCTCTGTAAGATATGTTAATGTTTCATACTCTTCATTAGATACGTCTGCTTTAGAGCCATATTTTGCACCAAGACTGTAGAGTATGTTAACGATTTCCTTTTCAGTTTTTAACCTCTTTCGGAAAGCCTCCTTCCAGTGGTTTGGCTGCATCTTCCAGTGTTTCCACCTGTCATCAGTAAAAGTAATCTGTATTTAAATATGGCACACACAATTGAACATGCTCGAGGAACCAGTGGTTTTTACCCGGCGCTCCGAAGTCACCCAGCCAAGAGAACAGATTTCCGGGTAAAAACCACTGGATCCTCAAGCATGAGAAGTGAAAGGAACTATTTTGATGATTTTTTTAATGTTTTCAATTGCTTCAAAAATAGAACTACTGGCTTCTAAATACCTATACAAACATTATTTGGTATTTTTAGATCGGTTACACTCGAATTGCGGTCACTACAGTATTTATAATTTCGGCTTGAATTTTAAAGTGATAGTTCGGGACAGTATGCAAATTAGGATACTTTCACGGCCCGGTGACTTATTGTTAAGACAACAAACACCTTGTAACACAATGAGCCTTTGAACATGTTTGGCCTCCCCCTCCCCTCCCCCTACTCAATGTTGAAGTCCTTCAGTAGTGAGGTCCATATGTTGAAAAACTCATATTTTTAAAATATGAAATATACGCTTACAAATCCCCTCCCCCCTCTCCAATGTTGAAGATACATCATTGCCTATGAAGGAGCACACCTGGTGGTCAACATTGTATGGTGGGGGGAGGGGAGGGGAGTGTACAGGTGGGTAATCTCGATCTAAGGTGTAATAATCGGTCTCAACATCACCAAATAATGTTTGTATAGGTATCTACAAGCCAGTAGGTGTGTTTATGAAGCAATTGCATAATATTTTAAAAATCATCAAAATAGTCACTTAGGCCATTTTCATGGGCAACCCTTCAATTGAAGAACATAGGCAGTGACTTGTGATCCAAATCCAAATTCCCCATGGGGTACTTCAAAGTAAAAAGAGATGACTGTCTGATACTCTATATAGGAATGCAGCTACAATGTAATCAAACAAACAAACAAACAACAACAAACAAACAACATTGCATATTTATCAATCTCTGGGGATTTAAACGTGATACGAGCAAGATAAACTCTATGCAAAGATTTTGTTTTGGGTTCATGAAAAAACTTATGCTAAGGTATGTAAGCTTACGTAATGGATGTATGAACTACTAATGTTTCTGAATGCCATTTTACGCTCTTCAATATTCTTTAAATGAAGCGTTGAATGTATATTCTATTACTTAAATCAGGTGAGAACAGTCGAGAGAGATGAATTCGAAGTGACTGTACCGTGTACGTATTTATTAAAGAGGTGTACTTGTACTTACCGATACGCAGCCTTTTTCTTCCATATCTCTGTATAATAAGCAACTTCTCTGAAACGAACGCACACTTGAGCAAAATGACACAAGTCTTTATGATCTAAAAATCTGTAGGATAGAATAATGTCTATGAGCTCATCTGCCAGTACAATAAACGACACACACTCGCTCTTGTCGTCCGCCATCTTCTTGGGACTCTTCTAGGTGACACAGGAAGCCCAAGATAACACAGGAACTCCAACGACCTTGAACCGAAGTGTCAAATGAACATGAATGAAGTTACTGCAGCAGCTCATTTTTGCATTTATGTTTAAATTTTGGAGTGTGATTTGTATAAAAGTTAGAGATAATTCCTTTGTTGCCGGATAGGAAGCCCGACTTCCGATTCGTGATCTGTCAGTGTGACCGAGAGAGCCTGGAACTAGTAGAACGCCTGGGAGTTGTCTTCGTTGTCTTCAAGTTGTATCTGAACGAATGCAATTTTATCGAAATTTTATCATCGATTCTCGGTAAAGGTAGCTGGGAGAAACCCAAAAGCTGATCAACAGAAGGTTGGTACATTTAAAAGTATTTCTTTCTTAGTGAACGATATGAGCAGCTGTACGGGCAGGCCGACTGTTTAGTGTACATAACCATAAGCTTAATGACATTGGTCATTGTGTACATTTCTAGATGTTGGTTAAAACCCCTTTGGATGGTTGAATTTTGATGAATTTCTCCTGCTCTGAAGTGTTCTGCAGAGCAATAAGCTTAAAATATACATATATGTTACTGTTTAATAGATATAACTATACAGCACTCGTCGTTTCACGTCGCGTGCATCTACCAGATCACAGAGAAAGGTCCAGAGAAAGTGCTAATAAAGTCCTTATCCATCAATACTTCAGTATGTCTCATCCACACAATCCACCTCCAACTGATGTCGCTGTTTCCAACAGCGAACGCGATGGAAATGAACAGCGAATGAGGTGAGTCAGTTACAGTGAATGAGCTTGTCACCTGTCACGTGACTTTTTAAAATTTCACCGAAGGCAAACGAAAATATGATAACTTGAAAGAGTATACTAAAATTAGTAAAAGTTGAAAATTTCAAAAGAATCAAGCAAATAAGACAAAAGTTAAAGGCTTTCAAAGTTTCCCGCTTTGACAAGGATTTGTATGGGTTTTTCGCTTGGAGGGCAAGCGTTGCCCGCCCTCCAATATACATTTCCATACAAAAAAGGCAAAGTTTGAATGCCTGTAACTATTGCCTTATTTACTTACTTCTCTTCAAACTTTCCACTTTTACTAATTCCAGTTATGGAATTTTCGTTTGCCTTCGGTGAAAATTTAAAAAGTCACGTGACAGGTGACACAAGCTCATTGGAGATCATTTTGACAAAAAATTGAAGGTGATTTTAGATTCAAATTCAGTTCAAATTGTCAAAAACATATAAAGCTTAAGTCTTTTATATCTTCAAGAAGTAATAGTATTTATACATATAAATGAATAAAGAAGAAATAACCCCACGTTACAACACACTTCTGTATACGTATACGTAGTGGTTGAAGTGTGTTGTAATGTGGGGTTATTTCTTCTTAATCTTCAAGAAGTGAATTTAAATCCACAATCGAATTGGTTGAAAGTTGCATACATGTCCGATACGAACGAAGTGAGTCAACTCGTCTAATGAATTCACGACTTGACTCAACTCGAGTCAACTCGTGAATAAATTAGACGAGTCGACTCGTCTGCAAAAACTTCCTCTCTTAGCTAAATGGGCCGTTTAGGGTGAACTAGACTTGTCACAAGTCGACCACACTTTTTATTCTGAAGCGAGCGACAAAGTCGCGAGAATGAGGGAAAAAGAGGGAAAACGGACTTTGAGAAAGTCTAAGGGTGAACATTGACATGTAGTACTCTATTTCTTTTAGCAATACTATATAGATCGAATCTTGAGTTAATCGAATTGGTCTCAGTTCACTCCTTTACACAATATTATATGGAATTTCTACTTTTAATAGAGCTATATATATAATATTATCCTATACATATTACATCTCAGCCAATCAGAGCTCACCATTTCTATGAAATACAGAGCGGTATTTCATAGTTTGTATTAGCCAATCAAAATGTTGTAAATTTTCCCGCTTTTTTCTTCCACTGGACGCGCTCGCGTCGTGTTGCTACAATCTTTGCATAATTTTTTTTAAATTTCGAAATCCAAACTCATTCAACGATTCAAAGCATTATAAACATGGCTTCAAGTTCGAGAAATAATTCAAATCTTCCTTCACTCTCAGAAGAAGCGTTAGAAAACAACAATTGACACGACGAATTCGAAATTCATAGCATTTATTTCTACGAAACTCGAAAAGCTAAGTAGAAACGACTTGACAGTTTTAATTGTTGATGTAATATGTATAGGATAATATGGTTATTCCATGGTTTTCTATGGAATACGGGCGGAAATTTCACGAAAAAATTATATTATTTTAGTATACAACTCGCCTAAAGGCTCGTTGTATACCAAATAATATAATTTTTTTGTGAAATATTCGCTCGTATTCCATAGAAAACCATGGAATAACCAATAAATATTTGATGTATTGGTCTGGTGATATTATTTTTCGAAATCAGCTGTTTACTCAGCTGTGTTTAACAATATTATTCATAACACATTTGGTTTTGAATTTTTAATTAAAGTAGAACTGAACTTTATATAAACCATTCACACATCAGTTGTTAAAAAAAATAAAAAAAAAAAAAATCTTTACCAGTATTTGCATGAATTTATTTATATTATATATACACTTGTATGCTTGAAAGGTTGTAGTACACATTTTTTTAAATATACAAATATTTAATGAAATGCAAGATATTTAATGAGATGCAAAATGTGAAAACATGGGGATCACATATTCTCTAATCTATCTTCAGGAACATCAATATTTTAGATACATTGTAACTATCACAGGATCACATCAAGTCTGGCTAAAAATGAATTTTCAGCAATTCTTCATTTGCAACCACGTGGTATTTGGCGGATTACGGGTCGATTACAATTTATACAGCTGTTCTCAAATTTTGAAATATTATTTCCTTTGCCAAATAAAATAAAATGCGTATGAGCTTTTAGAGCTATCAAAATAACACCTCTGGGCCAGATTTTGGAGCACAACAGCATTTCTTTACCGAGCTATGCACGAATGAAATTCAAAATATTCCAGTGTGTTTGTATAGCGGCGCCATGTTAGATTGATATACATCACTTAATTTCACTATAAATAGAACTTATAAACATGTAGAAAACATGTAAAAACATTTAATTTGGTACAAATTTGTTGTTTTCTACGATTTTTCAGAGACGTGACTAGCGTTTGGTAAGAGTTGCGTGACACAATTCAAACTTCGAAAACTCGGCCACAAAACATCGAGCCCATCTGAAATTTCTACAATAATTCATATCACAATTCTCTAAAACACTGCCAAGAATCAAGTTGATAGGATTCATAACTAAATTTTAGAATTTTTTTAATTAATTCTCAAGGGGAAGTGACGTCAAGTGCAAACGAAGAATAGTATGTTTCACATTTTGCATAGATATATATTGTATCTCATTAGATATTTGTGTAAATGTATACTACAACCTTAACTGCAATGAAGTATAATACACAGTATATATATACATCCCTTTTTAAACATATTGCCAGGGTGCATTGTGGGTAATTTTGATTAAAAATTATCAATTGTTTTTTACGTTAGCAATGTTGGTAGAATTCTTTAGCATAATGTTTGTTTTAGTCTCACATTTGTTGCTTGTAAGTTTCTGCTTCATATTTTGATAGGAAAATTGTCAAATTTACCCACAATGCACCCGGTATGTTGACAGGATTGCATTTTCCTTTTAATAGATGTATGAAGCAAGATGTGATTGCCTTGGTCCTTGCAATATTGATATTTGTCATTGTTGTTATATTGGCTCTGGTTTCTACCATACCAGCCCTAGGAGCCCCACCATTACCAAGCTTCGAAGATCCTATAAAGGTACTCACCTCACATACAGATAGCCTGTGAACAGGCTGTCAGGGAAGGGTCCTTCTTCCCTGCCTGTAGGGCATGTTTGCAGGCTACACAGTGTTTATGCATTTGCATGCGCAGAAGTGATGCATACCTTACTGTCAGTAATCGTTTGATTTTTTATTTTGATCACACTCAAAATCCCTTTATTTTATATAAAAACCAAACCATTGCCCATCTCAGAGTAGCCTGCGTTACGTCCGAAATAAACCTCGTTTAGAGGGTTTGTTCGGATGTAGCACAGGCTAATCTCAGAGTTCATTGCCTTATTATTTAGTTTTTCTTGCATAGGGTTTTGAGCCGAGAGGGACAGTCCTCAGTAATCGTATAAATGCTGTTAGACTTCTGCTCAAATCTAACAGTGAGTTGACAACGAATACATCACCCAAGCAGCAAATTAATTCATCTATATTGGAAAGAAAACGCCGCAGCAATGTCGGAATCAACTATTGTCCAAGTCAATATTACATCAGGGTGGCCTTTCAATCAACATCATCAAGTAGTCTATTCACAGCTGAGAACATGAAGTCAATGTGCTACTTGGAGAAAAAGATAATGAAATCAAGTCCTACCCGTTTTAATGACTATTATTATGAGAACTGCCCTGACTGCTGTGAAAGCATTTCCTTGGGTGGCTTCATTGCTAAATTTAGATCGAAGAAAACATGCGCAGACATAACTGATGAGGATGTGAATGGCGCAATGAAAATCATTCAAAGTTGCTCAGTCTATTTTGTTCAAGGACTGCTTAAACAGTCTTGTTCATGTGACAATATAAATGAGAAATTCTCTCCAAACTGCCCTTCTGTTCCCTGTGTTTGCAGTTGGAAGAGCGCTGTTTATCTGGCCTTGAATGAGCTGACTGACAGCGAGTTTTTGAAAACGCCAAGTCAAACCAATTTAAAGTACTCGGCCATCCTGTCGCCCATTAAATGGAGTAGCTATGATCTTTTTAACAACATCTACGAGACGCACCTCAAAGATTCCTTACCAGAGTACAAAGGAGTGAAAGTAGCTGGTTTCGACTTTGGGAACTTTAGATTTGATCTCTTTAATGTTCTTCTGGTTGAAAATGCTAAATACCCAGCCATTGCTATGGTGTTTGTATTAATAATCATGTGTTTCTTTCTTAAATCTATTATTCTTTCCTTCTGTGCCCTTTTAACTATCTTATTCGCTCTTGTACTCTCCTACTTTCTCTATAACGTTGTTTTCGGCATCAAATTCTTTCCATTCTTGAATGTCATAACTCTTGTGTTTCTCGTGGGGATTGGTGCTGACGACGCCTTTGTCTACTATGATATCTTCAGGCAGACGAAGAGTGCCAATCCAAATGATGGCGTATTGACTCTGACTTTAAAAACTCTTCGATATGCAGCCCTTTCCATGTTCGTCACGAGTTTCACCACTTCGGCCGCGTTTTTTGCAAACTTATCCTCCCACATTACATCCATCAGGCTATTTGGGATATACGCTGGTCTGTCCATTTTGACCAATTACTTATTGATGATCACGTGGTTTCCGATCATCGTAGTTTTGCACGAACGATGGGTTCGCAAGCGGAAGGCTGACCAGATCGTGCAGCCCACCAAGGAACAAAAGGAAGGAGGGAGGTTTGAGGAAATGGGTAATAATCCCCATGGTACTCCCTCTTGTGAGGAAATTGATCGCGATGGAAAAGGTACTGTCCATTTGACTGCACAATATTCATCTGGGAGAGAAGAAGCCAAAGAACGAAGTCTCGCCTGCCTAATCTGTTGGGGAATTGATTTTCCTTGCCACTTCATTGCCAGATCCAACACCTTCTTTTCCAGCATGAGCCACAAGTTGTTCGAGACGTGGTTACCAAGTGCAGTCATCAAGAAGCGGCTGTATTTGGTGTGGATCTTTCTCTTCGTTGGATTGACTGTTGGGTTTCTGTGCGTCAGCTTCGTCTCTCCTAAACTCAAACTGCCCACAAGTAAAGGCTTCCAAGTGTTTTCTTCCAGTAGTTCCATTGAGCAATACAACCTTCATATAGAGCAGAAGTTCCGCTACGCCCATAAAAACGCGGGGGGCCTGTGGGTGGAGCTCGTGTGGGGACTGAAACCACTAGACAATGGCAATTATCTGAATCCAGATGAAAAGGGAACTTTGCAGTACGACGATTCGTTCGACCCAGTCTTCACAGCAGCGTCTCAAAAATGGCTATCGTCCTTTTGCAAAAGTCTGGCAAGTCAGCCGTTTTACACCAATACCTCGTGGGCAGGTGGTTCACTTTGTAGGATGGAAGAAGTCATTCGTATTTGCTCTCCGCCCTCAAAACACGCTTGCTGTGGAAATGCAACTTTTCCATATCCTAAAAACGTGATTGAAAATTGTAAGGTGCACACTGCCACACCCGATATATATTATGACATACAAAGTGGCAAAGCCAGGGCGATGAGAATGTACTTTTCTTCCAATGTTGCATGGACTGCAGAATACGAAAAAATGGATACGTTTTGGAACCAGCTCGACTCTTGGTCCAAAAAACAATTTTCTGAAGCTCCGTCGACTTTCAAAAATGGTTGGATCGTGTGCCGGAATCTGGATTCGATGTACAGTTTGCAATACAGTCTCCAGAAGGGTACAATTTCATCGATGGGGATTTCAATAGCAATTGCCTTCGGTGTGATGCTGCTGACCACGTTGAACATCTTCATCAGTGTGTACGCCATCATCACTATCATTGGCATCATCGCTATAACCATTGGTTGTCTTGTTCTCTTGGGGTGGCAGCTCAGTGTTTTGGAGTCCATTGTGATGTCGGTGTCTGTTGGTCTTTCGATTGACTTCACTATGCATTATGGAGTAGCTTATCGACTTTCACCACATAAAGACAACAGACAAGAGAGGGTGCGCTACTCGTTTATTCACATTGGATCTGCCATCCTCATGGCAGCAGTTACTACGTTCGTAACAGGTAATTTGCATTGATTGTAGGGCGGGTCAGTTGAACAGTTTCATATTTTGTCTGCACTGGCATCAGGTATTTGAATGTGTCCCCGATTAGTATGACACTAGCCTGCGTGACGGGTCTTGGGGGACTGGGAAGGGGACTGGGAAGGGGACAGGGGAGGGGACAGGGGAGGGGACAGGGGAGGGGACAGGGGAGGGGACAGGGGAGGGGACAGGGGAGGGGACAGGGGGACTGGCTCCAAGAGCCGTCACCCAGGCTAGTGTGACACTTGTGGCAAGATACTTATTAAATAAACTTGATTGATTGGTTGTAGGTGCGTTGATGATGCCAGCTATCGTATTGGTGTACATTCAACTTGGACAGTTTCTGATGTTGGTTATGGTGTTTAGTTGGCTGTATGCTACCTTTGCATTTCTCTCACTGTGCGCGGTGATTGGTCCTACAGGAAACTTTGGACAACTAAGTATAACCAAGTGAGCATTCGCAATTTTGTATCCAGACAATCGTAACCATACCGTAAGCTGCCTCTTATATATAAACCCTGGGCTTATACAAGTTCGTAGTAAGGGTTTTGGGGTGGGCGGGGGAGGGGGGGGGGGGGGGGGGGGGGGGGGGGGGGGGGGGCTTGAAAATGGGGGGGGGGGGGGGGGGGGGGCTTATAAACCGGAATAAAAAAACGTTTCGAAATAAGATGATAAGATAAGTTGAGACGGTATAGCAGTATGAAAATACGTTTTCCATCTACTGGTCTTTATTTAAAATTTACAATAAACTCGTGATAATTTCAATATTTGGAACAAAATTCAAAACTGTAACTTGTTCCGCAATCTGTCCTAATTTTCAATTTGAAGCAATTTTATATAATGGTCTCTTGTGTGAAGTTATACCGTGTTCTGCTATGAAACAAGGAAATGTAGAGGGGGGCTAATGTTTTATTTGTTTGAAAGTATATGGGCCTATAACCGGGGGGGGCTTATAAACGGAGGGGGGGGGGGGGGCTTATAAACGGAGAGGGGGGGGGGGGGGCTTATATATAAGCGGCAGTTTACGGTATATTTTAAGCCCACTTGAAAAACACCTGAATATGCATTGCTAACTTAGCATATCATTTTCTTTTTTATGAAGCATCTGTCGTAAGATTGGCCTTTGCAAAGTCAAACCAGAAGACGACACCATGATAAAAGACACGCCTTCTGAAAGAGAGAAAGGAGAAACAGAATTTCAACCCAACCGGGACAACAATGCAGAAACAGAAAAACCAGATGGCTCAGTCAAACATTCAATGCAAGAATCTCATCTTTAATGAGAACTACTCATATCAATGGGATGTTCATGGACGGATGTCCTGATGCTTTGTAGATAAATGGAAGGTTGTTTTTAATTTTTTAGAGGGGGATTTAGAGGGGGAGGGTTAACATTATACCTGCACAGTTTACAAGAGTAAAAGCTCTGTGATAAGTGTGACACTACTGTGTCTGAAAAATACGAAATCATGCAGATGTAATTTATCCATATATCGATTTGCATCCTCTGTGGCCTTGGCTTGTTTTTTGACGGCGACAGCATTTTTTGAAATTGGTGTTTATATTTATGCTCTTTTGTGAACGCTGAGAAACATGGTCATCTGATGGAATTGTATTCTATGAAATACTTTCCAATGTTTTCGTGCGACTGTTTCTCTGTCTGCTTTATAGTCTACTGATCATGAAGATGATCATGATGCCTCATACATTTTACCACAATCCTTTGCACGCCAAAATACTACAGCTTGTACTGAAAACACATCACGCAACAGAGCTTATTATGACTGTTACCAGCTTTAATATTATTGTTGAAAACGTGTCAGTCGTAAGACAGTTTGCAAATGTCAGTAGGGCCGATTTAGGTTTTCAAAGCGGATTGTGATGAAGTGTAGTCATATCGAGCCGTCATCTTAGTTTCTGTATTTAAGTATAAATATATTATGTGTGTATATAATAGAGTACAAACACTAAAAGCATGCAATACTTTGTACTATTTAGTACTAAATAGCACTAATTAAACAATAGAAAACAATAGAATTAGCATAATTTAGCACTATATAGTACTATTTATGTTGCACGCTTTTAGTGTTTGTACTCTATATTGATCAGTAAAACATAATTAATAGGGAAAAGAAAGCCTCTACCAGCACGGCACTCCCATAGAAGACTGTTAATATATTGACTTTTAAATTTGATCTTATTTTTTAAATAGCCGGTTTCACTATAGTGTATATATTTTTGGTTGATAGCCGTTTAGATAGATCTACATACATGAAAAAGGAATAAAAACTATTAAATAATATTAAATAAATAATATAAGAAATAAATACATCGTCATCATATCAATCGAGACGTTTTACTTTTCAGCGCATGACGTCATTACGCGCGCGCGCGGTCAAATGCAGTTTTGGCGCGAAAATAGAAGCGCGCGCTCGCGTTATAATTATGAAATTCTACGATCGGAATGTTCAGCGCTAGCGATCGCGAGATGTTTTCTGGAAAAACGACTGTATTTGTGCATTATTTTCAAAACATCACATCTTAAAGATTGAAGAGAAGCTATTACAACAAATATGCACAAAAAGAGAATATTTGGAACTCCTCCCGAACCATTGTTCAACATGAAAACAGTGGGAATGTCACCTGAACTTCTAGAAGAAACTCTTTATGTTTTGGCTGAGGAAAATGAAAAGAGCATGGATAACGCTGCTGAACGCCAAGGGTTCTTCAAAGGTGGAAGAATTGCCGGTAATTCAACGACACTATCTTATCTGGCAGTATTTTCAATTAGTTTTTGTTAGTGTACGGCTTCGGAGTGAAGCTATTTGGGTCTGTATTTCAGAATATGTGTTTCTACTTTGCCAAGAGTTTGGTTTACCCTCTGAAAGCCGTTTTCTATCGATTGAGATTTTTGACAGGTAAGATCCGTAACTCACCCCGTATAAAGTGTAAACTTACTAGTTAAATGCAGGTTCCTTGAAAATTAAATACAGTACTCAGTAGTGTCAGTAGTCGGCATAAATCGATAAACAAATCGACAAGCAGAACAACTAATAAAAAAAAAGCAAACAAAAAAACAAATAGAATAAAAATAAATGATATTCTGAAAATGGTACTCATCATGGAAGGGCTTATACCCCCAATGAAAAGGCAAACAGCGTTTGGCAATATTTCGGTTTACTTTAAACCATCATCAGGCAGAATGGTAATTTATAACAAAAGCTCCCTTGAGGCTTTCAGGGTCTTGTGTTTTTATATGAAAGGCTTCCTTAAATAGTAAATAGAATAAGTTTACTAACCTTTTACACTGTACAACTTTTCTTTTCCTCTAAGTTTTCAACTGACACTTGGATTCGAGGTCCCTTCAGTAAAAAAACGTACGAGCTTCTAGAAATAATAGAAACTACTTTGTTTATCAAGGTTCATGGCAAAACACGTTAGCGATCTTTATGAGTTCATCAGATCCAACACGGACGAAAACCAGAAAGAAAACTGGGGTGAAGTCGAGAAACGTATTAAAAGTCAGCTACCGCTACGAATTGTTTCGTGTGTACAGATAGCAAGTAAACTTTTATCTCACTACAAGGTAAGTAAAAAGCTAGGAAAGATTTAATACTAGTTTGATAAAAATAACAACAACTTTGAGATTTAATACTAGACAGGCGCCGGACTTGCACTAAGAGGTCACGTGACCCCAACTCCCATAAATCGAACAGCAGTGTCAAAATGAACTCCAGAAATGAAAAGAGCAGCTCGAAATTAGTAAAAGGGCGATGTTTCAGCTCATAATGTCTGACACAGGAGAAATGACCAAAAAGGTAAAATCGATCGTTTTCAAACAAAATCTTAGAAAACGATCGATTTTACTGTTTTTAATGCCATTTCTCCCGTGTCAGCCATTATTCACTGAAACTTTGCCCTTTTACTAATTTCGAGCTGTATTTCATTTCTGGAGTTCATTTTGACCCCGCTGTTCGATTTAAGTGGGTTGGGGTCACGTGACCTCTTAGTGCGAACCACTAATCATGTCAGTCATGTGCGACTTTGCGAGCTTCGGCTGCGACCTAGTTAGACGTAGAGGGGTGTCCGTCCAAAGAGTCGACTGTCGTGGCAAATCATTCTCGTCTAGTGAAGAAGGAAATATCGGTATTCCCATCAGAACTTGAAGATTCTTATTATAATGATGGTTCAGTGATAAGACAAATACATATTTTCTGAATGGCTTTCCTTTAGACCGTCACACCCAACAAGGCGAGGCGATTTTTGAATTCCGTCGGATGTCGCTATTCAGTGAATAGCATCTTGAAATCTGAGTTGAGAATTTTGAAAACTCTGAACTACAATGTTCTGTTCAACACACCACTTACATTTCTGGAAACAATATTGGAGATTCTTGGTACGTAGGTAGTTCTTATGCAGTTCCCATTATTCTTTCATTTGATTTCCATTCACTTGCTACAGGGTAGCAAAGGGGTTACACGTGACACGTAGTGAATCGTGAAAAACACTTCATAAACAAAAGAGAAAACCGTGATCCGTGAATTTGCAAGAAAGACTTGCGTGAAATGGCTTAAACGATTATTTTGAGTCGTGAATTTACGAAAAAATGGCACGTGAAGCGTGATCACAACCCCCCCTTTGCTTACATGTTGCTAGTCTGTTCTCCTTGTTGTATACATATTTAGACAGGAACTACATACATGTGCAGTACCTAGATGTATGCCAAAACTATACATTGTTTCACTAATGGGCACTACTTTGTGTTTCATTAATATTACAACTTGCCTTGAGCTTGAAAACAAAGGACTGAAATTTGAAATTACAGTAGATGTATACTCATCTTTATGGAATTGCAGGGCACAATGACTCTAAAGCTCAAGTGAAAGTGCTACACGACATTTCAACAAAGGTTTTAGACATTGTCTATCTCAAGCATCACGAGCTGTATGCCAAGCTCTGCATAGCAGCGACAGGCGAAAAGTGCACAAAGGAAGACAGACACAAGCTAGCTGTTTTAGCTAGTGACAAGATGTTAATGGCTGTCAGTGTTATCGGTGCTGCATCTTATATAGTTGACCAGACATCAAGTGATATGGTAGGTCGACTACTGGGACATCAGTCTAGCTGATGATGCTGATCATGGGCCATGGGTGGGGGATAATCACCAAAACGTAGGGTGGAGGTGAGGGGGTAAGGGGGGGGGGGGGGGGGGGGGTGTTAGAATAGCTTCAATTTATTGCTCTTATCTTTTGATATTGTGATTTGTGGAAATAAATTGTCATTATAAAATAAATCGATTTCATACCCAGATTTAATCGTAAACCTTGGTTTCAGTTGGATGTCAATCGTATGCCGACTAACTTATCGCCCTTTTTAGCGCAAATAGCCCCATTTACTACCCTGTTTCAGTACTGTAAGGCTTGAAAACTCGACCCCGTGGGGTGGCACATACCCATACCACTTGTATATGGGAAATGGGAGTATTCCCCTCGGCCTGTAGATGTCCTTTTATATGGACTAGTAGTTGAAAAAAGCATGTATAGTATACTTTGTATACTTGTACATGGCTTTTAGTACCTGTTTTAATCGGAGTCATTTGTGTGTCTACTGTTTTAATAAGCTGTAGACACTATGCTATCATGTGTAAGTCCGTAATGTCAGTAATAAAGAAACTTCGTAACCACTCGGAACTGCAAGTTTCATCCGAAGCTACAGCGATCGACACAAGCTTCCAATCACAATACAGAAGACAACCAACGAACTAACGATTTTTATTTTTCATCTCAGGTTGTTGAACAACTAAGTCGCATCACACAAATCCCACAAGATGATGTGCTGGATTTTGCAACAATTATTCTGGAGGCAATTTTATAAACTTCACCATGAATCTGTAATTAGTTTGCATGTACTTTTATTAGCAAGTTATTTCACTGCAGTTGGAGGAAACGAAAAAGTGAATGCATATGGAACATACAACTTCAAAACAGAATATAATCAGTTTATAACGTCTTATTTTGTTTGAAGATATATTTTACAAAAAGTTAATGTCATATTATAATCATTTATTCCATCCTAATTTGACAACATAATTTCTTCGAGTCTAACATTAGATCAAGTCTAATCTTGTTCTCCAGAATACCATGCATCCAAATAAATCTATATTTTATTTAGTAAATAAACTACTCTGAATCAGCACATATACTTATTACAGATTATTCTCTAAGCTCCATACAGAATGGTTACAGAAAACATTATTTACAATGTGTACATTGTACATCTTGGCTTATAAGGTTTATAAATAAATCTGCATTGGCAAAAATTATGGTCAAATAAACAAATGAAGCTGACACATTACTTTTGTGAGCTGGAGTGAGTGTCATCTGGACAATGCTTTTTTAATGGTGGTGGACTTGATTCAGTATCCTACAAAAAGAAACCTTATGAGTACTAAGGAATAATACATAACATAATAAAAATAACTGGAAATTTAATTGTATGTTTTAAAACCTCTTGTTTACACAGTGTTCAATTTCATTTTACATCCATGTAAAAACATTTAGGTTACAGTTAATAGCTGCAATAGAGTTGTTTTCATGAGTGGGAAAGTTAAGGTACCATGCTGTGCCATATTGAAAGAGTTTGATTGGATGAGATGCATCTGTACGCTTTTTGATTGGTTCAGAAAGGAAGCCATTTGAATGTCATGGCACCGTAGGTTTCCCACTCATAGGAAAATAACTGTATGTTGTGGTTTTTATCACTGGTCTAATTTGTTCTGGGGCTTGTGTCAATTATCAAGTCAATCTTTATTTGTACCATATAGTGTTATAAAACAATATTACAAATCATCATACCTTAGCTGGTTGATGTGGTTGTTTAGACTGACTATGCTGTGGTAAATGCTCTTTTGATGTATCTGATGTGTTTGTTCCAGGTTTGTTGGGTTCTTTTAGTTCTGTAAAATTACCACTTGCAGGGCGTGGGCCACCATTATCTGATGTTAACGAATCTCTAGGTTGACTATCATTGGTAGAATCACAATCTTGAGATGACTCATCATAGGGTAGCATCCCCATACCAAGACGATATGTTATTGTTGCACTTTCCTCACTATAAGAGATGCCAATCACAACAGTTCTTTTATTTAAGAGTTTTCAAGCAGCGAGGTAAATATCTACAATTACATATACTCTGACACAGATACGAGGGGAATACAGTGGAACCCCGCCTAACGGACACCCCGGTATAACGGACACCCCGGATTAACGGACAGTTTTATAGGTCCCAGCGGAAAGGTGATACATTTTCTGTTAAAAAGACCCCATTATAACAGACACCCGTTATAACGGACAACGGACACTTTTTTACAGCCCGAACAGCAAAATTTAATACAAAATCAACCCCGTTATAAAGGACAGTCACAACCTTTCGTCAGACCATTGCGCTAATGGCTGCACTAATACGATCAAAAGTTTAATATCCGTCTGGATATCGTAGAGTTCGCCACAGTGGCGCTAAGAATTCACATGAAGTTTTTACAAGACAGAAACGTAAGCTAAGACTACAGTATGTTCAATGTACAGTCTTCTTTTTATTCTTCTCTACATTGTAAGAAACCCCGTTATAACGGACACCTCATTATAACGGACACTTTCTCTGGTCCCTTCGGTGTCCGTTATAACAGGGTTCCACTGTAATACTGTTTTAGTATACCATATACCACACAAGTGAATAGCCAGCCAAATATATAAAATTTATTTTCAAGAAGAAAGAGACATGCTCGCCAAACGTGACGCATCTTGTTTTGCTCGGAGGTGAATAGCCAAAGATATTCCGAGATGAGTAGCCAATCGGAGCACGCGAAAAGTACTACCATATTCACTTGTGTGGTATACAGCAATTTCAAAAAATGTTGAAAACTGAATACTGCATACTGAATAGTGCATTCTTAGTGCGGGCCTCGTTATTTTGAAATAAAAAGTAAATATACAGCGATTTGTTCGCCATATGGAGCTAGTATATTGTTTCTGATGGAATACACAAAAAATAAATTTTTATTATTTATATTACTTTAGACAATAAAACACAAGTCCCATAATGCATTTCGGTCTTGGAATACACTATATTCAGTATCAACGTTTTTTGAAATTGCTGTATACTAAACCTGTAGAGTAAATGCTTATAATAATAGATCAAATAACACAAACAGTCGAGATGTGAGTCATCGTCATTTGTTTTTATATATATATACATATTTTATTAACATTGTAAAAAGCATTGAGACTTCGGTTAATGCATTTTTTAAGAAATTATTATTATTATTATTATCGTCCAAGAAGGTTGGAGATTACCTTGCAACAGACGCAGCTATGTTGCTTTCCTCCCCATCTTGCTCTGGTACTTGTCGACTATCCTCATTGATTTGTTCACTTGTAGTGTCATCATGTGCATTGGATTGTTGTTCATTTCCTTCCACATCATGACTATCAAAACTGTTTTCCAGTTCCTCCCCATCGTTTGGTTCATTATCACCATTCAGACTTGTCATATTACTGTCTTCATTGATGTCAAATGCACTATTAGAATTCTCAAAACTATCTCTTTCGCTGTTTTCATCATTTCCTGATAAGAAATCAAAATGGAATTGGATGGAATTGGATGGAATTGGAAAATCACTAGATGATAAAAGTATGCAAATACATGTACATTTAGTAGCCTCACATTTGAGTCCATTACTGCGAAAATCCTTGTATCGCAACCTTTCGTTTTGTAAACTTCAGCTGGATTTTGGATTTTTCTGTTCCGCCAATATATTTTTTGCACTAATATTAGTACTAAATACAATACAAAACAATAGAAATGTCACTATTTAGTACTTTAAATAATGATGTTTATGCTGAGTTAACTTTGTACTCAAGAAATGGACATATAATATATAGTGATTGTTGGTACAGAAAAACCCAAAATCCAACTGAAGTTTTCAAAACGAAAAGTCGCGATACAAGGATTTTTGCTGTAATTAGGTAATCACCTGTGGCTAGCCAAAATTACAAAGTTACTAAATTTATACAGTACCATTTTCCTCCACATTTTCTGATTCTTCAATTTCATCATGCTTTCTCTTAGTAGGGCTGAGGCGATTTATAGCATTCTGTCTATTATTTTCAGGGTTACATTTTTGGTTAGATTCTGATAGTTGGATAGGTGGTAATGCTGGTGATGATGCATTGCTATCATCATTCAATTCTCCAGTGCTTGAAGATACCGATTGGTTATCTCTTTCAGGGTATTCTAAATCAAAAGTAACAGAAACCATGATTAATTTTGTTTTTAAACAGGTTTGACAGTAATAAATTATTATTGACAGTTAGTAGAGGTAATCATACGGCTTCGAGTTCAATTTGGAAATAATTTGCACAAGTGTGTTTTTCAAAGAGTATCAAAATAATGCCTTTCATGGTTTTTCGCCGCCATTTTGAATTGGGACAAACTTTGCAAAATTTATAGAAATCTGGATCACTTTGATTTGCTGTAACTCCTCTCGATTTTGTTGGATTTTCAAAATTTAAACTTCGATAATCAGCAGACATGCATATCAGTTGTCGGACTGAAAATAAGACCAATGTAGGTGTTTTGACTACCTTTTTCACGTCAATGTTCTTTTCACAAATGGATCTTAAAATGTTGAGCTAATTTGCATATTCACGTGCCAAACGTTTTATTTTGAAAACAAAAATCGTTTTTTCTCGATATGTAGCCTTCCGATACCCATCATGTTATAGGACATAAATAACAAAGAAAAAATATGTTCTAAAATTGTAAGTTATCGCAAGTCAAAGTGATCCAGATTCCTATTAATTTTGCAGAGTTTACCCCAATTCAAAATGGTGGCGAAAAACCGTGAGATGGCTTATTGCATGAGCCCGTAGGGCGAGTGCAATTTGAGCTCTTTGAAAAACACACAAGTGCAAATTATTCCAAATTGAACGAGAAATCGTATGATTACCAATTAATAATATTCATGAAAAAAAGTGGTAATTGCAGTGCAAATTACTTTTCAACTGCACTGCTCTAAGCCAATCAGAATGGAGTATTTTTTTCATGTATATTATTAATAGTAAAATTGCAAAAGTTTCTATTATTTCACCAAATTTTAATTTTTTGAAGTGCTCAGTGTTTGTACATGCGGTAAAAAACTAAAAAAAATTGCGTGCTTTCGTGTCATGATGCATGTTTATTGTGCAAAATGCAGTCACGAATTACAATTCTATTGCAAACCAGCAATAATAAACTATTATAATAATCATATTACCAGTTCCATTGGAAGCACTGAGTTGCCTCACTTCACCCTTCTCCTAGAATGTTTGAAAACAAAGAAGCAAAATAATTTCATTAAATTATTTCACATACCGTAGAATCCCGGTTATTGGCCGCCCCGGTTATATGTCCCCCCGATTATAAGCCCACCTGTCTGCTTTTTCTCCCAGTTATAAGCCCTTCCGGTTATAAGCCTCCCTTCATTTACTCCTCCCCATACGGCCGGATACCATATACAGGAACAATAATCAGGCAATTAGGTGTACGTAGCAAATGGAGTTCAGTAGTATAAGAGCTCATTACTTGAAAATCCACTCAGATTATAGTTTTTTTCTGAGCATATTCACGATTAAAAACTTTTACTGTGTTTAACTAAAATGGTCACGATTTTTTTAAATAGAACGGATTTCAGACGTTTTTTCCCTCCCTTTTATAAGGCCCCCCTCCCCCCCACCACAAAACCTTTAAGAAGTTATATAAGCAATCAATCAGCTTTGTTTATACACTCAGCAATGGTTGTATATAATGTGCAGCTGATAAAATAATAAATATAAAAAACAGTAAGTAGCCTAAAAACGCCATAATAAGTTAAATGTAACCAACCTGTTTCTTGTCATAGTCTTGACTGATCACTGCAAACAAAGTATGAACAGGAGTGTAGCCATTACTTTTTGGGGGGGAGGGGGCAGGAGTGTAGTCATTTTTTTTGGTCATTTTTTTTTGGGGGGGGGGGGTGGGTTTATTTTGGGTATATTGTTCAAAAAACAATGTAGATCAAACAAAACTATTCTCTGAAACAAATGTATCTGATAACCAAAAACACTGATAGGAAGGTTAGATGATGAACTGATGAACGGATTGAAGATCAATCGGCCGGAAATGCCCATAAAAACGGAAGTGAAATTACATTAACAAATTTAAATACAGCCTAGCAGTCCGAAAGAAAATTTTGTTTCCCAAAAAGTTTAGCCACAAAAAAAGGTTTGGATGTGATAACAATAGAACGTGGGGATGTAGAAAATAAAAAGCTATGAAACAATCGCGTTTACTCAACACAAATGCTGGAGGGGAAAAAGACGATTACTGTAAAATTCAAATCTCACACGAACTTACCTGGAACCCATTTAAAAACCTTTAACGTACAGTTTCCTGCGCCTACGTCCACCCACTTCTTCTCCCTAGACAAAATAACGTCGAATTTCACTTAAATACAGTAGTAGCTTTCAAAACACCGGCTTGAAAAGTTTTTTTTTAAAATTTCATTCAAACGAAACTCCTTTGTGACAATTGACTCATTGATGTCGAAAATTATGGTCAAATATAAATATGAATTTCCCAGTAACGACAAATTATAGCACACTGAAGGGGTTACCATTTCCTAACTCGCTCCACGGACAACATAACCCTTTTAACATCATCTTTGGCCCGGCTTCGAGTTTCTAATCGCAAAACCCCACTTCTGTTCATCATGGCGGCGACTTTCGTAGACGTGATGTCCCGGATGTTGCCGACTGCCAAATATGGTTATTCCGGTTGGATCCAATCACATTTTTTCCCGCTGCCATTCTTATTATTTATCCGTATCTTTTTACCTAAACTTTAATATTGAACCTTTATGACAGTGTCTGGCTGTCTGACTGACTGTCTTTCTGTCTGTCTGTCTGTCTGTCTGTCTGTCTGTCTGTTTCTATTCTTTTAAACTCAGCTTTCCTGAAAAGCAATTACTTGTAATTGATGAAATTCTGAGTCATTCTGTCTGTCTGTCTGTCTGTCTGTCTGTCTGTCTGTCTGTCTGTCTGTCTGTCTGTCTGTCTGTCTGTCTGTCTGTCTGTCTGTCTGTCTGTTTCTATTCTTTTAAACTCAGCTTTCCTGAAAAGCAATTACTTGTAATTGATGAAATTCTGAGTCATTCTGTCTGTCTGTCTGTCTGTCTGTCTGTCTGTCTGTCTGTCTGTCTGTCTGTCTGTCTGTCTGTCTGTCTGTCTGTCTGTCTGTCTGTCTGTCTGTCTGTGTCTGTCTGTCTGTCTGTCTGTCTGTCTGTCTGTCTGTCTGTCTGTCTGTCTGTCTGTCTGTCTGTCTGTCTGTCTGTCTGTCTGTCTGTCTGTCTGTCTGTCTGTCTGTCTGTCTGTCTGTCTGTCTGTCTGTCTGTCTGTCTGTCTGTCTGTCTGTCTGTCTGTCTGTCTGTCTGTCTGTCTGTCTGTCTGTCTGTCTGTCTGTCTGTCTGTCTGTCTGTCTGTCTGTCTGTCTGTCTGTCTGTCTGTCTGTCTGTCTGTCTGTCTGTCTGTCTGTCTGTCTGTCTGTCTGTCTGTCTGTCTGTCTGTCTGTCTGTCTGTCTGTCTGTCTGTCTGTCTGTCTGTCTGTCTGTCTGTCTGTCTGTCTGTCTGTCTGTCTGTCTGTCTGTCCAGTTTGTGTCAGTTTGTCCCAATCAGTCTGAATGTCAGGTTTGCCTCCTTCACCGGCCTGTACATTCTCGGCTTCTGGGTCAGTCTATTTGTTTTGAAAGCTGAGTTATCCTGCCGGGAGGGTCCTCCTCCCTTTCCGTTTCCCTCCGGCCTCTCCTTGGAGAGCCTGTCCCGGCAGGTAGAAAAAAATTTAAGGATATTCAAAAACAAATGGTATCGTCATTGCGGCCTTGTAGGGAAGAAAACGTTTAGCTCCACCACTTTCTTATTCCAGCGTATGTTGTTTCACTGTCATTGTTTTTGCGCCCTCTAGATGTTATTTAAAACTAGTAGTCTTGGTACGGTACTAGTTCGAAACATTAATTAATTCGCTACATTGGAACTGATTCAGTGCGTTCACGATTGCTGGAGAGCACTCAGCTTTGTTGGCGGAAATTCGTTTGATCAAAAAGTGTTTTCCGACCTTCTGAATTTCTGAGCGCTGTTTTATGACGATAGCTTCGGTGCTTTTGACAAATTTTATCCGGCAATAAATCGAGAGCTAATTTCGCCGGGGTTTTCTCATCGCTACGTACATTCCCCCGTATTTAAAAAGACCTGAAGGGTCGGAAGAAATCACAGAGTTTTGCTATGAAGCGGCTCCCAGTGGCTTCCTTCACCGGATCAATCAAGTTGATAAAACATGACTTTACGAAGTCAGCGTGTGGTTATTGTCTTTTAACGCTAACTAGTCGGCCACTGCTTTGCTGAGCGGAAAAATCATTTGATTGTTGAGAGAGGACCATTCGTTAGTTTTCAATGTAAGCCGCAATAGGTTGTATTTTCATTGCCCCCTGTAAGGGTTCATTCCCGCGAAATGAGTTTCAGCAATTAAATCAAAAGCACAAACAACCGTGAACAACCATGTCATGCGTCGTGGACTATTTTTTGTCTAATTTTAGCTTTCGGCTTCACTTTTTTTGAAGTTCAGACATTTTTATCAACAAAACTCGGTCAAATATTATCGGCTGATGACTGAGAGTTAATAAGCCTCTTTACCTTACTCATACACTGAACCCTCTTTCGAGTTCATCCGCCGGTATATCGGGGCCGAACCGGCTATAAGAGTCACATGTACAAGAGCTCATGTCATACAAAATCACTTACATAAAAGGTTCAATAATAGCTTTAAAGTGTTTTCCTTATCGTAAAGTTTGCTCGCTTATAATCATTCAAAGTCACGTCTGGAGGGCTTTCAGCAATACTCAGTTTCGAGGGGTATCCGTTGGCGAGTTTCCGCTCCCGGCCTAGACTTTTAGACGATTTTTCAAAAGTTTTATACGGTAAGTGATTTTGAAGATGATCTTTACAAGACATTGGATAAATGGAGCCAATACTAACGTACAGCTGTCTGTCAGCAACATGACCAGCGATAACAAATAAAAGCGGAATTCAAAGGGAGGGGAGGATGAAGTTTGAGGGCATTTACGCGACAGCCGGTTCAGTCTTATAAGTTATAAAGAATGCTCATTGGCCCTGATTAGTCCATTAAATTGCTTTCAACGTACTCCTTCAGTTTTCAGACGGAGTTGCATTCAGTTATTTTAATTTCATCCCAGTCAGTTCTCAGTAAGGACCCTAAAATGGAGATTGTGTGTTTTGGAGTCTAACAAGTTTTTAGGAACCAATCAATGTCAACCATTATTAGAGTCGGTCAAAGACAGACTTCATTAGATTTTCTCAAGAGATTTTCTGCGGTTAATAGACAATCGAGTTGAATCTATTCACTGCAAACTCACTGGGGTTGACCAAATACTCGGCTCACTCTTTCTCGTTTTTTATCCTCGGCCAATTATCAATGATATAGTTTATATTTTGGGTGAAACTTGACAAACACCAAACACGCCCAACGCACAAAACACTGGGCCTCTTTATATTGATAAATTGGCGAGGCGCCAGTGTTACGACAGAATCTACCTGCTCAACTAACAGGTTCATCTCCAATCCGATTCTCCACTGTGCTAACCACGCGACGCTCGTCTCATTCTTACAAAACAAGCACCCGGTAAATTGGAGGGGAAATAATAGGTTCATCGCCAATTGATAAGAATTGATAAGAGTTTACCCAATAATTGAGGTTAATTTAGTTTCCAAAGCGATACCACCATGGAGCCTAACAAGAAGGTGAGCTTGAGAAAACGTAGCTTCAAGATTCAGCTCAGTGGAATCGGCATGCCAGCTCAGCCTCATCCACTGCAAGCGGCCAGTCTTATGGGACATAAGACATTCGTGGAAGGTGTTGAGTTCAGCAGCAATGGGAAGTACATCATCTCTAGCTCTTCAGGTAATACCGATATATCAATTGTTTACTTGTTGGTAGGAATCTTTAGACATATTTTACGGATAGTTTAATAGTCGTTAGAATATTCATTGCTTTATATCTGAAAGCATTGTTTGTCAAAATAACTATGATAAAGTGTAAAACTCCGATAATTTCGATGAACCCAAAGGAGGTCATCAATTTTCGTATTTTCGAGGCATTGTATTGCTCTGTCATACAAGCGGAAATGCGGAATATAGATAGTGAACGAGCGTTCGTTTTTCTGCGTGATATGACAGCGTTAAACATTCAGAAACGTGAAATCGCGAATTATCAGAACGAGGCTCTGTACAGGTGCTGTAATCCAAGATGGCGGACGGAGGTGGTTTTGAAAGTGCGCTTGGCTTTATCGCAGTTTCAGTGTTCCTAGGAGCCTTGGGATTAGCCGCGTTTGTGTTTATTAGCTTGAAAAGTAGATCACAGAAGGAAAGCGAGCAAGTAAAGTCTAAAGAAACCAGGGAATCTGCAGATCAAAAGGCTCAAAATGGACTAAGAAAGCACAATAAGACGTCCAAGAAAAAAACTGTTGTACAATCTCATAAAGCACATTTTGCTGTTCTCAAGGGGCACACAGACCGAGTGTTAGATCTGGATTTCAGTTTAAATGGGAAATATCTGGCGTCTGTTTCTCAAGGTTAAGTCCGCAGTTTTGTATTTATCGTAGAATTTAAGTAATTATCTTCGCATCAATTGTAGACATTTTTCTGGATTTTATTTTTGTGACACGTGTGCATTTTCAGTTCAAACACTTATAAACATCGGGTTATGTTTTTGAGGTATTTTCTCTACGTAGAATATAATTAATCAGCCAGACTGTTAATAAACTTAATCAAAATCTATAACAGAGCGAGAGCGATTATCAGGTTAAGACTATTATTATTTCATGTAAAACAGTTTCAGGTTTCAGTATTATGAATATGTGTTAATTCAGTTAGCCAGTTGTGACCAAAGTTCACGTACATATTGTACAGTTGTATACTAAATGTACAATAATCTATAGTCATGTATGTCCCATTCAAAGCTAGAGACATTTTATTCAGTAGCATCAGCTTTTTGTCTGATTGTTTGTGAAACATGGAGTTTGTGAAAAATGGACATTCTAAATCAGGAATTTCTTCTGTCCGTCCTTACGGAAGATAACAAGGAGGTACATGGCTGGAGCTTGATAATTACAGAGATTAGGCCTGCTTGAAAGAATATTTTCTGTTCATTCCATTTTCCAAGATTTAAGAATTTAGTTTTGATCAGTGGGATTAAATTCCATGCCAAAACCCTCAAATATTTTCTTCTTGCAATATTCCAAAAACCTCAAATTAGATAGAGAGATCTATACATTGTTTCCAAAGGTTATCACAGGTTTCATAGTGTGCTATTGTATTGTGCTACTCCAATTATAAACTGTTTTAATTTAGCTGCCTATTTGGAGAAGAGTCCTGCTGACAGTTAAGGCATTTATAGAAGGATTAACCATTTCATAAATTACGGTGGTATTGGATATCTCCTGGTTAGCATTATAACCTCACGCAAGCAAAATTCATTGCTCCCATATAGGTATCAGTATATATGTGCAGTATTAGTCAAATCGTTCAAGTTCACAACATCTGCAGATGTAGTTAACAGAGAACAATGAGAGCGTCATCAATGTGTCCCTTGCCACAGCGACATCAGTAATTGAAAAACTATTTGCCTTTGGCTCTCAGTGTTAATCAGATATTTGGTGGTAAACTGCCTCACACTAGTTGTGGCAGGTGCAAGTCTATTATTCTGGAGTGTAAATTGTTTTTTTATGGCTTTGTTGAACCTTGCAACTATTGTTGCTGTCAATGATTTGTTGTGAATTCAATACGAATTCAGATATTTTGTGGAATAGTTTTTATCTTCAACAAAACATGATTGAAGATCAATTCAGCATTTTCATTAAAACTCAGTTTCTAGACAGGCTTACTATTTAACAGCTCAAAATTGTGAGTTTCTAAATGCCTCTAATTGTGTCGATAATTTCTATTTCATTAACCTGTCAAGTTACTTAGGCTTCTTAGTTGAAAGCTATTCCAAATGCTTCCAAATAATCAAAATACGTAATGTACATAACGCATATCAAAGTATGTTTATTTGCAAATGAGGGATATTTTATCTTGTTTTTTTTTCTTAGTTTTATTCTGAAATGTTACATTACATGCTAAGGTTTTTCCATTTCTTGTTCAGCCTGAACTGATAGTAGATACATACATATATTCAAGAGGATCAAGACATACATTTGTAACTTTGTATATATATATTTTAGTTAGGACTTCAGATGAAGAGCCACCTAGTGGAAAAACTGAATAAAGTCATTATTATTATTATTATTATTATTATGTATATTATTTTTATGTATATTTGGGTTTACCTCGGTGTACATGTAAGATCCTCACAACTGACGTAACCAAGAGTATGCATTTTAACCAGCCATCAATGATCTTTGTATAGAGATAAATGCACTGTGAGTTTCTAATGTTAGATAGTGTTTTTGATGTACAGTAAAATGATATTATCAGTGATATGAATAATAATAATAATAAATAATTTATATAGCATGCTTATAGACCAAGGGTGCTCTACAGTATGTAAAGTTTATGGAATTTTAAAGTGGCTAGGTGTTATATCGTCATGTAAAGATCCATGCCAAAGGCAACAGCTTATCAAACTCCATCTAAATGTACCTTTATCTAAAACTTATTACATGAATCCTAAGCAAATAATGGAAGAAAATCACAAAACGTTTTTGTAGAGGTACCTCAACAACATCTTACATTCACAATAGTTCTTGTATTTGTAAGTAGGAGGCCATAAGAATAATCAAACTTTCTGTTGGTGCTATACAAAGATCAATAAAATTATCTGGCACAAGTTGAGACCTAGGCAATCAGCAGTTTTTATCACTGATAAAGAACTGATTAATAAAACATCTAGACATGTATATCGGTGATAAAAACCTAATGTTTTATTAATCAGTGTCTTTATCGGGAGATATAGATCCATGTATGTGACCAATTATTGGACAAACCTGGTCGTTATTTCCACAGTCAAGCCTGTGGCCCTCATTAGTGAGATATTAATGTAGTACAGTCACTCAGGGTGGTCACTGCCAGAGGATTAATTGTTTACATCAGTAGATCTTTAATTCCATCCCTCAAATTTAGTTGTGCATTACTAGTGTTGTGTGGAGAGACGCCACTCTTGATATCCAATGACATGTTTATTAGAGTACAGATTCTACAAAGATATTTTTTAAATAAAAATAACTAAAATTAAAGTGTCATTTTTGTGTCCTTTAACACCTTTTCTTTTCACAGATAGGACCGTAAGGCTCTGGAGTGTGAAAGACTTTAAGGAGAAAGAACACAAGTAAGGCTGTGTTATACCTGCATGCACACTCTATTTTATGAGTTCACCTATTCTCATCACTTTATTCATTTGTAGATATATACGAGCCAATGTGGATTTTGATCATGCAACTAAGGTTAACTTCAGTCCTGACTCAAGGTAGAAAAATAATTTTGATCTCATACTGTCAATCATTCATTAACAAACGAAAGCAAGCATGAATCATGTCCTCGAGTTGAGTCTCTCTAGACAAGCACCTAGAACTCTGACTCTGAGGTGGACACACTTGGTTTCTGCTGCATTCATTCTCAATCAATACCTTGCTGATAAGCTGAATGTTGCACATGCAAGAGTTGCATGTCCCAAGTGTGCCTGCAGTTACCTAGCTACAAGCCATTCATATGTACATGTAGTTACAGTGCATTTATAATAGGTCTTTTGCAGGAATACTATCACATGATTGTACTGGGTGGCAAAACAATCACACTTTGTTTGTTTGAAGATGCTTTCAGAGGATCAGCAATGTCTTCATAGAAAACTGTTTGAAATGCTGTTTTTGAACCTTCAGTTGATTGTCAATCTTTCTAAAACAGTGTCTTCAAAGTTTGTTTGCCATCCAGTAGAGCTGTGCCCACAGGATTTCCAGCTCAGTTTAATCGTCATTCAAGTGTTATATTGAAGCATGTGACTGTAAGCTGCAAAAGACCTTTTAAAATTCAGTTATTTTATATTTAGAGTTAAATGATGTTAGTTTTGGTTTAGAAGATTTATAGACGGAATGCAATAATGGCGTCCAATTTCAATTGTCATTGTTCTGGACTGACTAAGGCCATGTTTACACTTGGTGGTTTACTGAAGTAAACGAGTTACCGAACTTTGGTAGAAATTAGAAAACTATTGTTTGTTGAGCGGTTAACCTTAGTTTCTGATTTGTACCTTGGTAAAGCGCTCAAGTGTAAACACGGCCTAACCTTGTGCTCATGTGGAAACACAAAAGCATTTTCACCTGTATGAGAGGCTAGTCAGTCCAGAACAATGGCAATTAAAATTGGATGCCATTATTGCATTCTGTCCATATTTTGTGTGACTTCAAGGAATAATAGATATTTATTTTGCATATGACATGATTTTTGGCTATGGCCTGCAGCTCTGATTGAATTTTTGCTGGGTAGTTCATATCAAACCATCTTTATTTACAGAATAATTTAAAAAAAAAAAAAATTTAAAAAAAATGGGATAACTGGTACCGACAAGATTAAGAAATAAAATAGAGAAATCCAGTAATTAATGCTTATTTTGTCATCCACTGCATGTACCATTGTAGATACATTCTTTTACATACCTTGTTCTACTGAACACATAAACATGTCATCATTCCTTGCTTTGCTATATACACTGAAGTTAACTTCAGTACTGGTTTGCGCAACATTAACATCTTGCATGGAATAATTTAGCTACATGTACCATAATAGCTAGTTTATATATTTATAATAATCAGCATCCGAACATTCCACTGTTTTTGTTTTGTTTCATTTTTTGTATTTCATTTTGCATTTCATTGTTTCATTTTCCGCAAGGATGCATGGCTCGGCATTGATTTATTTCCATCAAAAGCAATTTTTTTAGCAACAACATAATACATTTGCTGTTACATTTTTTTTTTCATAACATTTTCTACATGTACCTGCATGCATGCTTGACAAATAATAGTGCAGTTTCCATCATTGCCATTCGCAGCATACAGCAATGTAACAACATCTACCTAATTGCATTGATAGCGGTTTCTATTTGTTTAATGTAGATTGTGATTATAGATTCTTGTACTTGTATCAACAGTGATGATATAATACAATCCCAAAAACCTCTCCGATTCAGGTTTGTGGTCTAGCACATTTAAACCTTTAATACTAAACGCACAATAATTATAAAAGTACTAAATCTTTACCAAGCACTTTGCACCAAACTTATATTATAATATAATGTTTTTGGTATTAAAAAATGTTTGCTTAATTTTTAATGAATTGTTCGACATTGTCAATGTTTAATATTGATTTCAAAACACTATAACCTTTTTAATTAAATATAAACTGATATATATACATGTACTGATATAATGATTGCAACTCAACTCAACTCAACTTTTTATTGCCATTTGTTGGTTGGCATTCCAGTGGAAAAGAGATGGAAGCAAGACTTTGTGTAGTAAATTGAATTCTAGTCATCCAAACATTTTTGGTTTGAACAATCAGAGTTTTGCTTTTCTGATGGCAACAGTAAGTCTGTCTGCTGTAAAGAAGTCCATTGCCAACAGCTGGTGTTTTCCATGTATTAGAAGAACACTTAAATTTGAGCTAAACTCTGGCCCCGGTAACCGGTTGCACAAAAAGTGAATAGCGCTATCCACCGGATAAGTCTTATCCAACAGATAAAATGATGCAGTTGTCCAATAAATTTTATCTGTTGGATAAGAGTTATCCGGTGGATAGCGCTATTCACCTTTCGTGCAACCAGGGCCTGATCAGTAGATATCTTCTTTCTTCTGCCTTCATTTGTCAAATTTGAAATGGAAAACCTGAACTTAAATTGCACTGTTTAATTCAATTATCCCAATATATTGGCCCAAATATATTTACATCTAGAGCTGTTTGTGGTACATTTTAGTTCATTTGTTGTTTGTACGAATGTGTAACAGTCTTTTTGTTGTTGTGCATTCTCTTTCTGAGTCGTTAAATGAAATTATTTGAAATTTGTTCCACTAGCCGTATACCAGGCCAATTTACAGCATGCAGAGTAATGATATACAATGCATGCCTCGTAAGTTATAACTACATACATTGACGTGATCTTGATACTTTTAGAGCATTCATCACTGCACTGGCCAATGGGAATACCATACGAGTGTTTAAAACCAGTAAAAAGAAGGATGGCACAGGGACGGCAGTCACTGGTGAATTTGATTTCCCAGTCAAACATAAAGCAGAGATTATTAATATTGCTATAGCGTCTAGTGGAAAGTATATCATGTCATGTTCCAAGGATACAACCATTATTATCTGGGACCTCAAAGGTGAGCTGACTTATCAATTAGCCCATTGCGTTATAGTGTGTCTATAACACTATGGACGCATGGACGTGAGTTCACTAATTGATTTATAATATGGCATCTAGAGAGCGTGCAGTCAGATGCATGGGGAAATAGTTCACAGCAATTTTAGCCAATGAGCATGCACATTATTTCGAACCGCGCAAGTGATCAGACGAGACCAGTGGGAGGTTAATGAGAGAATATAGCCCATGGGGAAATAGTTCACAGCAATTTTAGCCAATGAGCATGTACATTATTTCAACAGCGCAAGTGATCAGACGAGACCAGTGGGAGGTTAATGAGAGCGGGAAATAGTTCACAGCAATTTTAGCCAATGAGCATGTACATGTATTGGTCAACCTAGGAAGGTCGACCGACCAATCAGTATCAAGTACATTCTGGTTTGTATAGGACAGCCGCCATTTTGAATTTTGACTTCCAGAACAAGTTCCAACAGACGCCGATCCCAGGGGTGTTTCTCTGGGTGCGAGTAACGAGCGACAGAATATACCCCTGGGTTCCCGAGGATGCTCTTCTTGATGCATGCATGTATAGTAGTAACCACTTTGAAGGTTCAATTAATTTAGATTAGTAAACCAAACCCCCCCCCCCCCCCCCCCCCCCCCTAAACGTCATTATGTTCTCTTCATAAGGTAATTTATTCCATTATAATTACTTTCCTTTTTAAATGGCTTTCTTGTTGCATATTGTCAGGTGATGTCCTAGCAACACTAGACACACTTCAAATGCAAAACACTTTCTGTAGCCTGTCGCCATGTGGAAGATTTGTTGCTTCAGCAGGTAATGAATTAAACATGATTTATTTACACAGCAAGTTAACTAAATAGCAACCTTGCATCATGTGGATATACAGTACAGAGTCAACTGACCAATAAATATTACCTTCAAGTGTTTGTGCTGTTCTATTGCAGGATTTACACCTGATGTGAAGCTTTGGGAGGTTGAATTTGACAAAGGAGACAACTTTAAAAAGGTATTACTTGTTGCTTACCTTATCTTTGAATGAAACCACCATTGGCCCTGGTTACCATGATTCAGCCTCCTCACCAGTCTCTTTTCCATCATCTTAACACAGGTATCCCGAGCGATGGAACTGAAAGGACACACAGCTGGTATATATCCACTTCAGCTATTCATCTGACTCTACAAGGTGCTACAGTACACTGATTTAGCTTGTAGTTTGTTTCTACTATTCTGTATAATATATATGTTTGTATATACTTACCTCATTAGAATGGCTACTGTATCAAAGGACGGAACATGGAGAGTATGGGACATTGATGGTAAGCGCAGCAACTGACTCTCAAAAATACTTAATCCGGCCACAGCTACTTGGAATTTTTATTTGGCTTGCTCAGGCAATATACATGAGTATGTCATGTGTGATAATCTTTAATTTTGTTGCAAAAATTTAACACATTTAATTTCTGGTATTACTCGATCGTCTGAGGATTTCTGCAGCTGTTGCAATTCACCAGTGCAAGTATACATATATGCGTGACATGTAGCTACATTTGCGATTTTCACTGCACTCTTGTGATGGGACAAAGTTACACCGCCTGAGCAGCCAAAAAATTGCCTGTGGTAGCTGTGGCTTTATGTATAGTATTTATAACCACTGAAATTATTATAATAATAATTAAATTTAAAAGTAAACCTACCCTGTACAAAGAAAGATGCCTCATTATAGTGTTTAGTAGCTCTCTTGACATTCAGAGTTATCTTTCATGCCCAAAATACTGTCATGTATTTATTATGTACATCCATCTCCATGAGATATTCCTATTCCCAGGGGCATAGGCAGAGGGGGGTCCCAGGGTGCCTGAGACCCCCCCCCCCCCCCCCCCCCCCCCTCCTCCCCCCTCCTCCTCTGGGTCTACTCTTTAAATTTATATGTTTGAGGAGGGGGGGATTTGGTGGTGAACGATATGGAGTGCGACCCCTCCCCCCCCCCCCCAAAAAACCCTGGCTACGCCCCTGTGGCCACAGCGTACTGTAGCAGAATGATGGGTGTCATGGCATCATTATTGACAATTTCTGTCATTTCTTCAGTGGAATACATCAAGAAAGAAGATCCACACTTGTTATTGACTGGTATCTACGACGCCTCGTGTAACGTGTTTGATAACATGCTCATTGCAATGTCACCTGATGCCTACGTCACAGCCATCTCAATGGGACGATCTTTAGCCATGTTCAACACGGAAAATGGAAATCTTGAGGAACTACTGGAAGATATTCACGGAGGTACTGAGTATTAATAATAATAATAATCATAATCATAGTCATAATCATAATAGTAATTATAATGATATAATTACATTTGTATGGTGTGTTACACAAAATTTCTAAGGTGTCGCTTACAACCAGTTAAAAAAATAAACAACGAATGGTATTGGTCGATAGAGTTACTGATGATGATGATGATGATGATGATGACGACAACTTGATCATCATGTCATGCTGATGATGATAAAATTGGTTTCGGATATCAATGACAATGATGCTTGATGATGATGATGATGATGAATTTGATCGTCATGCGATGATGATAAAATTGGTTTCGGATATCAATGACAATGATGCTTGATGATGATGATGATGATGATGATGATGACGACGACTGTTGATCGTCATGCTGATGATGATAAAATTGGTTTCGGATATCAATGACAATGATGCTTGATGATGATGATGATGATGATGATGACGACGACTGTTGATCGTCATGCTGATGATGATAAAATTGGTTTCGGATATCAATGACAATGATGCTTGATGATGATGATGATAGTACCTGTTTGTGTTCTTGAATTGTGAGTGACGTCTCTAATGGTGATTGTGATATTAGATGATGCTGCTGATGATAACAATAGTGGACCTAGTCATGATGATGATGATAACAATAGTGGACCTAGTCATGATGATGATGATGGTAATGGTTGTCAATGGTCGGTGATAAATATTTCTAATCAATATATCGGTGATTGTTTTCTTAGATGACATTACTGCTATTGCGTGGCATCCCACCTCTCGTTACCTAACAACTGCAGGAGGAAATGACCGTCAGATTAGGGTGTGGCACAATGCAGTTGGCATTAAGGTTGAAATCGATGATCTCGAAGGACGACTTATGCGGGCAAAAAGTGACACGATGAAGGTAAATTATGATTGTAATATTTTAATCTTGTAGTTAAATCTTTTCTGAGAGGCGTTGAAGGAGAAAACTCGAAGAAAACCGACTTCACGTGTTTAAGAATTGAGCAACTCGTCATTGTTTGACTTGTGATTGGTTATAAAGGCTACCATAGGAAGCCATTAAAGTGTTCACCGTCATAATACAATTTGTCCAGATTTCAATAAGAATATTTAAAACTGTATTTTATTTCATCCAATTTTCTTTATGTTTATACTTTATTCTTTATGTTTATACTTTGTAGGGTCGCCTAGAACAGCAAATCTTGGAGGCTAGGTAAGCATTATATCGTGAAAACAAATAAAATAATAACACACCACCAAACTCACCACTACTGCCAACACCATTAGAGTCGATTTTCGTATGAGTGGGAAACGTACGGCACGGAGTTACGGTACGGAATCATTGTATTCAACCAATCACAGCGCGCAAAATCACAGCTAAACCAATCAGAATGCTTGGATACCGTCACCCTACGGCATGAACATCACCGTACCGTAACTACTTCCCACTCATACGATCGACTATACTACCACTACTACCACTACTGTCAACACTATCACCACTATTGATAACACCATCACCACCACCACTACTGTCAACACTATCACCACTATTGATAACACCATCACTACTACCACTACTGTCAACACTATCATCACTATTGATAACACCATCACCACCACCACTACTGTCAACACTATCACCACTATTGATAACACCATCACTACTACCACTACTGTCAACACTATCATCACTATTGATAACACCATCACTACTACCACTACTGTCAACACTATCATCACTATTGATAACACCATCACCACCACCACTACTACCACTACTGTCAACACTATCGCCACTATTGATAACACCATCACCACCACCACTACTGTCAACACTATCATCACTATTGATAACACCATCACTACTACCACTACTGTCAACACTATCATCACTATTGATAACACCATCACCACCACCACTACTACCACTACTGTCAACACTATCACCACTATTGATAACACCATCACCACCACCACTACTGTCAACACTATCACCACTATTGATAACACCATCACTACTACCACTACTGTCAACACTATCACCACTATTGATAACACCATCACCACCACCACTACTACCACTACTGTCAACACTATCACCACTATTGATAACACCATCACCACCACCACTACTGTCAACACTATCACCACTATTGATAACACCATCACCACCACCACTACTACCACTACTGTCAACACTATCGCCACTATTGATAACACCATCACCACCACCACTACTGCCACTACTGTCACACTATCGCCACTATTGATAACACCATCACCACCACCACTACTGCCACTACTGTCAACACTATCACCACTATTGATAACACCATCACCACCACCACTACTGTCAACACTATCACCACTATTGATAACACCATCACCACCACCACTACTACCACTACTGTCAACACTATCGCCACTATTGATAACACCATCACCACCACCACTACTGCCACTACTGTCAACACTATCGCCACTATTGATAAAACCATCACCACCACCACTACTGTCAACACTATCACCACTATTGATAACACCATCACATCACCACCACCACTACTGCCACTACTGTCAACACTATCGCCACTATTGATAAAACCATCACTACCACCACTACTACCACTACTGTCAACACTATTGATAACACCATCACCACCACCACTACTACCACAACTGTCAACACTATTGATAACACCACCACCACCACCACTACTACCACTACTGTCAACACTATCACCACTATTGATAACACCATCACCACCACCACTACTACCACTACTGTCAACACTATCACCACTATTGATAACACCATCACCACCACCACTACTGTCAACACTATCACCACTATTGATAACACCATCACCACCACCACTACTGCCACTACTGTCAACACTATCGCCACTATTGATAAAACCATCACTACCACCACTACTACCACTACTGTCAACACTATTGATAACACCACACCACCACCACTACTACCACAACTGTCAACACTATTGATAACACCACCACCACCACCACTACTACCACTACTGTCAACACTATCACCACTATTGATAACACCATCACCACCACCACTACTACCACTACTGTCAACACTATCACCACTATTGATAACACCACCACCACTACTACCACTACTGTCAACACTATCACCACTATTGATAACACCACCACCACCACCACTACTACCACTACTGTCAACACTATCACCACTATTGATAACACCATCACCACTACTACCACTACTGTCAACACTATCACCACTATTGATAACACCATCACCACCACCACTACTACCACTACTGTCAACACTATCACCACTATTGATAACACCATCACCACCACCACTGCCGCCAAGATTAATAATAGTAACAACCGCAATCAACTGTCTCTTTGTAGATCTTCCCTGGATAAATTAAACGTCTAGCTATTGGCCAGGAACTGAAGCACGTGACCCAACCCAGCTGACAAAGTAACAAATACAACAATCGCGGCAATAGCTCTTATGTCAAAAAGTTTTAGAGAACTTTCCATCACTATTAGGGCTTCTGCATTTTACCAAAGGCCCTCGCCTGGTCTATGCTCTCTTGCATGTTTTTAGATCATCGCTGTGGTATTCCAAGGAAGACGGAATTGAACGAATAAAAAAACATATGAAATCTCTTCTGAAAAAAAAAATCCCATCAAAGAAAACTCTGTCAAGATTATCGTCAAGCTCTGGCTAGACGATGTCTCGATCAATCACCCACGAATCCCGTGATTCTTTGCGGGACACAGGCGGTCATTCCTTCATGTAAGAGCAAGTTAGCAAAACCAACGCCAGTGGCTGATGTTCCTAATGAGAAAATAGCTGAAAATGCTCGAGTTGCTCCTACATGAAGGAAGGTCCGACGAAATGTAGTTTATTGGAAAGATTTTTATGTCCAACGAGGACCAAAAACAAATTGTAACTGAACTAAACGTTCTAAACTATTCTGCATGTTTTGGTTAGTCAACCACGTCAAATTTTATCGAAATATTCTTCAATTTAAAAATACAAAATATTCTTTATTTATACTAATATTAATTGATTTTAGGTACCTCAATAAAACGTGAAAAAAAACCGGCGTTTTGTTTTGTGCAATATGTTTTGATCATCAGAACACGAAGATAAATATAAAAAAATATTTTCCGAGACTGGACGTTGCAATGGGTGTGGCCGCTAGAATTTTTCTGATCCAGTTTTCTTATGTGGGGGAGGGGTGGGAGAGTAACACTTGCCCTGGTTCATGGATAAGTTTTTCTTGCGCGATTGAATTTTACAATCTTTTTCTATAAAGTCATCAAATTTTCCTTTCATCGCAGACCATAAGGTGGGCAGATTCTGGGGACGAGATCGCAAATAAGATTGGGCTCAAATGCCAATGTTATAGCGGTTGTCATTGAAGTGCGACCTTCAAAACTGCTCATGTTTGAAAATAGCTGGACGTCAATCAAACAACATGGGCGTTGTAGTTTTCAGGGTCACACTTCAACGACAATGGTTATAACTAGATGCTCAACTACTCCAAACTTCTTTAGACAAACATGAGAAACGCTGTCTGCGCTTGCGTCAGCGATCAAATAAGTTTTAAAAATTTACGTACCTTTTGCTCCCAAGAAATCGCGCGCTGATTAAGTAATCGGTGGTGCGCGGGCTCAGACAAAGTGACGTCATAATTAGTTGCCGAGCGCAAAAAGAACGCGCCCACCAACATTTTCACGTGCACGGTGAAATGTAACTTGTCGTTACAACAACTAAAACCATCATTAACCATCATGGCGAACAGGCAGCGAGAAGAAGCCAAGTTCGTGAACCTCGTTCGAGATGCAGTGGACGACATGGAGGGAGACAAGGGCGTATCAAGACAGAAGATCCTTCAACACGTGAAAAAATCCTGCAAGGGAAGGAACGTTGCAAACTCGATCAAAATGGCGATAATCAAAGCCGTTGAAGCTGGACTTTTGGTCAGGATGACGGGCTCAGGTTTAAATGGATCGTTTCGTTTGTCAAGCGAACCGTCTGGATGTCGACTAGTATCGTTCAGAACGACGAGTGAAATAATCGTACAAGAACCTACTAGCCGTGCTTCTAAGCGTTCGCCAAGTTGTAGAGACAAGCCTGCTCCGAATAATGTTATCACTTTCAGTGGACACAAAAGTTGCACCTCGACCGCGGAGTGCCACGAAGAATATCACCTGAAAGCCATCTTGAAAGCGCCGAGAAGCCATACAGCCTCGGGATTTCACGTGAAATTCAGTTCAAGGAGCCCAAAGATCTTATGGATTTCCCCTCTGCCCGACAGAAGACGTGCACGGAGACGTTATGCGGTGTAGTGACATCAGAGCTGCGAGGTTTTTATGACAACCGCTTTCCTCACGCTTTCATTCAAAGTTCATTTTTTACCATGCACGTACCACATCCCTTACGTGTCCTTACGTAAACATCATCTAGTGTAACGTAACGCTATCAGTTTTACGTGGTCAAAGAGCCTGTTGTTTGGCTAGTTTGGTCGTAAAACAATGCGTAAAAAAAATGAAAAAACGAATGAACGAGAGAATGAAATGTGGGAAGTGAAAAAATCTTTAAACTTGTTGGGCCAATAAATTGAGTTTAAATTCCAGTTAGTTTTTAGTATTTTATTTTGTATAGTTTTAGTATTTTATGGATTCATAAAGTAGTAATCATAGTAATTAATATTTATTAATATATATACAGATTAAGTCAATTCAGTGTTGCAGTATTCAGTTAATCCCACTACTGCTTACCACTGAACTGTGTGTGTCCACTCGAGATGAAAGTTGCAACTGTAAGTTTGCAATTGACTATAAACATCAACAGTTACTATGGTAATACTGAACACTGCTTGTTCGATGTCTAAAATCTAATTGCAAACTACATGTTACAAATTTCATATTGGGTGGTTGTATAGGAATGCATACGACATGGTAGAGTGCTCGCGTAATACCCATGAAATAACAAAAAAGTTGGAGTATAGTAATTTTTATATTTTGTACTAAATTTATTTAGATAAGAAATCAACATTAATTTTATACTCTAAAAAATTAGCACAGTTTATCTCGCATATAATGTGGACACTATAGTATTCCTTAAGAGTGTGTGGGCATATAGGATTTTAACATTTCAGATGTAGTTCTTTATTTAGTGATAACAAACATTCTTAAAACAGTAGACTGAGAAATAATAAAGTTTTCATTCACAAATAAAAGCAACGGAGCCAATCTATTTATTTATTTACTTACAGATTTAGTCAATCAATAGTTTTAAAATTCCTGAAACTATGAATTCCCAAATCCATTAAAATGGACAGTCACAACAGAGATGTGTATCCTCGGCCTTACCCTGTCCAAATGCTGCCAAGGGTGGAGCTTTCATGTTTCTTCAGGGTAGCAAAAAAATAAAATAATAGGTCTCCCTCGCAGCTGTTGTCATGCAGTGCTCTGTGGGGAGAAAGCACTGTGTCACGACACTAAAAACTGCTGCGAAGGAGACTAGAAAGGAAAGGGAGCCAGGGAGGAGAACAAAAGTGTCCAATCGAGGAATCATTTGAGCATTCAACCAGTCGTCGTTTTTATTCTAAATGCTTTGTATTTTAATTTCCCTTATATTTACAATGTTTGTGGCTTATGAAAATAATTGAGTATATAATGGCAAATGGGACAGAAATATGGTGTATGACACGATATCCATGAAGTTCAGGTTGAACATTGGTTTTAGCCAAATTTTATTGAAATTTTTTTTGGGGAAAAAAAAAGGTATTCGAATTTCCAAAAGGGGGGTGGCGTGCGCCTCCTTCACCCCACCCTAAAACCGCCCCTGGGTATTCATTGAAACTTTTGACTTGCATTTCAACATAGGCCACTTCGTCTCTAGGATCAATAAGTACGAGCAGATTAAACATTACACTGGTTTGAATATTATCTGACCACGCTTGCTATATGGGATTATGATTCCATGTGATTACACCTCAATATACCGCCATCATATTAGTAATACAATCAAACCTCTATTAAGCGGTCACCCTCGGGAAAGAGCTAACTGACCGCTTAATAGAAGTGACCGCTTACTGCACAGTAAGAAAGATCAAGTTTACAGTAAGTATGGGGACCGATTTCCGGGAATTTGAGTGGAAGTGACCTGTACAAACTTTTTCTAACTGATCCCATTTCATGGAGACACGGTTTAATATTGTCCACTTTTGATGAAAATCTTGTTTCTCAAAACACTACATTTTGAAGAATTGAAATTGATAATACGAACGCTTGTGTTGGCGTAACCGCGCAAGTGAAAACCTATTTTACGAATGCTTTGACAAAGAAGCTTTGCAGCTAACACAACGGTTGACGCGCGCGATTCATTGATTCGAATGAAATCTTTTTATGAACATATTTTAAATTAAAAAATTTTGATTTCTATATTTCGCGCGCAATACTACCCTTTCGAGCGTTTGTTTTTGTGAAAAAGAAAGTTAGTAAGATATCAAAAAAGCAGTCGTTTTCACTAGCAACGCAAGCATAAGCACGAGGCATTATTCGCTGTGAAAACGGGCCTGACGCAAGCATAAGAATGTTCCTTTTAGTTCTTGTGCTTGTGTTTGAGAACGCGTCACTTGTCAAAACAGGCTACACCCTGACGTGTGTTATTCTACCATTTCTAAGACTCTGGGGAGAAAAGTCTGACCCTCCTAACCCCTGTGTACACCCAGTGACACCAAGCAATGAGGGTTTATCACGTAATTTCAAAACTTATAGGAGACATTGGACAAAAAAATGATTATCATAGCTGGAAAGAGCTCGTTGAAATTAGTAAAAATGTGAAGTTTGGAATAGATCGCTTCACAAATTGCGAAGATATAAATTTTCAAAAATCGAAATTTTGTATGAAAACCTTTGTTGGTAGGCAAGAGTTGCCTACCAGCATAAATTTCCAAAGGTTTTCATACAAAATTTCGATTTTTGAAAATTCATATCTTCGCAATTTGTGAAGCGATCTTTTCCAAACTTCACATTTTTACTTATTTCATGCAACGAGCTCTTTCCAGCTATGATAATAATTTTTTTTGTCCAAAGAGTTTTGAAATTACATGATAAACCCTCATTCAATCACTATAATACAAATACTGTACGGAATTGCTCTGGATTATTGTTATTTCGAGAATCATTCATTGTCGTGTGGAAGCGATTCTTAAAATAACTCCTTTTCAATTCAATTTCGACATTTAGTCTTCCGCATAATTTATCGTTGCGCGCGCATTAGTTGTTACCATGGCTCCCAATCTCGTCCCCAGAGCCGCTGGTCGAAAGTAACGCAGGCTCTGGGGACGAGATTGCATGGCTCCATCAGTGATTGTAGATTACACGATCGTCGATAAAAAATATAGACTTTGCTACAAACACTGTCTGGTATATCGAGGACGGACACGAATAGACGGACAACCTCGCCGCGAGCTCGATGCCTTTCGTTTCCGAGCGCCACTTGGCGAGGCGTTGTCGACGAGACTCGATTGTCTACAAACGAGACGCTCTAGAAGCGTTCACTCGTCGGACTTCAGCAATGAGCCTTCGGTTTCCTCGGCGGCCCAGAGCGCATGCGCCTTGGAACCCACTTGGCGATTTGTGGCCATGAGAAAAAGAAAGCTTGCCACAGGCAGCCCGCGCCGAGTAATAAGAAACGTCTTCGAGTAACCGGACCCAGGAAGCGTCGACGCGTACGCACACTCATTGAGCGGCCAGTCGACTACTACCTGTTATCTTGATTTAAGTGATCGTTAAACACAGCTTTCGAGTCATTTGATAACATAGCATGACATAATTCACAGACTTGATGAGATCGACGCGTCACCGGGGAACTAAACGTCTTGCACCGACACGACTCACAGAAGAGTTTACCGCAGTGATGACAGTGGACCTTTGAAGACAGACAAACAAGACGAGATCAGAACAAAGTAGAACAGTGGAAAGAATTGATTATTGGAGTAAAGTGTGTTTGATTTGAATTCGGTAAGAGGAATGGGTGGAGCTCAGAGCCGCATTCCAGGAGTTTAAAATGGAAGGGCTCCGAGTCCAGCTTTCCCTGGTTCTCAGGACAAGGCTATAACTGATTTCTCGGAAAAGAAAGGGAATAAAAGAGGAAACCATTTTTCTTTTTCCCATTCAATTCCCACCCATCTTCTTCCATCTCAAGGGAATTCCAAGTGGTTGGGAGAGAGATGAGGCAGTACTAAGAAGATCTCACCTTGTCCTTGTTACTCTTGAATGTTTTTCTACATTTATGACATGCGCTAACGTCGTCCTTGTGTTCCCAGCGTACGTCTTGTTCTGATTCCTGTAGCTTTACAATTTGCACCTAAACCCAGTTATGGAAGGTTAGTTACAGTGTTAATAAAGCGTTTACATCACGTAGGGTTTAGAACAGACTACTATGAAGGTATCATGATTGTAAGCCACATGAGTACAAAATTACTCCTTTTAATAATGATGATTGATGATGATGATGATGATGCCAGATGATGATGATGATGACGATAATAGCAGTCCGACAACAATTGATATATGTAAAGCGAATCCGGCGAGGCAATGTGGAATGCACTAGATACAAACGACATCATCATCGTCATCATCATCATTGTCATCATCATCATTGTCATCATCATTGTCATCATCATCATTGTCATCATCATCATTGTCATCATCATCATTGTCATCATCATCATTGTCATCATCATCATTGTCATCATCATCATTGTCATCATCATTGTCATCATCATCATCATCATTGTCATCATCATCATTGTCATCATCATCATTGTCATCATCATCATTGTCATCATCATCATTGTCATCATCATCATTGTCATCATCATCATTGTCATCATCATCATTGTCATCGTCATCATTGTCATCATCATCGTCATCACAAGAGCAATTACAACAAGCAGAGATCAACGCAAGAGGAAACGTAACCAGATGAACCGTTTACACCTTGTCTCACGGTGGGATGTAAAACAACAAAATTACGTCGTGGGGAACAAGTACAGGAGGCTACTCCAGTAGAAGGACTGGACTCTAGTGAATGGGTATCCTGTGGTAACGACGGGAAGATGGGAAGGTCTGGGACGAGGTGACTCCTCTTCCAATTCAATCTCCTCTGCCCCCTTCCCTCCCTTCGTCTCTAATCAGGGTTAGTACTTAGCAGATTATAAAATTACAGGAGTTTTCCAGGAGTTTTCCAGGGTATTATAAATATAAACATTCCAGGACCCTTAACTTACAAATTGCCTAACAATTTAACAATTTTAATTTTCCTAATATTTAACCTAATACTAATAGAAAATTCCAGAAGTTTTCCAGGAGTTGGTGTCAAAATTGAACTTTTCCAGGAGTTTTCCAGGAATTCCAGCTGTCCAATTACCTCCTTCCCAATCCCCTCTCCCAGCCACAGGAAGCCCGCGTGCAGTTGCCTGCGCAAGAGGCTGGGGATGTTTTAGTATTTAAATTGTTTTTTTGTTGTACTGACTGTGATAGCTGTACGAAGTCCCGTTGTACCGTCTCACTCTCATTCTCCCTCTCCCTCTCCCCCCTAGGCTTCGTCTCGGATGTAGTATTGATACTGTTTTTGTGTTGTACCTGTAGTGACTGTGATAACTGTACGAAGTCCCGTTGTACCGTCTCGCTCTCATTCTCCCTCTCCCTCTCCCCCCTTGCCTTCGTCTCGGATGTAGTATTTCTACTGTTTTTGTGTTGTACCTGTAGTGACTGTGATAACTGTACGAAGTCCCGTTGTACCGTCTCGCTCTCATTCTCCCTCTCCCTCTCCCCCCTTGCCTTCGTCTCGGATGTAGTATTTCTACTGTTTTTGTGTTGTACCTGTAGTGACTGTGATAACTGTACGAAGTCCCGTTGTACCGTCTCGCTCTCATTCTCCCTCTCCCTCTCCCCCCTTGCCTTCGTCTCGGATGTAGTATTTCTACTGTTTTTGTGTTGTACCTGTAGTGACTGTGATAGCTGTACGAAGTCCCGTTGTACCGTCTCGCTCTCATTCTCCCTCTCCCTCTCCCCCTAGCCTTCGTCTCGGATGTAGTATTGATACTGTTTTTGTGTTGTACCTGTAGTGATTGTGATAGCTGTACGAAGTCCCGTTGTACCGTCTCGCTCTCATTCTTCCTCTCCCTCTCCCCCCTTGCCTTCGTCTCGGATGTAGTATTTCTACTGTTTTTGTGTTGTACCTGTAGTGATTGTGATAGCTGTACGAAGTCCTGTTGTACCGTCTCGCTCTCATTGAGTTGGGATGTCAACGACTGAATTTGGTTCTTTAGTCTTTTGATATCGTCTTCTAGTTTTTTCTAAAATAAAGAAACAATGATTATTTACCTGTTGGATCAGTTTCCTGCAACATCGATAAACGACAAAGATGTCATACACCGTAACGTCATGGCTTACCACGGCACAAGCACGGCCGGGATTTGGAGCGACACGAAAACGAGGTTAGTTGGACATCATCGACTAACTTGTAAAGTAATATTAATTTCTGAATTGAGTCGTTTATATGTTCAAACCTTTAAAAAAAGTTCATTAACTTCCTTAAAACAAACACGATTGAAACATGACATCCTTCGACTGCGATCTAAGTTGCCTCGTTTTCGTGTTCCTCCCCAACTTTCTGGCCGTGCGCCGCCTCAGTCGTGCCGTCCGCTGACCATAAATACTTTGTACAAGAAACCATGTTTTATACTAACCTTTTCTCCGCTTGATTCGTCTAGTTGTCCTCTGAGTGCAATAATTACTTGTCTCGACTTGGTTTCGATATTTCGTAGAAATTCTTCAGAATGTTTTATCCTCGCTTCGGCCTACAACAGCAGACACGAACTATTACAACGAATCGAACCAGAACTCAAACTCTTTCTGCTTGTGATACTCGGACATAGAACGCAATAGAGTCGTTTTCGTATGAGTGGGAAGTAATTATGGTACGGTACCGTGCCGTGTCCAAGCATTCTGATTGGTCGAGCGATGATTTTGCGCGCTCTGATTGGTTGGAATAGAATGTCTTCGATGCCGTACCGTGACCGCGCGGTAACTCCGTACCGTAGGTTTCCCACTCATTTATTTAGCAGCAGGGTTCTTTGTCCAGCGAAGACAAAAGTAACCACCCTCCCCTCCCTTCTCCTTTCCAACTTTCAACATCGAAGAACTTCGTGGGTCATAGCTATGATCATGCGCAGTTAGCTATACAAGACATGCCTCAAAATCAACCAACCTCTTGCTTCAGCTGTTTTTCTTTCTTAAATTCTTCAGATAATTTACCTGCAGGAATGAACAGTTGTTATGGATTAAGCAGTGTTTGGGATACCTGTGTTGAAAACCCTAATTCCACAGGAAGCCCATTCCTTAATTCTCCGGTCTGCGAAAAATAAAGGGAGTTGCGACGGGAGTCGAGGCAGGGAAAAAACTGAAGAACTAGGTATGTTGTCACTGACTAGAAATTTATTATGGACGTTTCGGTTGTGATACTACAACCTTCCTCAGCAACGATGATATTAGGCTATGATGTGTAGATCACTTCAACAAACTGTTGTATACCCAGTCACGCACAGAATGCCACGCTTCCAAGGAAAGTCTCTTGCCCCATTGGGATTCACGATCGATGATCCTGGCGTCTTCGAAGTTAAAATGATGGCTCGTTTCAATGTGATGTTTAGCTAACAGAGAATTGTGTGAACACGGCTTTGACATGTTCTTTGATGTCCATATTAAATTTCTAGTCAGTGACAACATAGTTTCTTCGTTTAATATGCCTGACTACAATTACCACATTTTTAACAAAACACAGGGAGCCCAATACTATATTCCTACACGCTCTACCACAGGAAGCCCGTCTAAACGGACACGAAGAATTGGCTGGGCTCCCTGTGGAGTTGCTTGAGATTTATCTTTTGTATTAATGATATAATTTTCCCTAAGTTATACCAACCTAAATCATTTTTGTACGATTCCACGTCTCCCAACAACATGTCTTCCATGCTGTCTTTATTCATTTGTTCAGCGATCGCACGATCCTTTAAGAACGCGATCTGTACAAGAATATAGTATATATCAACCAATTTTACTAAATAAGTCTCTGGTTGGACACCATTGGGGTCTTACACGAAGTAATGACCCATTGCACACTAGTCGATCTTCTTCTCTCCTCCTACCCCTCCCCCCAAAATATCCGCTGACCGCCAGCTACGCAGGCTGACCACGTGGTTTGGTTACCTCACTTCTTAGTTTTTCTTCCGTTCCTTCACCAGCGGTTCGAACTTGCAACAACTGTTCTTTCATTTCTGCCAGTCTAGAATCTGGGTCCATCTAATTGTACAGGAACGCAATAATAGTCAATTTAAGGTTCGGAAATACGGGCACCTAAATCATGCAACTTGTCTCGCAACATTGCTGCATTGCAAGTTGAAGAGAAAATGTTACTCGTGTTACTACTCCGCGCGCACACATTTTCTTTGTTGCACGAAGTAGAAGCCCTCTCTACTCTTCGCAACAAAGAAAATGTGTTGCGCGCGGAGTGGTAATACGAGCAACATTTTCTCTTCAACTTAATGTAACGCAACAATGTTGCGAGACAAGTTGCACGATTTAGTTGCCCGTATTTCCGAACCTTTAGTCCAACGTCATTCAGCCTAGTTAGTCTTGTATGATGGCAACAACTAGCATATTTTTCAGCTTCATTTTTGTATAATTCCGGCCACGTCTCCTAACAACATTTTGTCCTCATTTGCTCATGCGCAGAAAACTGATGTCCCATAATTCCTCGCGCATAAAATATTTACCATTTTGTTCCCGCAAACTCGACGCATCCTAGTCTCCTTCGCAGCCGATTTGAGTCTTGTAATGTAACACGCTCTCTCAAGTAGATGAGGAGTCAGCGCGTTGCGCCACGAAACTAAAACCGTTTGCGCAGGACTAGACATTCATGTCAACGAGTACTCACACATCAGTAATGAGTATAAGCAACTGTTACCTGAGTGAGTTGCTGCAGCGCAGAGTCCTGCAAAGTGCTATAATCAGTTCGTAGTCTCGTTAACTTTGGAGAGAGAAAACGACCACTACAGTAAGTATAATTATGAAAAATAAGTACAAAGTTCTATTTTCAAGCAAAGAAAAGTCAAAACGTTTAGTTACCTCTTGCTGCAATTCGTTTCTTGATGCTGCGAGTTTTGCCTTAAAAATAGAACGAAATGTTAATAAATAACAAAACATTACATGGTTACCATAATCACTAGATGTTACCATGGTTACTAGATGTTACCATGGTTACTAGATGCTGTTACTAGCTGTTGCCATGGTTACTAGCTGTTACCATGGTCACTAGATGTTACCATGGTCACTAAATGTTGCCATGGTCACTAGATGTTACCATGGTCACTAAATGTTACCATGGTTACTAAATGTTACCATGGTGGACAGATGTTACCATGACTAGTAGATGTTACCATGGTCACTCGATGTTACCATGGTCACTAAATGTTACCATGGTTACTAAATGTTAGCATGGTGAACAGATGTTACCATGACTAGTAGATGTTACCATGGTAACGTTGTAAGATCCCAGCATGACTCACTATTTGTGCTATGGCCTCCTTCCTGCTGGCAGCAAAGTTTCGTTGTACGTCCACCAATATTTGATCTAACTTGCCCATGACGGTGTTTTGTTCGTTGATTTGTGTTTGAGCGTCTTGACCAGCATTAGCGACGCTTTGTTCTAAACGACTACGAAGCCTCTGCTCTTCAAATAACGCTTTCTGAAACACAATACCAAGAACAAGTCAAGACTACGAGCCGCGAAAGTGAACGCCGAGGACTGAAACTATGTAAATCAGTGTCTGTTCTTCACCAGTGAGAATGCCTCTAGCGCCTGTGTTTTATTTGGTCAGCGGTTGATTTCCTGATCACAAAACTAAACAAAGGGAAATGAAGGAAAGCCAGAGGTGAAGGACCACCTTTTACTTTCCCTCCTTTCCTTTTCTCCTCACTCCTCGCAATTCTTGTCCGACCGAGTCAGGGTGGAAAACAGGGACTGTTTGCATTCCAATCACAGACTTACACCGAACGAAATTCGAGAGAAAATCGACGGTTTCTTTCTAGGGACAAAGTACGCATGTGCGCTCGTGTCTTTGTGTGTGAGTTCGTATCTTGGTGCGCGCGCATATGTCTTGGTTTGTGCGCCTGATCTTTGTGTGCGCGCGCGAGTCTTGGTGTCGCGCGCGAGTCTTGATGTGCGCGAGCATGTCTTGGTGGTGTGCGCGAGCATGTCTTGGTGGTGTGCGCGCGCGTGTCTTGGTGTGCGCGCGCGTGTCTTGGTGTGCGCGCGTGTATCTTGGTGTGCGCACGCGTGTCTTGGTGTGCGAGCGCGTATCTTCATCCCTACCTTTTCCTGTTCCAGTGCTATCTGTAAGTTGGACGATAAGTTTCTAAATTTGTGTCTGTCCGCCTCGACTCGCTGTAATGTTTCTCGTAGTTTGAACACATCACGCACGAACGGTTCATCTCGCTTTCGTGAGAAACTTTCACCTGAAACACAAACACGTTTAGTTAGTCTCCCTTCAGACTTAACAGTGACACAACAGTGAACAGTGAAATTATTTTCTTACCATGAGTTAAAATACAAGTGAAGACAAGTTCATAGACTCACTACAGAAGTTTGAAATGATTCGTTAGGATCGCGCGCACGAAAGTGAGCTCGCACAAGGGGGAACTAAAGAAATCTGACATTTTTGTTGGGCGTTTTCTGCACGCCTTTTAGTGGAAAACTGCGCCAACGACGCGTAAGCGTCTACCACAGGCAGCCCAACCATTGCTTCTGAGGCTACCGACTTATAATAACAAAAACATATTTGTATGTGCTCGATGCGCGCGTCTTTATATGATGGGTTTCCTGTGGTAGAGTGCGCGCAATACGCCGGTATTATGTTGGGCTCCCTGTGCACGTCCCGTCCCGTAAGACGCTCCCGCACAAATACAGTATTTCTAACTTGTTTTATTAATTATAATTAGCCTCAGCAACAATGGTTGGGATGCCTGTGTAAAACTCACCTTTTTTCGTCCTCGGCTGCGCGCGCATAATCCTAAGGATTTAAGCCGGGAAACTACGGTAAGGAGCCGTTATTCTCGGTACTAACCTCTTCATGGAAGACTCGCCAATCAATCCTTCCACCCTTGTTAGTAGTTCTAGACCTCGGTTCCAAGTCCAGTAAGGGACTCTGCCTGATAGCTATAGCATCGGCATTCTCGTGAAAACTTATCGGTGGTGGGCTCCCTGTGCTTAGGTCGTCCGCTGACTTGTGCCTTGAGACGTCGATGTCGTCGACTGGACAAACAGGAGACAAAACACATTGCTTAACGCTCGATTTCGTGGAGAGAAAAATGCTTCTCTGCAAGTACCACACAAGGATGTCAGTCATCGAGAAACGTCGATAAAAACACTCCGATAAAATGATGTATTCTATGGAAGGGGCGTCTGCTACACGAGGTGAAAACTTTCCAATTATCCGCTCCTTAACGCCACATGTGGGATGGCCATTGGCCAATCTGTTCTTATGGCCAAAAGTAGATGAACTATATCGACATATCAAACGACGGAGATTTCCCTCAACGAAAACCCTAAGCAGTTAGCGACGAAAGTCGGCTTGGACTTTGATACTAGTAGACTGCTATATCACATACAAAAATAGAAGGTTATCCCAGGTCGCTCAAGTAGAGTTTTTTCCTTTGATGACACAATGCATTTGACTTGAATCACTGATCAAAGAAACTGGTGCAGCGAAATATCCCTTCCTGTCTCAAAGTTCAACGGAGATCGAGCGGTCCAATTTTTTTCGTTTTTAAATTCGATTTTCGATTTTCAAAATCAAACAATTATGTTTGTGCGATTCTTTCGATGGGGCTTCAAAATCAATGAAAAAAACAGAGCAGCATTGAATGAATGCGTTTCTTAAAGCATAAGACATCATAAAGACTACAGTATTATCCACTATATAAATGGTAATAATAATAAATAATGGTACTATACAAAAGCATAAAATACATAGTGCCAGGTTGTTTGTGTATCTAAGGATTCAAGTGTGGTTGCCTAGCAACGTCATTAGTTCAACAGGTACCAACCAGTCTTTCTATCTAAACAATAGGGCTGTTGGACTGTGACATTTACCAGACTCGTACCTAGTCGTTACTTACCGTGGAAGTATCCGGACCGGAAAGGGAAGTAACCGGAAGTAACCGGAAAGCGCGCAAAGGCACTTGGGAAGGAGGGGCGCAAAGGCGCACGGGAAAGAGGGAAAAAAAGTTTTTCTTTCTCCCTTCCCACTACGCACCGCGCACCCACATCCCGAGTAAGAGAAGCGACTGGGTACGAGTCTGGATATTTACCCGAGGTACATACATACATACATAGTTTAATGTACCTTCCAATATGGGTTTTTCAGTTACAAGAATATAATATAATATAATATTTTATTATATAATTATCGATGAAATATCTATATTTCTCTCCTTCGAAAAATTGATATCTTCACACGTGAAGATAACATGTTATCTTCACATGTGAAGATATCATATCGTAAAGTAAAAATTATTTCAAAAAAAAAAAAATGTTTCATCGATAATTATATAATAAACAGAATATTACATGGTCGCTTGGAGATACGAATTTTATCTTCTCGTGTTGAATATCTCTCACTCGTTCGCTGCGCTCACTCGTGAGAGATATCATCAACACTCGAAGATAAAATTCGTATCTCCGCGCGCCCATGTAATATCCTCTATATATTATATAGTTGCCCTCGGCGGGCGACACTCGCGTCACGTGATCGGTATGGACAGGAGCCCATTATGGACCAATGAGAGCAAAGGAAATTTTATTGCTGAATTCAATGGGAAAAAGGCCACAAATACAAAACACCCTTGTAATTCTCTAAAAATAACTTTTCCCTGAAGTAAACAGAGTCCTACGTGTTGTGGTACAATGGAAGAAATGTGGGCTCCCTGTGGAAACATCCACCACAGGAAACCCAACATTAAATACAAGACACACAGGGAACCCAATCCTCTTTGTTTTCCCTGTGGCCTCTGAATAATCTGAAGTGATTCAAATGTCTCTCACTCACCCTCTAAAGAAGCGTAGTCTGACGCCGAATGCGATCGTTTTCTACGCGTTTCCGTGCTGTCGTGTTCGTCTTCTTCGTCGTTACTCCCTTCTCTGTCCGATGCCTCGATGGATGTAAACGAGTTTGTGAGGTGAGATGCCGTGTCTTGTAATGACTGGGCAACGTCTATGGCTTTCTAATAATAAATACATTTGGATGAGAATTACTGCCATGACATCGATTCAAATCAAAACCGTTTTTAGTTGCCATGACAACATGGAGCCAAATCTATTGCTGCCATGACAACTTCAACCAAAACATTTTAGCTGCCATGACAACATGAAGCCAAATACATTGTTGTATGACATATAGGGCCTACATGTATTAATAACATTTAATCATCATCATCATCATCATCATCATCATCATCAAACATTTATATAGCACCATTTCCTTATAACCAAATAATGCTTTACATATAAATAATATATGTATTTGCGTATTAGGGTATCGTATCTGACTTTGACTAGTTGATGACTATTTCAGGTATCCTAACACCTTCCTCACCCTGTCAATAATATTACACAATATGAAATTTGTTGTAAAAAAATAAAAATAATAATACATAAACTTGGGTTGCCATGACAACACCTCAACTGTATCGAGACAGTAAACCCACCCACCTCAACAGAGGAAACCGGTGACACTGCGGGTGACAAACCAATGTCAATTAGTTCACCAACTTGTGGTTTACGTTTGGATACTAAACTGTTTTGTTCTTCTTTATATCGTAGTTTCAGTTCCTTGGGTAAAATACTCCACATAAGTTGCAGCTTTGACTCCTGCATTTGGAGGTTATCTAGAAATTGATCGTTTGCCATTTGCCAGGTTTTCTTGAGTTCGCAGTGGGATGTTTTCTCTGACTCCAGAAGTTTACAAACTGTGGAGTGGCAAAGAAATGTGACTTGTTGAAATGTCTGTCACAGTGTATCTGCTTGCCTATGACTGACTGTCAGACACTGAATGACTAGATGACAGATTGGCTGGCTGACTGACTGACTGGCTGATTGACTGACTGACTGACCAACTGGCTGATTGACCAACTGACTGACTAACTGACTAACTGACTAACTGACTGACTGACTGACTGACTGACTGACTGACTGACTGACTGACTGACTGACTGACTGACTGACTGACTGACTGATTGACCAACTGACTGACTGACTAACTGACTGATTGACTGAACTGACTGACTGGCTGACTGACTGACTGACTGACTGACTGGCTGACTGACTGACTGACTGATGACTGACTGACTGATTGACTGACTGACTGACTGACTGACTGACTGACTGACCAACTGGCTGATTGACCAACTGACTGGCTGATGACTGACTGACTGACTGACTGACTGACTGACTGACTGACTGGCTGATTGATTGACTGACTGACTGACTGACTGACTGACTGACAACTGGCTGATTGACCAACTGACTAACTGGCTGATTGACTGACTGACTGACTGACTGACTGACTGACTGATTGACTGACTGACTGACTGACCAACTGGCTGATTGACTGACTGATTGACTGACCAACTGACTGACCAACTGGCTGATTGACTGACTGACTGACTGACTCAACTGGCTGATTGACTGACTGACTGACTGACCAACTGACTGATTGACTGACTGACTGACTGACTGACTGACTGACTGACTGACTGGCTGATTGACTGACTGACTGACTGACTGATTGACCAACTGACTGACTGACTGACTGACTGACTGACTGACTGACTGACTGACTGACTGACTGACTGACTGACTGGCTGACTGACCAACTGGCTGATTGACTGACTGACTGACTGACTGACTGACTGGCTGGCTGGCTGACTGACTGACTGATGACAACTGGCTGATTGACTGACTGACTGACTGATGACTAACTGACTGACTGACTGACTGACTGACTGACTGACCACTGGCTTGATTGATTGACTGACTGACCAACTGGCTGACTGACTGACTGACTGACTGACTGACTACTGGCTGATTGACTGACTGACTGGCTGATTGACCAACTGACCAACTGGCTGGCTGACTGACTGACAACTGACTGACTGACTGACTGACTGACTGACTGACTGACTGACTGACTGACTGACTGACTGACTGACTGACTGGCTGACTGACTGACTGACTGACTGACTG
>JAUJYZ010000639.1:25000-67500 GCA_033675265.1 Actinostola sp. cb2023 | reverse complement strand
CTTGTAAAACTCCTGAAACATTACAAACAATAAATCATTATTAGATGAAGTAACAAATCAGAGTGTCATCAGCTTGGAATCAAGTCCCTGATAGGAAATGAACCCACGACATTCTGGATACCAGTCAAGATGCTCAACCAGAGTCCTGGTGATACAGTACACGTAGGTCAACTTACTACAGTCAACACTCTGTTAAGTGATCACCCTCTACAATGTATTTTACTTTCACTCGAATTCCCGGAAATCGGTCCCCATACTTACTGTAAATTTGACCTTTATTAAAGAGTACATGAATGACATTTTTTTTATTTTGAAAATCGATTACATATGAAGTGAATAGTGGGATGCTTCAGTTTGTTGTTTGATTTGAGCTTCGCATTTGCGAATTATGCTAATTCAGTGACATCAGTTGATTGTTTTGCTGTAAGTTACTTATTTATCATTTTTCAAGCAGTTCTCTTTTCTGAAATACAAAAAAAAAGTTTAGCATCATTTATAAAAGTTGTAATAAACTTTTTGCCAGATTAAAAATGTCAATAATTTGCACAAGGACGCTTTTGTATAATAAATTAGAAATCAACTGACGTCACCAAATTAGCATATCACGATTTCAAACCTTTATAACTCGAAAATTTGAAGCTCAAATCACAAAATACTGAAAAATCCCACTATTCACTTCATATGTAATCGATTTTCAAAATAAAAAAATGTAATTCATGTACACTTTAATAAAGGTCACTTTATTAAAACATTCTATAGGTCACCTTTTTGAGTGTTTAAAACAGCCACAAACATCTCCAGGTCTGTCCTTGATGAACGCTCAGAGTCTAAGTACTGAATCAGTTCTTTGATCTTCTATTAAGCGGCCAGTTGGCTATTTCCCAAGGGTGACTGCTTAACCCTTTAGCGCCCATTGGCCACTTGAGTGGCCTTGTTTGACTCTATCATGTATGACATACAATGTACATACTGCATACATTGTACTTCTAGGCTCAGAGTGTCTAGATGGTAAATTACTATTCATATTCTTCTCCCAGTTACTAATCAGTCTTTCAAATCTATCTAAATTACTAGTACATGTAGTTTGTAAATAGAGTATCTCCCATTGGTTAGCCATTCAATATACTTATACATACAGCAATATGCAAAAATTCTGATCCCTTTTCACTAAAATACATATATATCAAACACCTACTTAAATTTATGGGATGGCTACGCTGATATTTTTTTCTAGTTGTCTGCCAGCGAGGCTTTATGAAAAAAATATCATGGAAGCTATCCCATGATTTTAAGTAGTTCTTTGATATATGTGTATTTTAGTCATAAGGAACAGAATTTCTGCATATTGCTGTATGTACATTTATATAACAACAAGTCCTTAACATAATATTCACTACAAATTTGTGTAGTTCATTTGATTCAGGGTAGCAAAGGGGGGATTGTGATCACGCTTCACGTGCCATTTTTTCGTAAATTCACTACTCAAACGAATCATTTAAGCCATTTCACGCATGTCTTTCTTGCAAATTCACGGATCACAGTTTTATCTTTTGTTTATGAAGTGTTTTTCACGATTCACACGCCAAATCACGTGTCACAAGTAACTCCTTTGCTACCTTGTTGATTAAGTTCTTCAAGAAAAGATGACATTCTATAGGTCACCTTTTTGAGTGTTTAAAACAGCCACAAACATCTCCAGGTCTGTCCTTGATGAACGCTCAGAGTCTAAGTACTGAATCAGTTCTTTGATCTGCGACATGAGATTGGCCAGTCAATAAGAGAGTATTAAACACTAATAATAAGCATTATAATAATGTTTTTATTATAATAAAAGTCAAAAAAGATTATGCATCAAATAATAGAAAATAACCACTGTTGCATACATGTACCTTTTCATGTAATTCCTCTACATTTTTACTATCTAAACTTCCCCCACTAGTTTTGGATGCTTCCTTTTCCAATGCCTAAACAAGTAAGAATCTATTAGTTCAGTTATTATCATTCTGCTCTGGGTGAACCATAACCGTTGAGCTTCAATATGCTTGGTCAGAACAATTGCATGGTGGACACACTCTGCAATCATGTTGCCACAGCAATATCGCACCATGCATCCACTCCTTTAGTCTCTTTGCAGCTGATGCTAGGCTCATCAATCAAGTGTTGTATTTTTTATTTTTTTTATATATTTTTTTCAAGTGTTGTAAGGCTGGGGGCTACAGAGTATACCATGGAGTAGTAAAACACATGTACATTATATACAAACCTTTAGTTTCATCTCCAGAGTTTGAGACTTCTCTTGTTCATTTCTCCACATTGTCCTTGCTTTGTCAAGCTCCTAAATGCAAAATAGATCACAAGATTGATTGATGTGATAAGCTTCTTAATTAAGCTAATAAATTAATTAATACAGTAATGATTTAATAATTAATTAATGAAATTAATACCTTTTCAAGAGGCATAACAATGGCCTTCCAGGCTTCTGCATCTTCACGGGCCTGACAACACGAAATCAAAGTTCAGAGACTCTGTTTATATTGTTACAAGTACATTAGAACGTTTTCCCATAACTGGGGTTAGGACTGCTAATGATTTTACTAATATGCTAATAAGCTGTATACCGTATTGCCAACTAAATTATACCGAAATAATCTGCTGAACGTACTACACAGAAATACCCTTTTCAGTTATATATGTTATACCTATTCAAATAAGCTGTTAGTGGTCTAGCTCCGGCTTCTCAGAACATTCAAATGTAAGCATGGCATACTATCAGCTTGGGTCGCATTAGTTTTGTTAAGCACGTTCTAGAATGACGAGTTCTTTTACGTTAAAAAAATCATTTACACGCAGGTAGATTATGTCAAGTTCACAGAAAGTCCAATAAGAATAACATTTTAAAATTAAAACGTCTTCACGCAAATTATGACGTTGGCAGTACGATATACAGCTCATTAGCATATTAGCAAACTCATTAGCATTCCTAACCCCAGTTATAGGAAAACGTTCTATTGCACATGTAACAGTCTAGGTCAAAATAGAGCAGATGTCCTCTGACTGTGAAAAGCCACGACACACAGCACTGTTACAGCATGGTACAGTCACAACACTGATTCATTCAGAAACCCTAACACATCACAGTCAGTGCTGTAAGTTTTCATAGTCATATGAAGTCTGCCCTATGTCATTGGATGTATTGCTCATTTTATTATTTTATTATTATTATTATTTTAATGATTACAGTGGTTGCACTTCTATGTGGTCCACAATAGAGTCGTTTTCTTAGGAGTGGGAAACCTACGGCATGGAGTTACGGTCACGGTACGGAATCAAAGACATTGTATTCAACCAATCACAGTGTGCAAAATCATTGTTCAACCAATCAGAATGCTTGGACACAGCATGGTACCATCACAGCACAGACTGTACCGTAACTACTTCCCACTCTATTGAATGGGTGTACTACATGTACATGTACATTACAACTAACTGTACATACTCACATTTATAAAAAGAATAAATTGTTATTCTACAGACTACTGTGTTTAAATATATTTAAATTTAGAGTTTTGACATCATTTTGGCAACAGCATACCTGTACCTTAATCTTAAACACAAAGTTCCGGTATAAAAGGACGCTGCCCAGGGCAACAACAATACATGTACATTTGTTTAATCAATCTTTGTTAATCGCATATTCATTTGCATATTCATGTAGTGATACAATGATTCATTAGCAAATGTATTGCCGTACCCCTTGGCAGTCTCCATTTATACTGAAACTATAGAACCCCTTCCCCCATCCCCTCTGGGTGTCCTGATCCCCAACAACTTTCCCAATCACAATCTATATCTTGTTAAAACATCTACATGTACCTTTTCCATGCCTGCTTCAAGCGTACTTGCATCTTTGTCTTTTGATTGGCTTATTGATGGACTAGTTCGCCTGACGACCCCTGCGACCCCTGCGACAGCGCCACTCATGGCTGACATTACTCCAGACGTCTTCCCTTCGTGTCCTGACTTTCCCTGTAACTCTTTCACTTGTATCTCAAGTTTCTTGTTGGCAGAGATCAATGAATGATGTTCTAGTTCGAATTGTTGCGCAGTGGTGCTTCTGGCCTCTTGGACAGCTTCTACATTGCAATTGATATCAAACAAGGAATGTAGTCTTTGCAGAGATAAACTTCAGTCTGTACATGACATTGCGAGTTTTCTCCCCAAGTGGGGGTACTCTGGCAAGAGAGTACCCTTTATTTTGGAAATTGGAATCTTTTTGGGGAGAATTTCTTTGGTAACACATTTTGTCAAGGAAAATAATGGAATTTTTGGCTTATGTTGTGGACTGTAGGACATTTTTCAGGTTGGGTTGTAGCTGTATTGCACTTTTTGGGGGTTTATCATTTTGGCTTCATTCGCACGTCACCATCAATCTTATATGTCAATACCCCCCTGGGGTTCTCTCACATTCTATTGACATTTGCAACTTTGAAGGTAAGAAGCATTAGCAAGCACCTTTATATCAACCTTCCATCCTTTACAATAGGCCATTTCCATGTTCCCTTTATCTCTGTTTCAAAACAAGTCTATGTGCGAAACCTTTCATATGAAAATGAGTTTTCTTTTTTCATGTAAATAAAACTCATTTTCATTTGAAAGGTTTCGCACATAGACTCGTTTTGAAACAAAGATAAAAGAAATTCGGAAATGGACTATTTATAAATACTTCATATCAACCTTCCATCCTTTACAATTTTTTTTTTTTTATTGATTAATTTTTTTTATTAATTTTTATTGATAGTACTGTACCTCTCATAATATGTTGCAATGAAGCAATTTCATCTTGGTATTTTGAGTTTAATGATTCAGTTTCCTCTTTCTGTGAAGCCTCCAATACTGACACTGCAGTGCGCATTGCATCGCATTCGTTTATAACAGAATTCAGATAAGCCTTCGATTCTTCTACCTCAGCTTCAACCGATGCTAGCTTTCTTTGGAGTATATCGATATGCTCTGTTGAGTTGAGAATCCAGAAAGTAAAAATGAGTTGTAAACTGAACTAAAACTGAAGCACTTTTTCCCCTCCCAACAAGTGTCTAAGACGTAACATCATATTCTATTGAGCAAGCCATGTGGTGTTTTTGTTGATTTCCAGGCGTTCACTAATTTGTGTGATTGATAAAGTGACAGTGTCAAATGTGTCTGTTTGGCCAGCCAATAATAATTATTATTGTTGCTTGAACAAATGCTGAACATTGTGTTTTGCGCTATATAAATCTTTATTGATGATTATTATTATTTATTATCATGCGAATATACTCAGTTAACTTGCAAAAACAGAGTTTTCTGCCTAAACATACATGGATGTTTCTTTCGTACAAGGGTCGCAATGACGATACCATTTTTTAAATTTCCTTAAAAATTTACTACCTGTGCACAAAAAAAGTGGTGGGGCTATAACCACACCAGCCCCTCCTCTCCATGGGCCCTATAACCACACCAGTCCCTCCCCTCCATGGGCCCTGGGTTTAGGATAAACATATGCAAATCTTGTGACAATCATGCAAATGTTGTTTTATTCAGACATTGTGAAATGCTCTCTCTATGATGGTAATACTCTATATATAGATACACCTAATTTCAAAAACGTTGTCCAAATAGCCAAATACGAATTCATTCAAAAAGACAAAAGAAACAGTTCAGCTTGAGTGCACTTCTTTTGTCTTTTAATGAAATCCTATTTGGCTTTTTTGATTATTATTGGACAACGTTTTTGAAATTAGGTGTATATTATAATACTATTATATTATATTACATTAATCAAAATACATTCAACTGAGTTGTGATTTCATTGGCTTTTGATAAGAAAAATGCATAACCTATTAGCTAAGCTCTCAAAGTGCAAAAAAATCCTTATTGTTGGGCCATATGATAAATAACTTATTGATTGAGTTAGGTCGGGCAGGAAAATATATGGCTCTTGGTCCTCATCTCAACAGATAATGTGTGATTACTGTTGGAAGATTTTAAGCTAAATAATAATTATAATATAAATAATAAATAAATGAATTAAAAAAAAGTTTGTACAGACCTCACTGCACTCTATGCGTCAGTCGAACCTTGAGCCAAATATTTTGCCATCCGTGTCTCCCACTCAGTCAATAAGTACATAGTACAGTGTATTATTAGTACAATAAAAAATCATAAATCTCTGTATTCATATATTACTGTAATATTGAATGAGCTCTGATTTTTCATAATTTGTTCTTTCTTTCTTGAAATGATTTCTCCTTTCAATGTGAAATGCTTGTATTTATATAGTGCAATGGAATTACGATTTAAAAACCACAATTTATTCCATTTTCTCGACTCAACCAAAATTGTTTTTTTTATAAACGACGTCAGAAAAATAACTTATTAAATTATAATTAAGCTTACTGTAATATTGATATACTGGCTGACGAATCGTACCAAGTTGTGTGTACAGTGGGAAAAGGCATCGATCTAACTGTCTATATTCTATAGGCATGGAGAATATGCTCATTGATTTTCACTGTTTATCAATAGTTTAATATTAAGTTGAAATGTCGTACCAGTTGGAAACGTTCATACGTTGAATCACAGAGATTTTGTCTTACATTCTATCAACTACACGCCTACCTTCTTTGGACATGAAGATACCCTTGATTTTAGCTCTCTGTTTGCCAAATTCAATCTCAGTTTCCTGCTTTTCGTGGATGAGTTTTTGTTCTTTTTTCCTCAACTCGATGATCGCAGTCTTCAACGCATCCACGTCTGCAACGTCGCAACCAAATCAATTATAACTCAACAACGAAGACACTACATGACAAAATACTTTAACGTGGGGAAGTACAAACCTTCAGGAAGGTCCTGCAAAGACGGTTCGCCCTCGTCGTCCATTTTAGTCCGAAAATGTGCAAAAGAAAAGTCGGACAATTTCAATTCAGAGTTCAGTGTCGGCCATGTTTACCACCTCGACCCTCGTTTTCATGCAACTCGTACCCAGTGATGCTCTGTTCTACTTTGGAACGCCTGGTAGTTTTCCTAGTTTCATCCGAAAACTCCTGTTTCGTCTTCGACGGCAATTTGAAAGTGCGAATATAGTTTCTAGGTATTTCTAGAATGCTTACAGTTACGGGTACTTGATGAAGTGTATGGTAAAGCATTTCAGGTTGGTTGTAATTTTGAAACCTGCAGTCAGTCACGTGGCAATCGAAGATAAATAAGTATTTCCTTTGTGACGTCCAATCTCGCTTGTTTGTGACGATTATTCAACTTTCTTGATTGAGGATTTTTCAGTGCAAAGGTGAGTGATGAATGACAAGGTCTTCGTGTAGCTGCACAAATGTAAAAACAATACATAGAACGACAATAGAACAATAGCCCAGCTATATTGGTAATGTTACCTGACATATAGGGGCGCCTGACATATAGGAGCGCCTGACATATAGGGGCGCCTGACATATAGGGGCGCCTGACATATAGGGGCGCCTGACATATAGGGGCGAGGGGAGGGGTGGTTGCCTGACATATATGGGCGCTAGGGAGGGGAGGGGTGGACCAGATCGAATGTTACCTGACATATAGTAATAATAATAATAATTTATTTTAATTTGTTTTCACGGTAGGTCCTTCAGGATTACAACACTAAGATGATAACCACTAAATAGTCGTTTTCGTTTGATCGGGAAACCTACGGCACGGAGTTATTTGGATCTTGGACCACCCCTCCCCTCGCCCCTATATGTCAGGCGCCCCTATATGTCAGGCGCCCCTATTTGGCCCCCCCTATCAGGCGCCCCTATATGTCAGGTACCGTTACCCCTCCCGGCCAGCGCCCTATATGTCAGGTAATGTTGGATCTTGGACCACCCCTCCCCTCGCCCCTATATGTCAGGCGCCCCTATATGTCAGGCGCCCCTATATGTCAGGCGCCCCTATATGTCAGGCGCCCCTATATGTCAGGTAACGTTACCAACCCCGGTCCAATAGCCAGGACTTTTGTGCAGCTACACGAAGACCTGACGTGATGAATAGGTACTTGCTTGCGCTGGTCGATTCTAGTATCAGCTGGTAACCTGTTTTTAAATACAGACAATACATGTTTGTTGCTTTGAAAAGTTGGAGTAACTTTCTTCAAATTTATTGTTCTAAAAAGCCAGTTGGAGCACAGGCAGCCCAACCATGGCTTCTGAATACATTTGTATGTGTGAGTCTTTTTTGATGGGTTTCCTGTGGTAGAGCGTGCACATGCAAATACGTATATTATGTTGGTTCCCTATGCATAGAGATGTTGAGGTTGGGATCCCTGTGTGTATCCCACAGGATGCGCCTGCAATAATGTAGTAGTGATGATAAAATACTACATTTGTGTGGGCGCATCTTGTGGGATGCACACGGAGCGCTCATACAAATGTACAAATATATTTTTATTTATTATAAGTAGCCTCAGAAACAATGGTTGGGCTTCCTGTGGTTGGAGCTTTAAGCCAATGAGATCACTAGTTTTAACAATAGAACATTTAAACATTCCACCAATGATGGATTGCCATTCAGTTGCCTAGTTCTTATGTGGACTGAGTTAAATAAGGACCAATAACGTACTCAGGGGTATCAGTGACGGGGAGGTGCGAATGAGGCCAAACTTTTTAACCCTATTATGCAAAAACAAGACCTAAAAAAAGTCCAACGGCCCAAAATCGTAACCCAAAAAAAAATTCCCAATTTTTCCAATTTTTCTCCGCATGAAATCGAGAACGGTAGGATATCATTTTTATCAACCCCAAATAAAGTCCTTGCCAAAATGTTTATATCAAAAAAAGTCCACCAGAAAATTGATAACCCCAAAAAAGTCCCAAGCCGCGAATTTCAAACCCAAAAAAGGTCTTCGCACCTCCCCGTCACTGATACCCCTGAGTACCCCCCCCTGGGCCAATAACACTATATAAATTCATTATAAATTGCAGGTACTAGTATTGTATGTGGCATAATGTGTATACTGTTCTTGAATTTCAACGACAACCCTGGAGCAGATGGATACAAACTAATTATTGCTTCAAATAGAGATGAGTACTACGTACGACAAACAGCACCAGCAAACTTTTGGGAAACAAACCCAGATGTAATTGGAGGTGAATAGCAGTATTGTTGTTACATTGTCTGTTCCCTTCTCCACAAAGAGAGAGCTGCATGGATTCTAAGTTCGGCAAACGCTTTTAAATATCATTTTGAAAACCATGCAGACATTGAAGCTTTTGCAGTCATTTATTAGTACTTTTCAAATTAATGAATAATTCATGAGCCATATTTGTTTGTAAAATCAGTATAGGTCCATTAATTTGGTCAGGTGCATGGACCTTTATATCCCCATGCATACAGACCTGCCAGGTTTTAGTTATAAAACTCATTTAATAATAGAACATTATGTTTCATTGCCCCATTTTAGCCTAAATTCAATGTAATATTTAGCATATTATACTCTCAGATTAAAGAGAATACATGCAATGTACTGAACATGTTGTATTTTGGTGTCTTTTCTAGGTGTTGACCTATTTCCTGGAAAGGAAGGAGGCACTTGGCTTGGCATCTCTAAAACTGGAAAATTTGGTGTTTTGACTAACTACAGGCAATCCTATGATTTAATATCTGATAGTGCAATTGGAAGAGGACATCTAGCAACAGACTTTCTAAACAGCAACAAAACAGTTGATCAATGCATAAATGAGGTTCAGTCCAATGGACATCGATATAATGGATTCAACTTGATGGTTGGGGAAATTGCCTTTACTTCCGAGACTAAAGTTTCTTGTTATTGCAATCAAGAAGGAAACGTTGTTCATCAGTTGGTTCCAGGTTTTCATGTACTTTCAAACAGGTTGCTCAACTTTCCATGGCCGAAAGTTGTGTATGGAAAAGAAAAATTCAAAGAAGCAGTAGAAATGGCAACAAATAAGGAGGATTTGATTGAAAGCTTGTTCATGCTATTAAATGAAAGAAGAAGGTTAGTGTAAAAGCAGAAGTTCTCCCTCCTCTCCCCTCCTCTCCCCTCCTCTCCCCTCCTCTCCCCTCTTCTCCCCTCTTCTCCCCTCCTCTCCCCTCCTCTCCCCTCCTCTCCCCTCCTCTCCCCTCCTCTCCCCTCCTCTCCCCTCCTCTCCCCTCCAAAACACTCTCGGCTATCTCTCATACTCTTACATAAAGAATAGAAGTGGAAGAATAATTAACTTACATGTACCATATCTCACTTAATTACTCTGTGAACTATGTAAAGCCCATAATTGATTATATGACTATTTCAAAAATCGTTGATAACAAACGATCTGAATTGGATGATTTGAGATCAAGACGAATTATGGGAAACTGAGGGTCTTTCGTTAGTAACATGTGAAATTCATTCATTCGATCTGAAGCTTGGAATCACGCTTGGTGTTCGAACGAAATATGGCAGAGATCAACGTTTTTTGAAATACATGTAGGTGGTACATACACATAGAAAAGTGCATTATATAAATGATCATCCTTTCCTTTATCTATCTTCTTGTTTACCTTCCTTTTGTCCCCATTCTCTCCCTCTTTTAGCACAGGGATCCCAAAAGCAATATGACAAGCAAACACAGAGGAAACTAATAATCATTGTTATTTCTCATGTAGACATTTTCCTGATGAAGACGATAGCTTTTATGTTAATAATCCAAATGATCAACATTTCCCACCATTTATGAAGGATGCCTGCAGAGCAATATTTGTGTATGAACAAGGAAGTGGTTATGGTACAAGGTGAGTGTTATCCTGATTGCCTTGGAAAGGAGGAATAAAATTCCCTTTCATCTTTATCCCTTACTCCATCCTATCCTGTCCTATCCTATCCTCTTGTCCATGTTCCATCCTTTAATTATTCTTCTATCCTCTGCCATATTGCTCTTCCAAACTCATCTCATCTCTCTTTCATCTCATCTCCCTTTCCCTTCTCTCCCATCCTCTTTCATTCTTTCACAGATCATCGCTTCCTTCTCATTGTACCTTCCTCTTCTTCCTCTTTCTTTCAGAACAAACACAGTGATCCTTGTTGATGCCAAGGGACATGTGACGTTTATAGAGAAGACCATGGCCGATGGATCTCATGGCCCTGACGATGGCGATTGGTTGGTTAATCGTCACGAGTTCGAAATGCTTGACAAACTAACCAACTAAGAGAATAAAACCATCTGTTACCCCTCCCCCCTTGTCATTTAATGAAATGGATCGATCCGAAGTTGATTTTAAAACATCTTAAAAATAGAGTACAAAATTTAAAATATGTAATACTCAACCATGAAACATTTTGCACTAGTTCGACTGTAGCACTAACTTTATTGAACTATATTTAAATTGAATCGGTTTTGATTTGAAAGCTCAAATAAACAGTGCTTGTTAATTGTTTTAGTTATCGTCTAAAAGTGAATAAAATGATTGGGAAGTAAAATACATTCCATAAAAGGCTCGAGTTGATTGATATAGAAAGTCCCCCGCCCCTCCCCACGCAAATGACAATCATAGCCCCCGGCTAGTCCAGTGGTGACATCAAGACACTGCGAAAACATTCAATATCTGTGAGAGTTGATGGTTTCATAACGTAGCTTTCGAGTGATACTTGAACATGCCCGTCATAAAAGACGCTTTCTTTAAGGGCTCTTCACACTTTGTGAACTGCTGTTCATTGAACATCTGAGCCTCGTGTGAAGCGACACGTCGCAAACCCACGAACAACGTAGGCTTTTGGTCTAAATTCGACTAATGCAGTCACTGAGTTGCAGCTGTCGATGAGAATTAATACCCTGCGAGCAGTCTCCTTTTACCTCCTCCTTTTTCTCCCGGAGCCTGCTCGCAGGGTGGATAATTCTTTGTAAATGTTGTGAATTCATGAAGAGATTGACCATTGACAAATAACTCAAGGCAAAGCCCATCTTCGTGCCCCGCCTTGTAAGTTAACTGATCAAACTTCAACTTTTCTATAGCTCAGTGGAATCGTGTGGGTGCATGAAGTTCAGACATTCAGTACTGGAACATAAACATAGGAACTATAAAACATGTTCTTTTCCATCTCATTGATAATCACAGGAACTGTCGTAATGGCAACCGGAATTTATGGGGGCGGCGAACAGAGGGAGAGGACTTTACAAGCTTTACAAGCGACGCGAGCATATACGTAGCCTCCTTTGCATTGACTGAGGACCGACACCAACAACGCCTAGTACGTGTACAACGGAGGCTAGAGAATACAATGCGTTATTCCACTGTGTAAACAGTGTAAACGGGCCTGATGCAAGCATAAGCGTAGGCAAAAGCACAAAGATCACAATTTTTCCATTTCTTTCATTGCTTGTGCTTATGCCTGCGTCGGGCTCTTTTCACGTGGCACAACGGTTCTTATTACAAGACTATTACATGTTTTGCGCTTTTGCTTGCTTTAGCGATTTAAACGTACGTGCAAGCACAAGATACCTTGTTGTTACTAGCTAGCTGTGGAACGGACCTGACGCAAGCATTAACGCGCAATGATCGATTCAGTTTTTTTTCCCCCATTCCATTGTGCGTTGCTATAGCTACTGGTTTTCACCGGCTTGGCAAAAATTGAGGAATCGATCGAAGCTTTCGGGTGGCGTGGACTGGGAAACTGAGGGTCTTTCGTTGGTAACATGTGAAATTCATTCATTCATTCAACCTCAAGCTCGGAATCATGCTTGGTGTTCAAACGAAATATGGTGGAGGTTAACATGAATTTAGATTGACCCTTATGAACGTTTTTTGAAATACATGTAGGTGGTACATACACACATGGAAAAGTGCATTATATTTACAATCATCCTTTCCTTTATCTATCTTCGTGTTTATCTTTCTTTTATCCCCATTCTCTCCCTCTTTTAGCACAGGGATCCCAAAAGCAATATGACAAGCAAACACAGAGGAAACTAATAATAATTTTAAAGCTGAAATCATTGTTATTTCTCATGTAGACATTTTCCTGATGAAGACGATAGCTTTTATGTTAATAATCCAAATGATCAACATTTCCCACCATTTATGATGGATGCCTGCAGAGCAATATTTGTGTATGAACAAGGAAGTGGTTATGGTACAAGGTGAGTGTTATCCTGATTGCCTTGGAAAGGAGGAATAAAATTCCCTTTCATCTTTATCCCTTACTCCATCCTATCCTGTCCTATCCTATCCTCTTGTCCATGTTCCATCCTTTAATTCTTCTTCTATCCTCTGCCATATTGCTCTTCCAAACTCATCTCATCTCTCTTTCATCTCATCTCCCTTTCCCTTCTCTCCCATCCTCTTTCATTCTTTCACAGATCATCGCTTCCTTCTCATTGTACCCTCCTCTTCTTCCTCTTTCTTTCAGAACAAACACAGTGATCCTTGTTGATGCCAAGGGACATGTGACGTTTATAGAGAAGACCATGGCCGATGGATCTCATGGCCCTGACGATGGTGATTGGTTGGTTAATCGTCACGAGTTCGAAATGCTTGACAAACTAACCAACTAAGAGAATAAAACCATCTGTTACCCCTCCCCCTTGTCGTCATTTAATGAAATGGATCGATCCGAAGTTGATGTTAAAACATCTTACAGAAATAATTATTTTAATTAAAAATAGAGTACAAAATTTAAAATATATAATACTCAACCATGAAACATTTTGCACTAGTTCGACTGTAGCACTAACTTTATTGAACTATATTTAAATTGAATCGGTTTTGATTTGAAAGCTCAAATAAACAGTGCTTGTTAATTGTTTTAGTTATCGTCTAAAAGTGAATAAAATGATTGGGAAGTAAAATACATTCCATAAAAGGCTCGAAATTGGTTGATATAGAAAGTCCCCCGCCCCTCCCCACGCAAATGACAATCATAACCTCCGGCTAGTCCAGTGGTGACATCAAGACACTGCGAAACATTCAATATCTGTGAGAGTTGATGGTTTCGTAAAGTAACGTAGCTTTCGAGTGATACTTGAACATGCCCGTCCTAAAAGACGCTTTCTAAATTTAAGCGCTCTTCACACTTTGTGAACTGCTGTTCATTGAACATCTGAGCCTCGTGTGAAGCGACACGTCGCAAACCCACGAACAACGTAGGCTTTTGGCCTAAATTCGGCTAATGCAGTCACTGAGTTGCAGCTGTCGATGAGAATTAATACCCTGCGAGCAGTCTCCTTTTACCTCCTCCTCTTTCGCCCGGAGCCTGCTCGCAGGGTAGATAATTATTTGTAAATGTTGTGAATTCATGAAGAGATTGAACATTCGTGCCCCACCTTGTAAGTTAACTGATCAAACTTCAACACGTTTCACTTTTCTATCGCTCAGTGGAATCGTGTGGGTGCATGAAGTTCAGACATTCAGTACTGGAAAATAAACATAGCAACTATAACACATGTTCTTTTCCATCTCATTGATAATCACAGGAACTGTCGTAATGGCAACCGGAATTTATGGGGGCGGCGAACAGAGGGAGAGGACTTTACAAGCTTTACAAGCGACGCGAGCATATACGTAGCCTCCTTTGCATTGAAGGACCGACACCAACAATGCCTAGTACGTGTACAACGGAGGCTAGAGAATACAATGCGTTATTCCACTGTGTAAACAGTGTAAACGGGCCTGATGCAAGCATAAGCGTAGGCAAAAGCACAACATTACAATTTTTCCATTTCTTTCATTGCTTGTGCTTATGCCTGCGTCGGGCTCTTTTCACGTGGCACAACGGTTCTTATTACATTACATGTTTTGCGCTTTTGCTTGCTTTAGCGATTCAAACGTATGTGCAAGCACAAGCACAAGATACCTTGTTGTTACTGTGGAAACGGACCTGACGCAAGCATTAACGCGCAATGATCGATTCAGTTTTTTTTCCCCATTCCATTGTGCGTTGCTATAGCTACTGGTTTTCACCGGCTTGGCAAAAATTGAGGAATCGATCGAAGCTTTCAATTTCGGGTGGCGTGGACTCTCGGTAGTAATCGGGTAGCGAGTATACTTACTTAACTTCTAATGATGTATAATACATTCAGTATCAGTAAACAGTAACACAGGCAGGCTTTATATCATCAGTGAAACATTTCAGCTGAATTGCTGACATCATTATTAACTCCGGGACCCCTCTCATTGTCCTCCCCCTCGATTTTGATCGGGTTCCATAGGGTTTGAATCATTGATCCCTTCTATAGTCCACACAGCTTGAATTAGGCATTGACATCATCGTTCCTGAGATCAAAGATGGTCTACGTCTTCAGTGCCTTTGTCCAAATATCTTCAGATGTTTTTCCGGAACCAAGACGGATAAACAAACAGTGTTCCTACCGCTAGGCACTTTGCTACGATGTTCCTGACGTCCTGCTTGGGACTCAATTGAATTAATCTCGACACAAAAGTTTCAAATTAAAATAAAATGATTGTTTATTATACGCCTACATCAGCCGAATTGAAACTGAATTATATCAAAAATTAGCGAAGACCGGAGAGCGGAAAGAAGCTGATCTTCGATCAGTTAACAACTTTTTGGGGAGAGGGGTGGGGGAATGGGGGGACTTTTTTGTACGCGAAGTCAATCACAGTAAACTGACTGATTGAGTTCAGTCTTGAACTAATCACCCTAGTCAGGGACTAAGCTATGAAATAGAAGATTTTAAATTACTTGCGAAGCAAAAGTGGTTGAGTGGTGAGAGCATGTACTAGTACAAACACCTGACACGTTTAAAAAGCAATTTACATTTTGATTTTTAATTCCGGGGAATTAGTATCCATGGTTATCGTTGAAACATTTGATGCTATCATTATTGCCAAAGAAGATAATTTTGAACGTTTTGTTTAAGAGGGTATTTTTTACGAACGCGCGCATATATTGAGCGCCAATAACCAATAGGCTGGAGAATACGTTTTGTACAAGGCTAAACTGACAGCTTTCAGCAAAGAGTTCAAGTTATTTGTGATGATTTTTGACCGGTAAAAGTGAAATTAGAGTGTTAATCCAAAGTGAAAATTGGAAACAAAAACTGTTCACATGTTTTCTCCTGAAACTGACCTCAAATTTGAAACAAAATAGCAGGAAAATTATTTTCTACAACGCTAAAACAGTTTTAGGCAGCCATGTCACTTTGCTTTTAGTGTCAGTTAATCCAAATAAAATTCAAACTGTCCAAAAGGGCTGGTTTTTGGAGCATTTGGCGGATATTACGCGATGTTACCAACGCCCTTGGAACCGCTTCAACCCATGCGTGCATCGCGCTAGCACATACGTTACTGATCTACTCAACACAGAATGCCTGATGATGGCGAATCAGCCGAGGGCCGTACACAGCACAGGGCCAGGGGGGCAGTTGCTCTCCCCTAGCAAAGTGAAAAAGACCTGACCAAAAATTGAAAGAACTGCATGTGCTTTTTGTTGTTGTTATTTTTAAATACGTACTGCCCTACTCTTTGTCGTACATTTACAGAGAAAAAATGATGCTATATACCCACTAACGTTCATCCGTTCATTGCGGCTGAAAATTTTAGCAGCTCGGCTTAAATCAAAACGTGTAGGTATCACACAAGGTGATTTTGACATTTTGAAGAGAATTCAAATATGGTAAGTTCGAAAGTTTGTAATAAATCAGTGTCCAAAAACAGACACTTCAGTTCCGATTTGAAGATAAATAAATTGTGGGGTAAAATGAGTACAAAATGGAAGTCGTCAGTTCATAGATAACAAATGACCAGTTATAACAGTAATTACAGTAAGATATATTTAGGTTATTACTTCCACTACAACATACTGCAGCAGGGGCGCAGCGAGGGGGGGGGGGGGGGGGGGCTAGGGTGCCCGTGACCCCCCCCCCCCCCCCCATCAGTACTAAGTGGGGGAAGCCCGTACAATCTGGTAGGTTAGTAACGTGGGTTTGAGATAATTATATTTGCAACCAGTAAAAGGGTAACTCAGTTTAGTTTAGTTTCTAAATTATGCGAACAAATAAGTAAGGAAAATATGTTACTGTACGTTTTACCTTGGCTTGAAAGTACGTTGAAATTGCAGGAAATACCGTTTAAGAGGTCCCAGATTTCAAAGTTTTCGGGGGGGGGATTGCCCCGTATCCCCTACTAGATGCACACCATACCTCGGTGCACACCATACAGGCTTATTTTCGGTAACGGAAAGTAACCCCCTCTCCCCTCTTCAAAATGTGATAAGACACTGGCGCGCGTAGTACCCCCACCCCCCCTCCCCACCCCCCATTGCAAAATCCTAGCTAAACCCCTGTGCAGATGCAGATCGATATCTGATCTATTTCCTGCGTTCTGTAATTCTTCGCCTTGAGAGGATTAAAACTGAGTTTAAAAACTCCGTCGTCTGACTGAGGAGGGAATTTAGAGTTTCATTTTCAACAAGGATCGTTTCACTCGAGTAACATTTTGAGCCGACAATAAAGGACTTGCCGACATCCTGAAGTCCTGAACGTTTTTCGCGAGTTATAAAACAATATCAAAGATTCTATCAGGCTAGTTTAATTAGTGAATATTCATGGTCTGTCCAAAGCCAATTATTCCACTCTTCTCGTTACTTTTGAAAGTAAAATGTAAGGTTTTTATTTGCCGAAACGACTGAGAAATATAACCTGAGGGGGGACTCCTGCGGGGAGGAGGGAGGGGGGAGGGGAACTCCCATATCAATTAACGGTGACGGGGAAGCTCACAACCGCACGTTCTTGACCGATGTAAATTAAACCACATGAATGTCTACACGTAAATCAAATTTACATGGTTTTAGACATAATGATATTCATGAAAAAAGTCTCGATTCTGATTGGCTAAAAATTTATCTTTAATTTTAATTATTATTTTTTCATGAATATTATTAATTGGTAATCATATGATTTCTCGTTGAATTTGGAAATATTTTGCACGATCGAGTGTGTTTTTCAAAGAGTATATCGAAATTGTACGAGCTCGTAGCGAGAGTGCAATTTGAGTTCTTTGAAAAACACACAAGTGCAAATTATTTCCAAATGGAATGAGAAATCGTATGCATGATAATGCCATGATTACACAGAATTTACATAGAATTTACACATAATTCATTTGCACACGAAATCAGTGCACAATTTACACACAATTTACGGTTACGCATTGGTAACTGAATATGACTTGTCAGGAAACTCATTTTCATTTATAGAATTGGTATCTTTGGGGGGTAAAAATTAATTGTTGCCACGCCCAAAAGATTGTGGTACCTTTTAGGGGTTATTTTCAAAATATCCGACGACTCAGCCCAATAATAGTTTAGTTAATTGAATTAAATCAAAAAGTCCCCTCGGGAATCACAATTATCATCTTTTGAAATGTTTTGGGTTCCGACGCCAAAAAGTTTGGGTTTCGTATGATTGTAACTGATAGCAATGCGTTTTATATTAGAATCATTAATAGTATTTTTATTATGAATATCATAGTCGTGATGAATCCTACTGACCCACCCCTCCCTCACAACATTACTCACCCATCCCCCTTTAGTCCCACAATCATAATTAGGCATTTCTAAGACAGAATTATCCTTATTATCCGGCTATACAATTGAGTACGTGTCTTTCACTATTCCTCAGCATTATTGCCATGAAGAAGTGGAGCCCACTGAGCATTTACCGCTCGCTGACAAAGTCAAGGGAAAACAATAGAACGTAGGATTGTGGACTCCGGAAATTGGATTCACTAATTGATCTCTCAAAATAGAATTTGATGGTAATCGACTGGACGTCGTTCTGTAAAAGTCACCTGACATGAAGGAATAATTACTATATTTAAAAAGAGTTATATATAGCAGCGAGCACGAAGTAACTGGTCATTCACCGTCAACTGTCCGGCCGAGCAAGTGGGGATCCTTCGAGAGACAGAGTTGTCTTCACTTTTCACCAGAATTGTTCAAGACAAGATGTCGAAGTTGTATACCGTCCAGCAAAGCAACACAGCAACTAATGAAGACCAAAGGAGACGAAGTTCAGTGTTTTCGATTCCGTTAATATTGGTCGAGGACTGGAGTGAGATGAGCTTCAAAGAATCGTTCTCTCCTTCGCAGAGAAGCGCCCACCACAAGGTTGGTAGAATACACACTATATAACCGCGCTCTATATCTATTAGAAAGGTAAACGAGAGGACTGGATTGAGGTCTGGACGGAGGATTCACTCGCTGACTTCACGTAATATCATTTCAGTAGAATTTAAAATTTTTTTTTCCAGTTTTGCGACTGCATTTCTCGGCGAAAATCAGTTATTCACAAAGATTTTACAGATGTTTGTTTTTGGACGGATGATTTTCCTTCTTGGATTATTTATCGGTCTTTTTGTGGCCCGCTTTCCTTCTTTTGACGATAAGCGTCAGTCAATTGAATCATTTCAATTCTGAGCGCGCGCCTTCAAATAAACTCTCTCAATATATCGTGAAGTTAATTAGAATCAGACCGACTTTTTTTCATATCTGTCACACACAAAAAAGAAATGGATTTATAAACTATATATACTTACAGTCTAATCATAAACTACTTAGTCGGCGCTGCCCTAAGAACATCTTATCATGGCTTATAGCGGATCGGAGCGATGAGAAAAACATGTTCTTAATATTTTAGCATTTACACAACTGAATAAAAGGCTAAATATGCTTACTAGCTGTTTTGACACTAGATTGAATAAATAACATGACTATCACCACAAACACTTCACCAATGAAGTCTTGTGTAGTATGGTTGTATGCCTCGTTCATCAGTAGCAAAGTGTTTCGAAGGAGTTAATTCATCAATCGACAACAAAATTGCCGGAAATTCTAAGTACAGATTCAGTTCTTCAATACAGTGTTTAAAGTTGCCCAAAATAACTCTTGGCTCCCGCGATTTCTGGAGAGAATAGAAACTGTGCCGATTGACGTCATTGCTCTCAGATGTTTAATTTACTGACAACAATGTCTTCTACGTCTTATCTTTGTTGGACTTGTTTTGATTTCTCGGAGGGAAATGAAGTCAAGAAAGAACTGCCGTTCCAAATATGAGCTTGTTTCAAATGGCCAAACCTCGCAATATCGCTGACTGTGAAATAACTTTCGAGCGTTCTGATTGGCGCCTATCATCAATATGACATATAATAATAATAATAATAATACAGCAATATGCAGAAATTCTGATCCTTTTGACTAAACATATATACATATATATCAAATATCTACTTAAAATTATGGGATGGCTACGCTGATATTTCAGTTTCATAAAGCCTCGCTAGCAGACAACTAGAAAAAAATATCAGCGTAACCATCCCATAATCTAAAGTAGGTTTTTGATATATATGTATTTTAGTCAAATGGATCAGAATTTCTGCATATTGCTATAATAATAATAATAATAATAATAATAATAATAATAATAATAATAATAATAATAATAATAATAATAATAATAATAATAATAATAATAATAATAATAATAATAATAATAATAATAATAATAATAATAATAATAATAGAGTATTTATATAGCGCATCCTGGAACCTCGATGCGCTTTACACGTACAATGTAGACTTCACTGAGTATTGAAATCATGATTTGTTCTCTTCCTTGTAGGACTTTGAGTCTCTGTGCGCCTGTGATCGCCAGATATGTCCACATTCAATGCTACAAGACCGCAAGACAGTATGCCATGCTGTATAAAGAAGCCCCCGAGGGTCGTGATAAAATACTCAGCGAAACTGAGGCCGTACACAGGACACTATATATGTGTCAGAACACACACAACAAATTATATCAATACAGATCTAGAAAATCTTTAGCAGTTTAGTTTCATAAATATTACAGTGCATTTTACATAACTTTTGACGGGGGAGTTCCGCGAACTCCGGAACTCGTAATACCCACTTTACACATTGAGCGGTTTCTCGACTTTCTCCTAGTTCAGTCGAAGGTCAATACGAAATTCGTTTTAAAGCAGTCCCAACTTGAAAGGAACCCTAGCTCGGAACCCACTCGTCAAAAAAGTTACGTGAAACGCACTAAAACAAGGTCTATAACCTGGGACTTTTTTATGACTCGAAGCGGCATTCATGGTCGCGATCAAACTCTCTATGAACTGAAATGGAGCACTTTCTACTGCAGAAATTTCACATTAACATCTGCTACACTTTAAATAGTACACGCCGAGTAATTCATATATAGCTAATTGCATAATCGTTGTCGGGTTGAAAATCATGAAAGCTATGACCAAAAGGAATTCTGGGTAATTAAAACTCTCAAATAACACCGTCAAATCATCGACCTTTTTATCCAGACTTGTAGGATCTTAGTTAAATGGCTCATATACCTTCAAAACTACGAGAACATTGAATATATCTGCATGTAATGCGGGTCATGAACTGATTTCCCATCCATCCTTGCGGTCTCAGCTTCTATGATTTATGATTTTCGACCCGACAACGATTATGCAATTAGCTATATACAATTGTTCATTCTTTCTAGAAGATTCTGCCATCACATTCACATGTATATAGTTATACTATGCATTCTAATTATTATTATTATTATGAATTCTAATGTATAGTTTTGAGTGGGAATTGAAGTCTGTTGTCTGAACGTGTTTGGCCATTAGGCCGGACATTCGTAAATACACTAGCTTTATATATACTATCAGTCATTACATGATATGTAATATAATCATATCTGTTGAAGTAAAACATCTTTTAATAAAACGAAGATAGTCTCGTGTCTATACATAGAACTACCTGTAAATTGCTTTTTAGCTATTCATCGTCTCGCACCCCCCCCCCCCCCCCCCCCCCCCCCCCCCCCCCCCCCCCCCCCCCCCCCTTAGGGTGTTCACGACGGAACGACAATATTTTTAGCCATTAAGGTATCATTTAGGGTTGTTCGCGAAGAAATAAAAACGACCTATATTGTGTTGGTGGTCCAGACCGATCAGGCAAGAAATCTGTTTCTGTAGAATGGCATCCGATACCATTTTAGGGGTCAAATAAAGCAAGAGCCACGCCCAGATTGGTCTCCTTTAGGGGTCTAATTCACATTTTCCGATTATCATCCCCGTCCTTTTCACATGGGATCCCCCCCCCCCCCCCCCGGGACAACAAGCTAGTTACTGATATACGCTTCACTGAAAATCTACCGAGCGCGCGAAAGAATTTGCCATCGTTGTTTAACCGAGTAATATTCAGAGCCAAATAATCTCCTGTGTTTTTAAGACTGGCATCATATTTCAATGCCTTTGTGTGTGTTTATATTTTCTATTTCTCTTGCATGTTAATGATCTGTAAAAGCTAAAATACAAAGATAAGCGGCTTCCGCGGAGACTAAGAGAAAATGAATATTTAAGCTTTTAAAAGCAGTTTGCTGTTGTACTAAAAGCGGCCCCTGGGAGTCAGTTCCCCTATATCAGCTATTTAACAATTATTCCACGAAATCGAGTCGAACATGAGCTGATAGCCAACGAGGCGCTAGCCGAAAACAGTGCAAATATCAGGACTAAATTTGTCAATTGTAACAATAGATTTACCGAGATCTTGATGGTTTTTTAATTGAGGCTGTTCAAAATGCTAAAATTACGCCTCAAATATATAGGGTTTTGAAGTCTTCGAGGCACACACTTACTCGGGGCCGTTTGTGAAGCCAGCGCTGTTTTTTTTGCTTGTTTTTTTTAATCTTTTCTTCCTTTTCTTCTTCTGCCTTTTTTTACATTATTGTGTAACTAATTTTGTTATCTCCTGTAAACACTATAATATTCTAGGTTAAATATAGTTTTGGGAACTTAAAAATAGCTTTAGAAAATTGAATTCAATCTTCATCGCGCGTTCTTGGAACAACTGGTTGACACATTCAAATATTGCTTTACTGTTTCCATTGAAAAATGACCCGGAGGATTTGGGATAAGATGAAGCTACAAATAAAGCATTAATTAAGAAAAAAAAGAAAAAAGAAAAAAGAAGCTAATCATAACAAATAAGAGAGTACGGAAGTCCGAATCCACAACACCTGAATGTACTAGTTTACCCAAAATAAATAAAATATATTTGTCCAAATGTGCCAAACGCATACGCAACAAAGGAAACAGCTTCGGTCGATGAAGCGCAACATCTGCCGTGAAGAAATTAAGGGGGGATTAACATATTTATTTGGCCCGTTGCTAGGGAAACTTTGAAAATTCATAAAACTCTTAAAATCAGTACACAAGGCATGAAACTTTCACAATGTGTTAGTTGAGGGTAGAAGTTCGACATGTGATGACGTCATCACGTACGTCCTTATGACGTCATCACATCGTAAAAAACGGCGTTTTTCATAGGGTTTTGAAGAATTAGAAATATTTTGTTATAATCTGAAAATTTATATCAAGGTGCAGAAGACTGAGCATGCGTTTTGCGTTTCAATGAAAATTGAATTTTTTATGGCAGTTTCTTTGCATTTTTAACGACATTTTTGTCCATAACTTTACCGTTTTTTCTTTGTTTCTAAAATCCATGCTCTTCTTAGCAGATACATAAAGAAAAAAGTTAACTTTTTTGAAAACGTGAAAAGAACGGCGTTTTTTTCGAAACTGCCGTTTTGTGGCTTGGGCTACCTGTGGTCGTTATAATTTTCGTTCGCAAGACAAATACATGACAATTTAGGTGTGTTAGAAAAATGTATTTTCTGCACTTTCTTTTGGTTCAAGGTACATAAACATTTACCCAGAAAGGAAGATCGATATTTACTTGTCATTTGTGTGGTTTTCTCATGTTTTGAAGCATTCTAATGCAGCTCAAATTATTAATTTGTGCAAAGTCTTTCGATACGGCAAAGTTTTTCAGTCGTGTTTTCAAGGTATTTTCACCGATCTTCGACGTACTTCATCTACTGTTTGACATGTTTCATTTTGACAGGCAGAGTCTAGAACAACAACCTGTTGAGTAAGGTAATCCTTGATTGTTTTTTATTGATTTATCGGCGTTTTTTACTCTTAGGTTGAAGTTTTTGTGACGACAAGTCGGCTTGTTTTATTTCGGTTCAATATTCTCTGTTGAGTGTTGTTGCTTTTGAACGACTCTTCAACTAGTGGAATTATCGCTTGCTTTCTTTGACTTCTTTTACTTTAAACTACTGCAGTCTATCATATGTCGAATATTTATTCATTGAACAAACTTAAAATTAAGACGGAATAACGCTCAATAAAATATATAACTTGTAATTTTTGAAGTGAAACTCGTGTATGTCTTACGGGAAAACACTGCCGGGCGCAATGCTCGATGAAATCTCTTCTCATTCAAGCTCTGAGTAGTATGTTAGGGATGACTCGACCCTTATTTTTAAGGAGGAATTCATTAAATTTTAAGGAGGAAGGAGGGGAGGGGTAGCTGCTTAGCATAATTTAAGGAGGAATGAGGAATTAATTATTTTTTTAAGGAGGAAGGAGGGGAGGGGTAGCTGCTTAGCATAATATAAGGAGGGTGATGAGCAATTAAATATTTTTTTTAAGGAGGAAGGAGGGGAGGGGTGGATGTTTAACATAATTTAAGGAGGAATGAGGAATTAACTATTTTTTTTAAGGAGGAAGGAGGGGAGCGGTAGCTGCTTAGCATAATTTAAGGAGGAATGAGGAATTAACTATTTTTTTAAGGAGGAAGGAGGGGAGCGGTAGCTGCTTAGCATAATTTAAGGAGGAAGGAGAAGGTTTTAATGAATTTAGGGGGAGGAATCCTTGTTTGGTAGGTGGATTTCATTAATTTAGTAGGTGGAAGTAGGTGGGATATCCAAAGTGAGGATCCAAAGTGAGTATCCAAAGTGAGGATCCAAAGTGAGGATTCAAAATTAAATAACGAGCTGCATAAATTAAACAAGGGTTGTGACAGGTTTGTTATTGTTTTGATAAACCCTCTATTGTGTTGCTTCGGCGTCTACTGCTTTCCCGACATCCAGGTCCAAGGTTGAATAAATAACTTAGAAATTACTGTGAATTCACGGAATGTTACATTTGACTTATTCTATAGTGAAAGCTAGCGTTGCTGTGAATTATTTTGGTGAGCTGCCTGGTCATGCCTAACGGTAAAACAATAGACCCTTTTGTTGTCCAAAACAATGAACAACTATATAAAGAAGCATAAGTAGCGTTGTTTTTTTCATAGTAACTTTAGTCACGCTGAGATATAGTTCTGGTCGGTTCTGATTCTTTGCGCATTTCCATAAAAGCAAACATCCCAGCGGGTTGCACTTCATTTCTCTCTTTGATGATTTGGAGTCAACATGAAACTTAGAAGTGGTCGAAATCTTGTGATTGCAAAAGCTTATCGTAAACCTTATTCCGAAAGAGTTGAGCATCATACAAACATGACCAGTGAAAGAGAGGAAGCCATTAATAAGTTACTGGTGAATGCTTATGGTTGGATTCTTCCAAACATCGTTTTCGAGTTATGTGGTAATTATCGTGAATTGAGACGTAAGGAATACTTATATGTAAAACATCATCATAAAAACTATTTGAAAGAATGTATGCAGCCGATCCCGTTTAAGCACACCGATACCATGGTTCACCTTTTCCTGAGCAAAACATTGGAAGTAGTAAATCACAAGGTAGCCATGAATGACTTTGTAAGATGTACGAGACTAGGATGGTTGGATACTCCGATAAACAAGCGTGAACTTAGATATTATCAAAGTAAAAAAACAAGGTTAGAAATCCTGGAAAGAAGAAGAGAATTAAGAACTGGAAATGTTGGTTATCGGACACATGCATGGACACCATTTCTCCTTAAAGTATTTAAACTCGAACAAGTCTTTAGGGCACGCCTTTTGTTTATGATCATGAAGTCAGTGAACTCGTTTCTTCGCCGAAAAACTACCCAAAACAGCCCAAAAGTTACAAGAACAACGATCCACATGGCCCTAATAATTAAAATCGAAAAGTATTCTCGACTCGAAGCTAACCTCTCACTCTACTAATATGTAGTGAGTTATATTCTCTACGATGGAGATATCAACTTGAATTATAAACTTTGTAACAAACAGAACTGAAGAAATAATATATTAGTTTGCAATTGAAGTATTGTAACATTTTAAAATATATAAACTATGCATGCTGTACTGAATCTTTTGTTTTTTCTCTAATTATTCGCATGTCTCGAATAGGTTGTTTGTGAAAGAGTTTATTCAGCAAGAACTTTCGTTGATGTATGGCTGTCTCAGTTGCTTCTTCTCATCCAAAACCTTCTGTGACCATAAGACATTACTTTTCGATATTCAGCATTTTTCTCTTTAATCCATGCATCCATTTGAGATACTCAAATAAAACCGCTCGTAGCACTTTTCTATATGTCGGTACCAAGTCGTTACTGGCTTTGATTTTAGCAGTTTCTGCATTTTCGCCAGCTTGTTCATAATTATCAACTAAATGTTGCCAGTTGTTCTCATGGCGTTCTATTGCTTCTGTATGAATCCGTTGCCACACACTTTCTTCAACTCCATCATGACTATCGTTTGAAGACTCCGATGTTGTTGTGTCCTGAGAATGAATTCCAACTGAACCTTCACTTTCCTGATTACTATCTAAACTGGATTCTTCATCCTGGTAATGAGCGGACATGGTGGCCTTGTCAGTTTTCTCCCTCTCTCCTCCGACTGTTAAATCAAATGAACTAGTTTGATTCTGGCCCCTTATATATACATTTAACACAGGCGTGGTCACCAAGCAAAGGAACATCATTCATCATGATAAATAAGCCTCTACCTCAACTATAGTGCTCCAAGTATCTATTCATCCACCCATGCGTGTATGTTTACTTGGTTTTATGGTAGATGCAATTATACTGTCAAATGAAAGTTGTCTTGACAATGCAGACACATTCTTTCATCGTTTTTGGTCTACTTCATGATAGGTTAGCCATTTTGTGCCAACTTTATATCCTTCTTTGCTGTAGGATGATTTCCCTCTCTTTTTAAAACTATTCTTGTGGGATTGTATTTTTTTATCCAAATCACGATCTCTCAAGTAAGTATAAAACTTGCGTTCTATTTCGTTTTGCCTTTGTAACACATCGTCAAAGCTCTTCTGTACACATGTTTCTTGTTCTTTTCCTATGTATTCTCTTATCTCTTGACCTTGAAGTGTATTGCATAATCCCATTTTACTCCTATTCAACCATTTCTTTCTTTCCTCTTGTTCCATATGATGCACTTGGTCTAAATGATTTGCCAACCTAACAAGATTGGTGCTGGTGCAACCAAACACTGGACAATTTCTATGAGTGCGACCCATTTCTCACTCAGGGATGCACTCCCTACGGTGACTCGAACCAAATGATCTTCTAGCGGATTATGGCGACAAATATAAGGCCCGAAGTGGCCCTAGGATGTGGCCCGATAAGGCCCGAAATGGCCCGATAAAGGCCCGATAAGGCCCGAAGTAGCCCTAGGATGTGGCCCGATAAGGCCCGGAATGGCCCGATAAGGCCCGATATGGCCCGATATGGCCCGAAATGGCCCGATGGCAGTTCACCCCGCTATACACATGTTTTTTTTTTCTGGGGCGACATTTCGCTTTGCCTAGCCTCACAAATATATTTGAAGGGAGTTATTAGGTAATTTTTAATATGTGAGGACTAGGTAGCTAAACATATCAAACTTATGTCCTGCATCATTGAACATTTGCTACTGTTGGGATCCAGTATCACGCGGACAACGTTTTTTGTTAATGCTTTGTTTACTAATGCACGTTTGAGGCCCGATTGATCCAGCAATTTGTTCACTATGACCGCTAAATAAAGCAGATTCGTACGTGACTGGTTTATCATTTCTGAATTCATATTTTTCCTTTGACAATGTGTAAATGAGGTAGCTAAAATATAAGAGAGGATGGAAAAGCTGCATATGTTTCCTCAACGGGAAAATATATCACTAATTCGAACTAACTTATTGATCTCGTGCGTGTAAATATTGGAAATTGCCTTCAAAAAACGTCCTCTCCGAGCCATAATTTATTTGCGAATTCGCCGGCCTATGTAGCTTCTACATACAGACCGAGATACAGAGCACCAATATGATGTTCACAGTTACCAAACAAAGAGTTTTAGATTTCATTTTGCCACCGCTTAATTAAGTTTTATACATGTATTTTATATCAAAATGCGCGTACAATTACAGAGCATTAGAATCCGGCGGTAGGTTTTTGATTGACACAATTCCCAAAGAATTCACGGAGGGATTTTGTGTGCAGCGTATGTCACGCTCTCCTATATCTCTTCAGAGATTTCAGTTCGATTGACTTTGAAGAAACGGAAAATGCCACCTTCAAACCTCTTTATTTGTGCTTGAATTGCCAGCTTATTCATTCCTTACATATTCGTCTTTTATATTCCGTTGGTAGGTTTTTGATTTGTATTTTCACAATGCAGTAAAAAAATTACCAAAAAACTCCCTTCAAAATCATGCTGTTTTCGCCTGACAAGACTCGCCTCATCTGCATATGTGAAACAATGACCTTTTGTATAACATAAGTTTGATATGTTTCACCCCAAGAAAAAAATAAACACATGCGTAAAGAGGGATGAACTGCCATCGGGCCATTTCGGGCCATATCGGGCCATTCCGGGCCTTATCGGGCCTTTATCGGGCCATTTCGGGCCTTATCGGGCCACATCCTAGGGCCACTTCGGGCCTTATATTTGTCGCCATAATCCGCTAGAAGATCATTTGGTTCGAGTCACCGTAGGGAGTGCATCCCTGAGTGAGAAATGGGTCGCACTCATAGAAATTGTCCAGTGTTTGGTTGCACCAGCACCAATCTTGTTAGGTTGGCAAATCATTTAGACCAAGTGCATCATATGGAACAAGAGGAAAGAAAGAAATGGTTGAATAGGAGTAAAATGGGATTATGCAATACACTTCAAGGTCAAGAGATAAGAGAATACATAGGAAAAGAACAAGAAACATGTGTACAGAAGAGCTTTGACGATGTGTTACAAAGGCAAAACGAAATAGAACGCAAGTTTTATACTTACTTGAGAGATCGTGATTTGGATAAAAAAATACAATCCCACAAGAATAGTTTTAAAAAAGAGAGGGAAATCATCCTACAGCAAAGAAGGATATAAAGTTGGCGCAAAATGGCTAACCTATCATGAAGTAGACCAAAAACGATGAAAGAATGTGTCCGCATTGTCAAGACAACTTTCATTTGACAGTATAATTGCATCTACCATAAAACCAAGTAAACATACACGCATGGGTGGATGAATAGATACTTGGAGCACTATAGTTGAGGTAGAGGCTTATTTATCATGATGAATGATGTTCCTTTGCTTGGTGACCACGCCTGTGTTAAATGTATATATAAGGGGCCAGAATCAAACTAGTTCATTTGATTTAACAGTCGGAGGAGAGAGGGAGAAAACTGACAAGGCCACCATGTCCGCTCATTACCAGGATGAAGAATCCAGTTTAGATAGTAATCAGGAAAGTGAAGGTTCAGTTGGAATTCATTCTCAGGACACAACAACATCGGAGTCTTCAAACGATAGTCATGATGGAGTTGAAGAAAGTGTGTGGCAACGGATTCATACAGAAGCAATAGAACGCCATGAGAACAACTGGCAACATTTAGTTGATAATTATGAACAAGCTGGCGAAAATGCAGAAACTGCTAAAATCAAAGCCAGTAACGACTTGGTACCGACATATAGAAAAGTGCTACGAGCGGTTTTATTTGAGTATCTCAAATGGATGCATGGATTAAAGAGAAAAATGCTGAATATCGAAAAGTAATGTCTTATGGTCACAGAAGGTTTTGGATGAGAAGAAGCAACTGAGACAGCCATACATCAACGAAAGTTCTTGCTGAATAAACTCTTTCACAAACAACCTATTCGAGACATGCGAATAATTAGAGAAACAAAAGATTCAGTACAGCATGCATAGTTTATATATTTTAAAATGTTACAATACTTCAATTGCAAACTAATATATTATTTCTTCAGTTCTGTTTGTTACAAAGTTTATAATTCAAGTTGATATCTCCATCGTAGAGAATATAACTCACTACATATTAGTAGAGTGAGAGGTTAGCTTCGAGTCGAGAATACTTTTCGATTTTAATTATTAGGGCCATGTGGATCGTTGTTCTTGTAACTTTTGGGCTGTTTTGGGTAGTTTTTCGGCGAAGAAACGAGTTCACTGACTTCATGATCATAAACAAAAGGCGTGCCCTAAAGACTTGTTCGAGTTTAAATACTTTAAGGAGAAATGGTGTCCATGCATGTGTCCGATAACCAACATTTCCAGTTCTTAATTCTCTTCTTCTTTCCAGGATTTCTAACCTTGTTTTTTTACTTTGATAATATCTAAGTTCACGCTTGTTTATCGGAGTATCCAACCATCCTAGTCTCGTACATCTTACAAAGTCATTCATGGCCGCTACCTTGTGATTTACTACTTCCAATGTTTTGCTCAGGAAAAGGTGAACCATGGTATCGGTGTGCTTAAACGGGATCGGCTGCATACATTCTTTCAAATAGTTTTTATGATGATGTTTTACATATAAGTATTCCTTACGTCTCAATTCACGATAATTACCACATAACTCGAAAACGATGTTTGGAAGAAGCCAACCATAAGCATTCACCAGTAACTTATTAATGGCTTCCTCTCTTTCACTGGTCATGTTTGTATGATGCTCAACTCTTTCGGAATAAGGTTTACGATAAGCTTTTGCAATCACAAGATTTCGACCACTTCTAAGTTTCATGTTGACTCCAAATCATCAAAGAGAGAAATGAAGTGCAACCCGCTGGGATGTTTGCTTTTATGGAAATGCGCAAAGAATCAGAACCGACCAGAACTATATCTCAGCGTGACTAAAGTTACTATGAAAAAAACAACGCTACTTATGCTTCTTTATATAGTTGTTCATTGTTTTGGACAACAAAAGGGTCTATTGTTTTACTTTAGGCATGACCAGGCAGCTCACCAAAATAATTCACAGCAACGCTAGCTTCATGTTTCACTATAGAATAAGTCAAATGTAACATTCCGTGAATTCACAGTAATTTCTAAGTTATTTATTCAACCTTGGACCTGGATGTGGAAAGCAGTAGACGCCGAAGCAACACAATAGAGGGTTTATCAAAACAATAACAAACCTGTCACAACCCTTGTTTAATTTATGCAGCTCGTTATTTAATTTTGAATCCTCACTTTGGATCCTCACTTTGGATCCTCACTTTGCATGGATCCTCACTTTGGATATCCCACCTACTTCCACCTACTAAATTAATGAAATCCACCTACCAAACAAGGATTCCTCCCCCTAAATTCATTAAAACCTTCTCCTTCCTCCTTAAATTATGCTAAGCAGCTACCGCTCCCCTCCTTCCTCCTTAAAAAAAATAGTTAATTCCTCATTCCTCCTTAAATTATGCTAAGCAGCTACCCCTCCCCTCCTTCCTCCTTAAAAAAAATAGTTAATTCCTCATTCCTCCTTATATTATGCTAAGCAGCTACCCCTCCCCTCCTTCCTCCTTAAAAAAATAATTAATTCCTCATTCCTCCTTAAATTATGCTAAGCAGCTACCCCTCCCCTCCTTCCTCCTTAAAATTTAATGAATTCCTCCTTAAAAATAAGGGTCGAGTCATCCCTAACGTACTACTGCTCTGCATAGCAACGAATTACCATGGCAACGAAATATGTTAATCCCCTCTTAAGAAACTCTCGGTTGACATTTTTTTAAATTGGGCTTTCACCGGCGATGTCATTGTAAAAGAAGTGTCGCGGCTACTCACTCAAGTTCTCAGTCGTGCTCCTGTCGTGCTCCTGTCGTGCTCCTGTCGTGCTCCTGTCGTGCTCCTGTCGTGCTCCTGTCGTGCTCCTGTCGTGCTCCTGTCGTGCTCTCGTTTTGCGAAGAATTACAGAAAGCATTCGGCACAAAATCCTTCACTACGCAGAGCGTAGACACATGTATAAAGTTATTTATTCAGTTTAATGTTGCTTAGAAATGCTTACATATTTTTTTTGTCGCATATTAAGAAAAAAACAGGTTATTACACATAACAGTGACCAGTGGCACTCTAAAGGTTTCCCAGAGTAGGAGGAATGAGTATGAGTAAGTACTGGATTCTTCTGGAGCCTTCCAGCACTGAAACAGGTGTACCAGTAAATGTGGCAATTGCACTGAAAAGGGTGATAAGATAAACCACGCCGGTACGTACGTTCTTGTGCGTGTCATTTCACGATGAAAATCGACATAGACTCGTTTTCGTAAGAGTGGGAAACCCGGTACGGAATCGAAGACATCTATTCAACCAATCACAGCGCGCAAAATCATTTCTCAACCAATCAGAATGCTTGGATACGGCACGATCACCACACGGCACGAACCTTACCGAAAACGACTCTATATTTGCACTAAACCAGTGATGTTCTGTTACTTTCCTTTGTTCAATTACTGCTAGTAGTTAGTACTAATTATTAGTGCAAATCGTTGCACGATTTTGACTCTTCTCATATTTCTGTTCTTATAATGTTTCCCAGTTTTATATACGATTATATTATTATAATTATTATATACTAAATACCTTGAAATAAAGTCTTTGTTACAACTCAAGCTTGGGCTACCTGCGAAAAAAAACGAGTCAACATTGATTTATGGATTACCTGTGTTCCACAACAGGAACCCCAAGCTCTCATATGAATACAAAGCCGATTTATTTGAATACTTACAAAAGACAAAATCAGTTTTGAAAGCAAAGCGGTCGCATGCCTTTATTTGCATAACACAAAGACATCGCATCAACAAAGGACACTTGGCAATTACAATACAACAGGATCAATGGATTAGTGGAGAGAACTATTCAAATAACTTCTAAGTCAGTTCGTGTACTTATAGTTATCTGCCAAGAATTCGGCGAGTTTCCTACCAAAACGAGAGTATTTAGCCCGACTATTTCATCCTACATCTACGATAACTCCCAACAACTGCATGTTCTGTTGAAGAATTGCCGTTGGTCGCGATGTTTTGATTGGTATAATGAAATGACGAAAGGACAACACTTCGACGCCAGCAGCTCATAAACACTCGAGAAAGAGTAAGTTTTATTGTTTAGTAAGTAAATTTAACAGTTTAAGCAGAAAAAGTGCAAACACGCAAGACAATGATAGTCTATCTTCAAAGTCAAATGACTTGGGGTCAGTTTTGTTGGCGCGGATTTCGTTCGCGGATTTTTTCAGGGTTGGTTGCCATGGTGCCATGTCGTTAGACAGCACACGCGTCTTCAAATCAATTCAAGACATGCGGGAAAAGATATCAACACAAAATATAAGCTAGAATTCACGAAATAGCTATCAAAATTGTAGGCACAACATACTAGCGACTCCTTAATTGCAAAAATGGCACAACTAAATAAAGAAAGTTCTAAGTTCTAAAAAAAAGTTCTCCAAATGTATGATTGTAAGCTGCTCGGCTGCCATGGGCGCCTTTCATATGCAGCCCAAATAAGTCCTTCATCGGCTGTAAAGCGCATTGGGACGATTGTGAAATGCGCTATATAATAACTTATTATTATGTCTGATTAGTATATTTTAGTCAGACTGAATGTTCCTTTTATAGTGGGTTTGTTTTCTATCCTCTGATATCGATCGTTTCCGGAATCGATGAATTACTTTAAAACAACAACAAAATGAAAAATTAAACTAAGTTAAATATGTCCTGCTCATTATTTTAGTTTGCCGTAGAATCTCCTTATAACGCCGTTCACTGTCGGCAATGATTTATATGTCTTACTCGAAGGTCGACGTACGCAACCGGTTGACGGATCTGGTTTAACCGGATTAACAGGTCACGAGTAAGGCTTCTATAGTATTGTCTCCAATTTTCTTGTATTTCTTTGACAAATAATTTAAAATATACATGTTATTTCCATCTTTAGCTCACACGAAGACGAAGACATGTTCAGGAAAATAAGTAGGAAATCTAGTAAAACAAAGGTTAGTTTTGCTATGATGATGATGATGATGATTATTATTATTATTATTATGATCTTTATTTACAGTGATGATGATGATGATGATGATGATTATTATTATTGCTGTTAAGCCACGTCTACACGAGCAAGTTTTCCTTGACAAGGAAACTGAACTTGTTCGTATAGATGGAGAAAAATGGTCAAATTAGGAAAAATTGTCAAGGCCGAAATTTGCTCGTGTATACGATAACAAGGAAAATGTGGCAAGGAATATTAATGACTTCAGTTCCCAGTCTTTTCGCACGCCCATTTCTGTCAATGAACAGGAGACTGGAATCAATTTTTTGTTGTTGCTCCGCTGGTTGAAAGGCATTGTGGGCACAACCGAAACTATTTGTCAAGGAAAACTTGTTGATCATCTACACGAGCAAGGAAACCTTGTCAATAGAAAATTGTCAAAGAAAACTTGTTGCTTTAAATTAGTTATTGCAAAGTGTTGGTATTGACATTATTTCCCATTGTCTAAGGACCTCTAAGCGATTTACCAGTACTTGTTATTTAATATAGTGTATATAATTACAGCAAAAATTCTGTAATATCCAAAAATATAAACATATCAACATATCGGGTGCATTATGGGTAATTAAATAAGAGTTTCCCAACAAAATATGAAACAAAAACTTACAAACAACAAATGTAAGACTAGTAAAACAAACATTATGCTAAAGAATTCTACCAACTTTGCTACTGAGCGTCAAACCGTTTTAAAAATGGGGCTCTGGGTTAATTATTCACACGTATAAAAGAAACTGTTTGCTTAATATTCCAGGCAGGAAACAAAGATCAAGATGAGCTCAACAAACAAGGAAATCTGCATCCTGAGAAGGTCTTGCCTGACATAACAGTTTTGATCAACGAGAGAGATTATTTGCTAGAAGAAGTTAAGAGCCTCAGAGAGCAGCTGGGGAATGAAAGCGTTCGGTATAAAGAGCTGAAGTCTTTGAAGTCTCAACAAGTATGCGCACTGACGTTTAAACTCGCCAAAGCAATACGTGATAAGGAGAGCGCTTGTGAAGAAAAGGAGAGAGTCTACGAGGAAATTGACAGCTTTCAAAACAAAAACGCAGAGCTTGAAGAACAGAATGAAATACTGCGAGACAAGTTACGTGGAACGGAGATAGAATATACAAGGCCTTCGAACGAATACGAGGAAGAAAGAAACGGAATGCGTGGCGTTTCTGGCGATGAAGATGACAAAGCTCAATCTCCTAAGAATGTTTTGCCACGCAAAATGTCGTTTTTTGCAGTTACTGGTATCCTTAAGAATAACAATATTAACGAAAATATCGACCAAAAAAATGAAGTGGAGGAGAATCCCAACATTGGTGGAGAAACCGAAAAAGTAGAAAATCACGTCAACGAAGATCAGGACAGTCTTTCTCCAGACATGAGCGCTAAAAACTTTGAAAAAATTCACAATATTAACGAAAATGTCTACCAAGAATTTGATGTGGAGGAGAGCCCAAACATTGGTGGAGATCCCCAAAAAGAAAATCACGTCAACGAAGATCAGGACAGTCTTTCTCCAGACATGAGCGCTAAAAACTTCGTAAACGATGAAGATATAGTGGCCGAGTTCCGTAAGATTCAACAGGAATTGATTGATGTGAAGAAAAACATGTCAATAGTCCAAGCACTCAACGAACGTCTTTCCAATGATTTGCAGCTTTTAGATGTTCTAAAGAAAGCTCGTGCTTTATCGAGATCTGATTCAGAGCGCAGCCGCAAGAATGCGTGTTCTGACTTCTCCGACTGCACTGATGGCGGCACACAAGAAGCAAAGATCTTTGTTTTTCCAGGAGTGAGCGTCGAAAAGCCTGTAGTCCTAACAATCGACAAGGAACAGGAACATTCAGCTGAAGAGCTTGGTTCGACTCCGAGTACTAGTACAATTTCCAATGAGAATGACACAGAAGAGGTTGTCGGCGAAATACAGCATAAAGAAGAAGAAACACCTGATAAAAGCACAGAAGAACGAAAGATGACAGCATCAGACAACAGCGGAATGGATATGAGAGAGCAACTGCAAAAAGCCATGAAAGAACTGGAGGAAATTCGAACCGACAACCGCGAAATGAAGCAACAGATGCGTAAAATGTCAAAGTCTACAATTGAACATGACGACTTTCTACGTAGAACCACGCAATTCACGGGGAACATGCTTAGAGAAATGAAGGACAGAGAGGAACAAAGAAGTAGAAAGACATCCGAGGCGTCGCAGCCTTCTCTAAGCGTTCTTGGGACGCGCCTCGACGAGATAATGAAAACAGTCGACCACATGACTCATGACCCAGCGGTCGCAGCTCAAAAAGCTCCCATCGTCTTGGCTCCTATTCCCAGACACGCCACAGGAATCCCAACCACTCCATCAGCATTCTCACCTGTGATCTCTATCCAAGACACGACCCTACCAAGCTCTACTCCAGATCAGAAACGAAAACATACCATGAAAAGCAAGCTCGGAGAGTCGTCGTTCAACCATGAACGGCTGACTTCAGGGGTTGGTGACTTGAGAAAGACAATTGAGCCATTGTTAAAGGAGTGGAAATCCACAGAAGCGCTGCCGGCTGCACCGCCTACAAACTTTACTAGTGGTTCTCTTGGATACAGGGATTACATACAAAGACATATAGTGATGTCATCAAGTTCTATTGCTAAGATACGGGACCTTACTCCTGAGGAACTTAATGATGGACAAATAAGGTACTAAGACATGGAGAGTCTCCCTAGAGGAACATAGAGGAAAACTATGTTATATTGACGATCTAGTGATGTCATCAAGTTCTATTGCTAAGATACGGGACCTTACTCCTGAGGAACTTAATGATGGACAAATAAGGTACTAAGACATGGAGAGTCTCCCTAGAGGAACATAGAGGAAAACACAGCAATCTAGTGATGTCATCAAGTTCTATTGCTAAGATACGGGACCTTACTCCTGAGGAACTTAATAATGGACAAATAAGGTACTAAGACATGGAGAGTCTCCCTAGAGGAACATAGAGGAAAACACAGCAATCTAGTGATGTCATCAAGTTCTATTGCTAAGATACGGGACCTTACTCCTGAGGAACTTAATAATGGACAAATAAGGTACTAAGACATGGAGAGTCTCCCTAGAGGAACTTAGAGGAAAACTATGTTATATTGACGATATTATTGTGTGTGTATATTGATATCCAGAGAGTCCGCATAAAAGCTAGCCTCCTAAAGCAGACGCGTGTCCAGGATTCCGTTTTACTTCGCCAGTGGCCAGCGAAGTAAAACGGAAGCCTGGACACGCGTCTGCTTTAGGAGGCTACATAAAAGCGCGTTTCCAAACGTTTCTGACCGTCCGGATGGAGATGATACAGTTGGATTTTCAAAACAATCCCAATACTTGGGAACGCGGTATCAAATGTTTGCGTGTCAACCGAGAAAACTCATTTATCATCGCCGTGTGAAAGGAATTGAAAACGCACAAGGAAATTGTAAATTTTCATCTATAAAAACGCGTGGGATGGACGGAATTTAACGGACATTAAGATTATAGAATGATATGGTTACAAGTTGTGACGTAACAGACAACTAGGTTATTCTTAGTGTGTTAAATTGTTTTGTCTTCTAATTACGCAATGCATCATGGGTGTACTCACTTGTGTGACGTGTGGTCAAAGCTTTTGACATTTTCAATTGATCATTTAATGTGCCTAAATTAGTTACCACTGAGAACTTATTCTACATATGTAAGTTGAATAGACTACGTGGTTAAGTTGCAGGATTTGATACTTTGTAATTTGGGGCTTTGCATCTGTGAGTTGTAAGGGTTTGAAATTTCAAAATGCTAATGAAGTGACGTCATGGGAGGCATCATTTATTATACAAAAACCATAGTGCAAATTACTGGCTTTTTGAAACTGCAGAAACTTTTCTTAGTTTTCATCATGCATGGTTTTCATGTCGTAGGAACCATAGACTTTTTGGCTATTTTTTAGTTCAAAGAGCTACTTGAAAAACACTTAAAGTGCATATCAGGGTTTTGGGTTTCTTTTGAAAATCGATTACATATAACGTGAATAGTGGGATGGTTCAGTATTTTGTGATTTGAGCTTCGCATTTGCGAGTTATGAAGGTTTGAAATCGTGATATACTAATTAGGTGACGTCAATGCAGGCATTTGCCGTAACTTATTTTAACTTTTTCAAGTAGCACTCTTTTCTAAAATAGAAATAAAAGTTTAACATCATTTATATAAGTTGTAGAATAACTTTTTGCCAGTTTAAAAATGTCAGTAATTTGCAAAGGGGCGCTTTTGTATAATAAATGATGCCGGCGTTGACGTCACTGAATTAACATATCACGATTTCAAACCATCATAACTCGCAAATGCGAAGCTCAAATCACAAAATACTGAACCATCTCACTATTCACTTCATATATAATCGATTTTCAAAAGAAACCCAAAACCCTGATATGCACTTTAATAAATTATGGTGTAAGTGCCTCCTTTTACGTCACCAACTTAGCATATCATCATATAACACTGAACCGCGCGATGGACCTAATATTCACTTCATATCGAAGTGATCACAAGTATTAGGCGTCGCCGGATTGTTATTATGTAATTATTTAGTAATGCTGGTTTTAAAAAGAAAAGTTTTCAGTGAAGCGAGAACAAAGCTTTAATTATACCTTTGATATATTATTTGATTAGATAGAAGAGAGAAATCATGCAGTGGTTACAAAGATGGCGGTCATGTTGGACATATTTTGGAAATATTTTTTGTTATTGCACATTTTAGAAAATTCGATCGGCCTTGTTCAAACAGAATTTTGCACGCGGGAATTCAATTTCTAAACGGAAAGTGCCATTGTAATGACCACTCTTTGTTCTAAACAACTGTGTCTCCGATTTTTGATACGTTGCCTCGTTTAAAAGTTATTTGATGATTTATGTGTAAATCGCTTAAAAACACATTAATGAACTTTGACAGAAAATATCTCCTCAACAAAATCGTTTATCGGAAATCGGAGATTCAAGTTTTTATTACAATGACATTTTCCGTTTAGAAATCGATTGAATTCCCGCGTGCAAAATTCTCTTTGAACAAGGCTGGTCGAATTTTCTAAAATGTGCAATAACAAAAAATATTTCACCAAAATAGGAAATAATCTCCAGCATATTTAGAATCTGCATTTATTCAGCTTTAAGAAAATGTATACTTTTATACATGTTGGACGAGTGGTTAGCGCGCTACGCGGCTTTCAGTAAACAGTGGTCACGAAGGTCCCCTGGTACCTTAAGATGCATGCTGTTTATATGCATACTCAACCTTATTCGTCTACTCAATGATTGCAATTCATTTCTTAATTCATTATTTACGCACCGGCCACTGTACTACTTGATAAAGGACGCATTTGCTCATCCTGAGCTCCTCGATCCAGTGAATAACCTGTGGAACTAATAAAAGAGGTTTCTATTGTCCAATTATGTCTACAATGTTTCGCTTTCTTGTCAGTATTTGTGAATATGGGTCCATGGTAGTAGGCCCATGGTAGTAGGCCCATGGTAGTAGGCCCATGGTAGTAGGCCCATGGTAGTAGGCCCATGGTAGTAGGCCCATGGTGGGGTCAAAGAAATTAATTGCGCAACTGACGTACTATTAGTTTGGATATTATGTTTCACTAGTACTACTTGTATCAGTGCTGGCCACACACGTGTCTCTAGTTCAAGACTTAGCTTTATATATTTTATATTATGGGTCGACCGAATACACTAGTCCACCAGAAACAGACGAGTCATCATCTGACGACAACAAACCCACCGCAGACACCAATCAGAATGCCGTGCTTCAGTCCATACAGGACTCTGTGGCAAAATTGTCGAAGGAAGTGAAAACGTTGAGAAAAGAAAACGCACGTATCCATGCTATGGTCCAGCCTACAGATCCCAGTGCTTCGCGCTCTATTCCTCCTTCAATCAAATGAATCTAAGACTGAGCAAATGCGTCTTTTTTTAAAGGACACTAAATTGTTACTACAGATTTTAATCTTTAGCTCAGCCATTTTATTAGATTAGGTCATGGCAGCCATCTTGAATTGTAACCAAGCCTTCCATATAAAAGCAAGAGGAACGGACCGAGTATCCGTTAAATCTTCAACTACGTTATAACAAATTAAACAAGCAGTGAATTCCCCACTCCACCCTACCCCACCCTACCTCCCACCCCACTCGAGTCCACCCCACCCTACCCCAACCCACCCTACCCCCAACCCACCCTATCCCCACCCCACCCCAGACGAATATATTTAGTTACAACTTTGTATATTGAGTCTGCTATATCAACAACTTTCTTAGAGTAGCTAGTTATCTGCACACAATCAGTAATGATCTAGAGGTCTATTAGAGTAGTTAGTTACCTGCACACAATCAGTATTGATCTACAGAGGTCTTAGGTATAGTCAACAACTTTATTAGAGTAGTTAGTTACCTGCACACAATCAGTAATGATCTACAGAGGTCTTAGGTATAGCCAACAACTTTATTAGAGTAGTTAGTTACCTGCACACAATCAGTAATGATCTACAGAGGTCTTAGGTATAGTCAACAGCTAGTTTATTAGAGTAGTTAGTTACCTGCACACAATCAGCAATGATCTACAGAGGTCTTAGGTATAGTCAACAACTTTATTAGAGTAGTTAGTTACCTGCACACAATCAGTAATGATCTACAGACGTCTTAGGTATAGTCAACAACTTTATTAGAGTAGTTAGTTACCTGCACACAATCAGTAATGATTTACAGAGGTCTTAGGTATAGTCAACAACTTTATTAGAGTAGTTAGTTACCTGCACACAATCAGTAATGATTTACAGAGTTCTTAGGTATAGCCAACAACTTTATTAGAGTAGTTAGTTACCTGCACACAATCAGTAATGATTTACAGAGTTCTTAGGTATAGTCAACAGCTAGTTTATTAGAGTAGTTAGTTACCTGCACACAATCAGTAATGATTTACAGAGGTCTTAGGTATAGTCAACAACTTTATTAGAGTAGTTAGTTACCTGCACACAATCAGTAATGATCTACAGAGGTCTTAGGTATAGCCAACAACTTTATTAGAGTAGTTAGTTACCTGCACACAATCAGTAATGATCTACAGAGGTCTTAGGTATAGTCAACAACTTTATTAGAGTAGTTAGTTACCTGCACACAATCAGTAATGATCTACAGAGGTCTTAGGTATAGTCAACAACTTTATTAGAGTAGTTAGTTACCTGCACACAATCAGTAATGATTTACAGAGGTCTTAGGTATAGGTTTACTCGAGAATCCAGACACAATCATCCGAGTATGAATTGACTCCAGTCAATTTTCCACCCCTTATTGCCAAGTACTTCTTGCCATAGTTTGCAAACAGTACCACAGCCCTCTCACCACTTTGGGACTTCTCGTCAGTCATCAGGAGCCATTCCTCTGCGCCATAGTGCTGGCCCTTTGTGTAGAGGTAGTTACCATTGGGATCGAATCCTATAGTGCATGAACAGTAGATGGTCAACAACAACACAACAACTTTACTACCATTAAATGAATACAAACTTAGAAAAGAAAGATCTGAATACAGGTCAGGGTCTAGTTTGGTCATCTTTGAAATTTTTAAAAGCACCGATGATTGAAGCTTAAGGAAAGGAAAAAGGAAGGAAGGAAAAAAAGAAGGAAGGAAAGACGGAAGTAAGAAAGGAAGAAAGGAAGGAAGGAAGGAAGGAAGGAAGGAAGGAAGGAAGGAAGGAAGGAAGGAAGGAAGGAAGGAAGGAAGGAAGGAAGGAAGGAAGGAAGGAAGGAAACAGAACAAGTCAGTAAGAAATGTTTTACCTAAGTATCCATTCGTGGCATAGTTCTTGTAGTAGACAATTTCCGACTTCTTCTGTTTCTCTTCGACCCAGTAACTCGTATCCTCTGCTTCCTCTCTCAATACAAGAGTGCTACGATTTCCACTGGCTTGGTGGAACTTCACTTCACCTAGAGTATGATACAAATAATGTCATATGTCTGCTAACGAGGAACGATCCACGATTCTGCAGCTTGGGGTTGAAAACAGGGACCTGGACCATAACAGAAGACGTTTTATCGACGGGGTTTAATTAATTAGGGGGTTCCCAGTTATCATTTAGGGGGTTCGACCACCCGAACTTCAAATAAATACAGTACAAACAAACACATGCACATTAGGTCTGTAAAACCTTCACATCAACAGCCTCATCAATTCAAACCTTCTCCCTCGAGAGAGCCGTCTTCCAAGGATCATTCAGTCACATATACACCTTATTGCGTAAACGTTGTCGGGTTTAAAGTTTTGAAATCTATGACCGAAAGGAATTCTGGGAAAGTCTTTTCCTATCAATACTTGTACAGTGCAGTTAACAAGTTCTTCAGTTTTAAAAAAAACGACAACTATTATGCAATCTGGTGTA